>CM034156.1:97890048-98490048 GCA_019776745.2 Taxus chinensis
TTTCATCCAAATCACTTCTTCACATTGGCTAAATCGGTAGTTACAAGCACTTCAGGAACTTGTGAAATAAGCTCCTTCAGGCCCTGTTCCCCACAACCCTGATTTACCTACATTATATTAAAATTGGAATTATGTAAGATGCATTCCATGTGTTCCTCATATGCCCGAAATAATTGACTTAAGGGAAATAAGAGGGTGAATTTTTTGTTATAATATGTTCCTATGGGAAATTTTACACCCGATTCAACGATTTAGTGTTAAAATGGGGAAGATTGGAATGTACAAAACCTGAGCCTATATAAATCCTTTCCCACTCTATTCATTTTAGATTTACATTAAGACTTGTCCATTGTTGTGTTGTGCCTGTCCCTCTTCCCAGGTGTGAAAGTGATTTTTCCTCATAACTTGCTCATTTCTCATCCAATTTTAAAAAATCTAAATTCATTGGGACCGTTGTGAAGGCGTCATCATTTTTATCCCATAGGTGAGTAGTTTTATTCTTGTTTTATCCATTTTGACAATTATTTGATTTTTGACCTCTTCTCCTCATATATTCTTCAAAAATCACTATAAATTCATTGTATTTCCCTGAGACATGCCCAAATTGTCACAATGAAATTTCAATATGTTGGATATGAGCATATTTCCTCCCTTGAGACCTTTGTTCTTGAGATGGATGATAGTGATGTCAAACACATGAATTTGGATGATTTTTGGACTAGGATTAAAGATGACAACCCAACCCTTTGGCCTAATGTATTAATAATAGTGGGTTGGCTCATGTTGTTGGTTTCCCTATATCAGTCCAATGCAATGACACAGTTCTAGCTAGTGCTTCCAGTTTTGATCCTCAAAGCAAAGAGCTACATGATTCTCGTGGGAAAGTTATTGCTCAACTTGATGCCCATCATATTAATATGTCCTTGGGTATTACCAAATTTTAAGATTCTAAAATCTTAACCAGGGTAGAAGCTCAAATATTATATGACCTCACTCCGACCAAATACAAAACAATGAGAGGGGGTGAATCAGTTATTCAAAACTTTTGCTTTAATTAGTTTAACTTGTACGAACCATTAACATTCAACCATGCATCAATGTGTGTTTATTAACATGAAACAATCATTCATAAGAGCATTCAACAAGAGAGTACACAAGAACACAAGATTTAATGTGGTAAACCCTCAATGGGAAGAAAACCCACTGAAACTTTTGATTATATTACTTAAATCAAGAGATTTGCATGAATATGACACATCACACAAGATTTTTTTAGTGAGGAACTAACCCTGAAAGGAACAAACCTTGAAAGGAGGATATAACCCACTAAGGTGATCAAGCACCAACTCAACCACATAGTAGGATTGTTTCCTACTCATTCTAGGTACCTCCAACAGACCAATCTTAAAAGATAAAGACATATATCTCAAAAAACGCCTCAACCATGGAATTTAACCACTCATTGGAAATAAAATGACCCAAGGAACACTTATAACTATGTTAGACATAATGAATCAACCCTTAAAGCACCTCGAACAACTTTCTCCTTCAAGCTACACATGTTGTCCAAAATCCATTCTTGGAAGTAGGAATTTCTTGCACCCTTTCTAACACTTTCAAGACTTATAAATACATGGGTAGGAACAATTTTCACCCCTCATAATCACTCTCCAATGGATAGGAATCATGAACCAACCCAAGATATATTTTATACCAATTTCACCAAGGAACCATCACTATCTTGAAACCTTGTCAAGTAGGTCAACTTGTGACCTCAACTATGTCATCAAATATGACTTCTAGAACTCCACCAAATCATGCATCATGTCATAATGGATGTGTAAAAAACCATTATACTCATTAGCCTCATCAAATTAGGCCACATGTGCCCAAGAACCTCCTTTCACCATGACTGCTAAAAATTGCCTTCTAGGCCTAAAAACTAGTCTTCATGTTTAGACTTGTGCAGACCACCAAATGAATTCACCAAGCTCTGAAATCACTCCAAAAATATAGGATAGATCACATACAAATCACAACATCAATTTAGATCATAGGTCAAGTGGAAACCCTAAGAGAAAAACATACTTTCCTGGAAACAAAAAATCTGAGTGGGCTCCACCTACAGCTTAGATATCTAATTACCACCATCTGAAAGTTGGGAGAGTCATGTCCATCCTCCAATCACCATATTTGATGATCCAATTCCTTTTGTTCCCATACCAATAATATTTCTTCTATCACTCATGAACTAATTTTTATTACCACCATAGCTTCTTAACAATCGTTCATAAATCTTAGACCCTCATTTGAATTTATTCCAACTCTGAGATCTTCTTAACTCCATGCATCAACATCTTGAAAGGCTCAAGTCCCAAAGAAAAATTTACATGTGCCAACCAAGACAAAAAAATTCATTTCGAAATGGAAAATGCACTCTCTTGAGCTCGGCATAGCCAAAAACATCATAACTTGCAAAATATTCATCATGCCAACCTAATTTTTTGTCCACAACACCAGGAAAACCTCTCTCAAATTCTCAAATGCCCATATAATCATGATTATATTTGCATATTATCATCCAATAAGACTTACTGGTATTAGTATGGAGTACACCTTTGTACTGGGATGGCTATATGACTCTGACTTTGGTTGATACAATGGGATATCCTTCGAGTTGTGGGTGCCTCAAACTGAGGAGAACTTCCAAAGAGGGCTGGTTCCCTTGATGGATCACCTAAAACTTGTAAATTTGATTGGGTTGATGGTTAGAAAAACTGTAAAATTGAAAGTTGATAAAAGGTGATACACCAAAATGTTTGTGGCACTTAACTTGTACAAAACACATTTAAAACTTATAATAGACTGATTATTCACTTTGAATGGTTATTTGACAGGTTCTAAACTCAAAAGGTGTTTGCACACACTTGAAGGAATTGAAAATATAGAAAAAATCTGGATAGAGGTATTGAAATATTGTGAACATGCAAGGAAAGCCAAATTTCACTAAACACACTACAAAATACCTTTAAACACACTGCAAAAAGCTTGACAATGAAGGAAAATTTTAGTCTTTATTTCTCAGCCAAGGTGCACAGTACAATATTTTTTGTAGCATAAGTCCGCAAAAATAAATCAAGCCCCCCTCTCTCTTTCCAAAAAGAAAGGTATAAATAGGAAAAATTACTCACCCCTTGCTCCAAAAATAACCCATACATTACAGCTATTGTTACCGTACATGCATAACTCTGGCCTTTAATGAATACAATAAAAAAATGAAAGGCTAAAGATAGCCTACACTATAATCTCCCATAATTGTGGTCAAAATTGTGTTGACTTCTTTTTCCTATCTTCTAGGCTAGTGTACGGAATTTTGTAAAAATTAAGGTAATAAGAACTTTGTCTTTTCCTCCAAAAGCTATTTTTGACTTTTTCCCAAAATGTTGGTATTGCCACCACATACAAAATTTCAATCATGATCTTTTGTCTTATCATGGGTTTTGGCATGTAGTATGTGACTTCCCAAAGGCATAATTAAACTTCCCCTTTTACATGCAAACAATTAATTATCCCCTCCTACGTGAACATTTGCTAAGGGTTAGGATTTGAATCATCACAAACCATGCTCAATTGCTCTCGGGTTATGATAGAAACCCTAAAGTACCTTAATTTGCATTAGGGTACTTGGAAGTTTCGAGAGAAAAGGAGGAAATTTTCACAAAATTGCTATGGCAGCCACTATTTTTCTCTCTGAGATTTATATTTGGGGTTTTCATCATTTTCTGCCTAGATTTGTTGGGTACTCTGTTCTTTCCTTTGCCTAATCATCAGTGGCCATTGTTTCAATTGTTGGTTTGGACCTGGGAGTTTGTTATTTCAAGCTCTGGTTCAGTGTTAGCTCTAATTTGGGTACTTTCTCCAGATTGTGACTTTTCCCCTATTTTTGTCATGCTCTTTGCTTGTGTGGGTTCGATTCATATCCCCAAGGTTTCATTTTATTCTGGGAATGCTTCCAAGTTCTGTTTTTTTACTTTCATTACTAGCTACATTCTGAGGATTTTTGAGAAGTTTCTGGTTCAAGCCTGCATTATTTCTTGAATTGCAAATTGGTCCTTTCACAAATTTAGGTGAGTTGGGCTATTAGCTTCATTTATAGTGCTTTAAAAATTTATCCTTAAGTAACATCTCAGCCATTTCATGCTATGGAAGCCATTTCTGAGAATTTATCGAGATCTGTACTCTCGATGTGCTATTCCTCTGAGGTTACCGTTAAAAATTTTAGAGCTTTGTTCGGCCATAGTTACATTCCTAGCTCGAGTAGCAAGCTATCCTGGATTTTTCCGCAGTTCGCCACTTTATCATCGTGGCGCTCATAGTGCGAGTTGGGTATGCAGTTAACTCGACCTCTTATATTTTGTATGTGCTTGGCCACAAGGATTTGGGTGATGGTGTTTTGAACCTGCCAAGGATGTTTGGTGGAATGGAGTCAATCATTTCTCGATAATGACCTCTATTTAAACTCGCCCATCCAAATCTAGCTCAACTCGGTACTTATTAACTCACCTTTGGAATGCATAGCTCATCATGGATTTGATTTGCTTGGGAGCACAGTTGGAGGTGAGTAATTATAGATCTGACCTGGGTGTTTTTGTAATAAATATGTATTAAAACCCCATTTTTATTTGGTCATTTAAGAAGTTAAATACACATATTTTTGTTGTTTAATGCTCCTCATGCCTCAATATTTTCATTGCATGCTCTGTTTAATGCTTTTGAGTTAGAATTATCTCTAGATGTTGGAGCTCATGAACTACCCAGCTTAGGCCCTTAGTTTTTTAGCTCATGATTTTGATCTTAAGCTTTTCTAGCTTGCTACGAGCTCGATCTTACATTACCTTACCCTGAATTAGTCCCCTATGACTTGCTGCAAACTTGTTGTTTCTTCAATGGCTTGGTTGTTCACTTGGTTACACGCTTAGGCCCAAGATCTATTTAGAACTATGTTCTTTATCAACTCGAGTTAACCATTTCTGGTCTCTTCTTTGTTATGGCTACATTTGGAGAGATAAGCTTTGTTTCATGCAAAAACCCCAATTTTGTTTTAACATTTGTATACTACCAAATAAATTTGTAGCTCGTTGTATGTTACTTCTTCAAGATTATCACTCATCTGTCACTTGATTTGATTATCACTCATCTGTCACTATAGCTCCAAATTTTATTTCTATTTGGAGTTTGTACTTGTGATGCATCATTGAGAGTTTACTTGTGATCTGAAAATTTGTTTTCTTCATTATTTATATGGAAGCTCCTTCTATATGATTATGCATACTATATAATGAACCATGAGAGTTTGATCTCAAAAATCTAAACTTTGAAAATACTGTGTACACCTATATATTACATTTTTGAAACCTTTTCTTGGAAATTTTCCTCTTTATGAAGACTATTTATGCTAAAATGGAGATGATAGGTTCTTGATAACATTATGTACTCACTTCGTGTTGACGACATAAAACCTTGTGAAAAGGATCATATTCCTATTATGTGGTTATAGGTTGCTTTAGTGTAGATCATCTTATCTAATCCACATCCTTCTCTTGTTCTTTATTTTGATGGCTGTAGCACTTATCATCGTTCATGTAAAATCTGAAAAATGCATGTTGAAAACTCTATGAAAATTTGTTCTTCTTTGATTGAAAATGATCATTTGAAGCTTGATGAAGTTCTCTTAAATGTCTCATCAGTTAAGAATATATTGCAAAATTGTATCATGCATTTCTATGGTGATTTAAAAGACTTTCCTTCACTTTATTTGTTTTTTTATCTTGCTTGTTTGGGAAATGTTCTTTGTGAAGTAAAAGGTATTAAAATTATTTCAAAACTTACAACTTGTATCCACCTTGATTGAAATATGTCATGTTGTTGGATGTTTTTGTAAATCTATAAACATTACCTTTCTTTGAAAACTGATACATTTGGTACCCTTACATGCTAGATGATTTCTCTCTTCACCAGATGTATGAAAATAAGTTCTCTTGAGAATGTTGTTACTATACTTCTAAAGCTTGTTTTCTGTAAATATCCTTCTTTTGATTACACAGAATGAGAATGAAACTTCATTCCTGCTTCATTTGTAGATGCATTTCTTCCAAATTTGTGTGATGAACATTGCTAGTTGCAATCTCTTGCTTCTTTATTTCCTTCTGTTAGATTGCATGCATTTTTTTGTAGCTGAAAATATAATGAGATAAAAAAAACCTCAATCTCTATTATTTACTCCTCTTTTTTAGGTACAATGAAGCAGTTTGACAAGGATAACAGGAGCAACAACTTACAAGGACAAAACTACTCATTAAAGTAAATGGCAGGTGCTCTTTACCTCCTTACATTTTTAGTTTCATGTTTACATGCATTCTTTCTCTTCAATTATTTCTCAACTTGTGTGAGAAACTGATGCAGTCTAGAATTCAACAATACAAGCCTAGGCACGCTGGCACATCACTCAACCTAGACTGAGCACTCACCTGAAGCAAGCAAATGTAACAGGTCCCTCTTTAGGGTTGTTATTGTAGGATGTTAGCATGATGAAGACTTTAATCATTTAGATCTATAGCTATTATATCCTTCCAACAGTGCATATTCAGATCTAGATCTAGAAAATAATAACATTAAAGGATAACCATAATGGAATCAAACATGCAATACTAAATTATAACCATGATAACACCTTGTTTCACTCCATAATCCCCATTATATTAACTACAGTAAATACACAGAAGCTTCCTTATAATAACAGTAGTATACGTTCATGCACAACATATCTAGCAACATAATCTTACTATACCCTAGTTCTCACACGTATATTTATGCTCTCTCCCTATATATATCCCTCCTCTACTACACATTTTACTACATATTTATAAGGGTGGGGACTTGCCCTTCATCGCTTATCTAATCCCAAAATAGGTCGCATGATATTATTAGCCACACGCTGTTACAAAAATAGGCTTACATGCAAGAGTGTTAACAATAAATTTCCCTTAGTCAACTGTCAATTCTCCATTCTATCTTTATCCTGCACCCATGAAAAGTGCTTCATAGATGATCATCCAAAAATATCCAATGTGTGACGCGTAAGTCTTCAATTGGTTTGAGTGCTCCGCAAGCTATCTCCAAAAATAGATCCTCATCATGAAAATGGCTAAGTCCTGAAGCTGTCTTTGTTTTGCATGCGATCCTCTCTGATGCTTCCACGCTTTTGAATCCGCTATGTTCTCCTGCATAAACCTTTTGTATTTTCTTCACTAAGTGTCAAGGTTTGACTGATCAACATTACCCCACACTCATTGCATTGTCACCTCGGAAATGGGTGTCTTCAAAACAAATCAAAGAATATGAATAGAAGAATAGAAATAATTTAGATGAATGAAAGAATGCCTTTAACCTGCAGTTTCCTCTTCTGCAACCTGAATAATCAATTCTGGAGACTCCTCTTTTATCTCTGCTTATAAGGTCTACCATTCATTGAGTGTGGCCTCTGCTTTCTCTGGAATATCCACTGCAATTGACTCCAACTCATCCCTTGCAATCTCTCCTTTTTCATTCTGTAATACCAACACAATGTTGGACATGCCAGTCATTCTCCCTTCCAATAAGTCCATATTTTGAGCGATGAGTTTTCCAAGCTCATCCAGCCTTTCCCTATGAGGTTCCTGAGCGGCTTTAAGGGCCCCACACTTCTACTTAACAAGTGATAACCATTCTACGTGGCCCAATGTCTCATCCTTCATGGCCTTTAGGACCTCATTGTCTTCTAAATAGTCCTGGTTCTTATAATAGCCTCTGGTGCTGTACAAATATTCAGCGCTTGATCCGCCTTCTTAAGTTCCTCATGAAAGCTTTGAAGCAATCCTTCATATGATGAAATCTTCCGCATCACTGAATCCTTTACATGCTCTGCTTCCTAGTCTAGATCCTTTGGCTCATGCATGTGCAAAGGTTCATCTTCTAGCACTAAGTCCACAAATGTACTCACATAATGTATTTCCGAAGGAAACATCTTGGGTACCTTTGGCTCTAAGTGTGGCCTAGCCTTCATGACATTGTCACCAATCTCTTCTGTCATGCTAATAAACACAACGTTCTTCTTATGTGCTAAGTCTTTCTCATATTTTAGGTGCGCTATCTCCTCACCCTTTTGCACGAGGCCATTATGTAGGTGATGTGATTGCCCGAAAGATCGTACTTGTTGGATTATGGTGGGAGACATTGTATAAGGACTATAAAGAATATTGTAAGGCATGTGATCATTTTCAGCGCCTAGGAAAACCATTGCAAAGATATGAGATGCCTCTGAGACCAATTACTAGTACCGAACCATTTGAGAAATGGGTCATTGACTTTGTAGGACCTATTTTTCCAGCCGCGCGCAGGACTGGATCATGCTATATCATTACTTGCACATATTTTATCACATGATGGGTAGAAGCAACACCTACGAAGGAATATACAACAGCTACAACAACTAGGTTTCTATGGGAGAATGTTCTTACAAGATATGGGTGTCCTTTAAGCTTGACAAGTGATAGGGGTACACACTTTTTGAATGAGACAATCAAGATCCTATTAAATGAGTTTATGGTTGCACACCATAAAACTACACCCTACCATCCTCAAGCAAATGGAACTGCTGAGGCTTTCAACAAGATTTTGAGCCAGAATTTGAAAAAAATTTGTGATGTTGGAAGAAAGTATTGGGATGACAAAGTGTCAAATTTTCTTTGGTCATATAAAACAACTTACAAGAGATTGAACAAAGCCACACCATTTCAGTTGGTGTTTGGCACGAAATTTGTTCTCCCTATAGAATTTATGTTACCTTCTTTATGCATTGTGCACACTGGATGTCTAGCTGATGAACACACTTTAGAAGAGTGTATTGAGAATATGATTCAACTAGATGAGCGATGAGCCATAGCATGATGGGGTCAGAAGTAGCAAAAGGCCAGGCGGAAGGCATGGCATGACAAAAACATAAGGGATAAGAAGTTTGATATTGGACAAATGGTACTTCTTTATGACTCAAAGTTCTTGCACCATCTAGGCAAGCTCAAAGGACATTGGTTGGGGCCATATGTCATCACTTATATACTTGAATCAAGTGCTTTCTAATTAGAAGCACTTGATGGAACATGGCTACCCGGTTACTTTAACGGGAGTAGGCTGAAGCCCTATTATAAATAAGTCTTCTTGGTGTTTGTAATAAGGCAATATTGCCATTTAGATTAGGTTTTCAATTTTGTATTTCCTTAATGTATTTCCTTCATTATCACTATACTTTGTCAATTTAGTTGTTGTTCTTGTGTAATAAGTGTGCTTGTGTGCATGAAGCTAATTACTATGTGAAGAATGTTTATGCATAGAGGACTGAACATACCTTTAGTGTGGGGTGGTTGTAGTTATCCAAGTAAAAGACTATGGGAATTGAAAGTTGAAAGGAATAAGCTGCTACGGGTGTGCTTTAAGTCAAAAGAAGATTGATTCTCAAAGGTGACCGAGGATGGAGATGAATGAAAGAACAATATAACATGAGGTAAGCGGAGGCCATGATAACTAATAGGAGAAGGTACAGTGATGAGGTACTTGGGTGCAAGGGCGCACATTGAACATAAGTCTATGACCAAAGGGTAGGTAGGCATGCTAGAAGGTTATAGCTGGGGCGCGAAGATGCACCGCACGGAATGAATGAATTTGGTCAATGAATGAGGGGATATTTGGTAGGTGAAGGAGCAATAAATGCATCAAAATTTGAAAAAAAGGGGATGGAACGTAGATTCATTTTTACCGTTGTGACTAAGATTATTTGAGGAAAGATCCAAGTGTGAAGAACCGAGTTATCAAGTTAAGGTGCGAAGGGTATGAAACCAAGCATGACAACCAGATCTATGTAAAAAGAAGCTTGCGTCCCCAGTGGTGAAGGGTTTGAGCAAAGTAGGGAGACAGAAAGGAGTTAGGACACGAAGTTTCCACCTAGGGCACGACTGAATCGAGCTAGGGTTTAATTCACAAAGTTATAGAGTTAAAGATGATATGTTTGCAAGGTGAAAATGGCACCTAAGAAGGCATCTGCAGTAGCAACAAAAGGAAAGAAGAAGAAGGTCATCGAGGAGGAAGAGATGGCACCCGAAAGTGATTTTTTAGAAATGCAATATCTAGAAGGAGTTATCATTGGCCAGGAATGGAATTCACCCATCAAAAAGAGAAAAGTATGAATACAATCATAGGACTTCAGAGAATAAGAAGGAGCTCAATTCCTTGCTCACTGCTAGGACGAACAAGCATACGTCAGATGACATGATAGTTTATGATGATGCAAGTGAGAAGATTTTGAAGATAATTGGGGTATACCAATTATATGAGCTTCCATATTTTAGGAAGTATGAGCCCTTCTATCAGTGGCTCATGAGAAGAGTGCACGAGGACTTCTACTTTGCAGGACGTAGAGTTAGAATCTCATATGCGCTTATCTCATCAGTTACAGGTTTGAAGGCCATAGGAGAGGACATAAAAAGTGATCTCATAGATAAAGCCATGATTTTAAAGACCAGAAAGGAGTTAGGGTACCTGAAGGGTCCGCACGGTATGGATATAAACAAATTGAAGAACTGTTCGGTTGTGCAAGCAGCAACACACCTTATTACAAAGTTGAATGATCAGGAGCGGTGGTCACAGGTAAATACTATGTGGCTACACATTGCGCGTAAGATGTCAGAATTGGCAATCTACAACATTTTAGGTTATATCGTAGAACAAATAGCTGAGGAAGTGCACACAGGAGGGAAGATCAACTTTGGGGTTGTTCTACTATCACTGGTATCTGTGGAAATTGGAGTACTAGACAGACCAAAGGAAAAAGTATGGGAATACCCCATGGAGAACAAGTCACCAACTGAGAGGTTCAACAAGTATCTATGTAAAGGGGCCATGACAGATGATGTAAAGTAAAGGGCAGAGAAATGGTATGACAGGCTCAGTGTGACATTTGGAGAAGAGTGGCACATTCCAAAGGACCTACCATCAGTAGTAGGGAAACAAGTCAAATTTTCTATATATCAACATTTCTGCATCACATGCTTCCCAATGAAGGATGGAGTCTAAGCCTTGGTGTAAATTGCCTTACGCATTCACTACAAGGTATTTCCAAGAATCTGTTCACAGATTTACAGACATGCACTGACTGGTATTCAATGTAGATAAGGTAGACTACGACTACCATACATTGAGGAAGAAGTATGTGTATCCTAGAAGAAGTGCTTATAATGAAAGGATCATTTCAGAGGTGTTGAATATTAAGCCAATAAGTCTAGTTGTAACATATGTAGGGGCAACATTTGTGTATCTTCAGTTGAAGCCAAATATGGAGAATAAAAAGTACGTGGAAGGTGATTTTGCACTTCCAGCACCACCTAAGGGAAAGCATACAATGGAGAACATCCCAGCGCCTAAGCCCACAGAGCCAATTGAAGTGGAGGATGAGGAGGAGGAGCGCAAAGATAGTAGTGGTTTGGATCATAGAGGTAGGAGACATCCTACAAATAAGGGTGAAGCTGAGTGCGCCATTACACCACCTTAGCCACAAGAGGGGGATGATGAGGACTTGAATGCATTTTAAGGGGAGCACATGTTTAAGAGGGTGTTTAGGAGAACAAGGACCCAAGGTGTGTAGATCACCTAGACTCTCTCCACAAAAGGAGGAAACTAAATTTAAATGAGGAGGTGGAAGAGTCAGAGGAACGCGTGCCTAATTCTCCTACACTTCCAAAGAACACATAAGAACAGGGTGAGGAATCAATGGAAAAAGAAGAGAACGAGAAAATACCACAGGAGACAATTGCAGAGAATGTTCAGGACATGGAGACACAAGTCCCAAATTTGGAAGCTAAATTTCCTAAGCAGCAATGGTCTAGAAGAACAAGTGGAGAGCACATTCCACCAGCCATGGGGTATGCAGAGGACGCAAGAAAAATTATCTGCACCCACTTCCAGAGCACGATAGCATAGAAGGATTTATTCAGCTGGGAGATAATGGATGAGGATATGGTGACTTTGCACACTCGAAAGAAACTATCATGGTCAATTCTCACTAACATGGATGAGCTTGACTTTAATGTATGCAAAGAGTCATGTGTTTCAAGATGGCTGAAGAAGGCACCCCAAGCTAGACACATGACGATAAATCCTGCTGTCATGTTAGATGAGCAGGTCAGCAACGCATTAGTGAAGGTTTCTGCTAAAGTGGCTAGAAGAAACATGGACAAAGCTACAACAATTAGAGCGTTACACGAGGAGCTAAAGACAAAGGGTCTAGAGATAGAGTACATAACATAAGAGAGGTTTGCAGAGGAGATTGGGGACAATGTCATCAAAACAAGGCCACACTTAGAGGCCAAGGTACCACATATGTTTACTTTAGCGATACACTATGTATGAAAGTTGGTGGACTTTTTACTTGAAGATGAACCTCTGCGCATGCCAATGCTAAGGAGCTCAGAGCAAGATGTTGAATGAGATAAAGCATCAGTGACACGAAAGATTGCATCTTATGAAGTGTTGTTGCAAGTGTTACAAGAAGTATTGAAGAAAGTAGACCATGATTTAAACATATGCACAACTCCAGAGGCACTTATCAACATAAATACCCTAGAAGAAAATAATGAGGTCTAGAAAGCAATGAAGGATGAGACATTGGGTTGCTCAGAAATATTGTCAATGGTTAAGCAGAAACGTGAGGTCCTGGCAGTAGCACAAGAGTAGCATGAGACTCAGCTGAAAGAGCTTGGGAAGCTTATTGCACAGAAGATGGATCTTTTAGTAGGAAGAATAACATCAATGTCCAATGTTGTGTTGGTTTTGTAGAATGAAAAAGGAGAGATTGTGAGGGATGAGTTAGAATCCATTGTTGTGGACATCTGAGAAAAAGAAGAACAAGCACTCACTGAATGATAGGTTTAGGAGGCCGAAATAAAGGAGTATCCAGAGCTAATACTTCAAACTGATACAGAGGAGGCTGCCTCATAACCTCATAAAATTTCTTTATTTATCTACATTCTTTCATTCTTATTCTTTCCATTCTTCTATTCTTCAATTTTTGGAGATACCCATTATTGAGACGACAATGAGATTAGTGTGGGGTAATGTTGATAAGAGAATACTTGTCAAAGATCACATAAGGAGTTTGCGTGGGAGAGAAAGCCATGATCAAGGGCACGGAAGGATAGGAAAGACCCACGTGTATAAGGCAAGTTCATCTTTCAGGACTTATCTTATTTTGAGCATGAAGACCTATTTTTAGAAGATGGCATGCAGAACACACCAATGATGCAGAGACGTACGCACCATGCATTGTCTATATTTGGAGGATCAGATCAAAGCATTTTGCATGGAGACAAGCTAGGAATAGGGTTGACACTTGACACTTTAGTTAACTGCAAGAGGTCTATAGATAACACACTTGTATGTGTGGCTATGCATGTAAACGACGCATGGCTATTAATAGTATGTGGCCTATTTCTGGAATAGATAAGCAGTGAAGGGAAAGTCCCCACCCTATATCTATATGATGTTAGATACATAGAAAGAAGAAGAGAGTGTGATGGATATATGGACGTATAGAGATATATGCATATGACTGAATTACTATAACAGATCCATGCGAACATTGGTATAGATTGACATTACTGTAAGAAGCTTCTATATTTATTAATAGATGGAAGATATTGGCTGAATCTAAGTGTCATTCTGTGTGTAATTGAGTAGTGCATGTTATTGATTCAATCATGATTACTGTTTAAACTTGTTCTTTCATAGATATGAGGGTAGCATGCATTGTAGAATGATGGATTAGTTATGAATCTATATATCTCTTCCTTCATCATGCTAACATCCTGCTACAACAACCCTAAAGAGGGACCTAGTACCTTTGCGCACTTCGGGTGAGTGCTCAGTCAAGGCTGAGTGATGTGCCAATGTGACTAGGGTGTTATCTGGTAAATTATAGGCTGCATCAGTCTTGATATCCTCCCTTAGAACCCTAATTGTGGTAGCTTTGTCCATATTCTGAAACGTGACTTTTGTTGAGACTTTCACCAATGCATTTCTCACCTGTTTATCTGACATAATAGTAGGCTTTACTATTATGTGTCTGGCATGAGGTGTATTTTTCAACCTCCTTGACACGCATGAATCCTCACATACATCAAATTCTGGTTCATCCATGTGTGTGTGCATTGACCATGATAACTACTTAATTATGTGTATTGTCACCATATCTTCATCCATTAACTCCCAGCCGTATAACTCCTTTTGTGCCATTGTGCGTTAGAAACGGGTGTGGATAATTTTACACGTGTCCTCAGTGTAGCCCATGGCTTGTGGAATATACTCCCCACTTGTTCTTCTTGAATTATGATACTTAGGAACTTGGGATTCTAGATTTGGGACTTGTGCTGCTATTGTCTCTGTTGTTGTCTCTTATGCCCCTTTTTCTTCCTCTTCTCCATCGTTCATTTCTTCATATTTTTGTTCCTCTATATTCTCTGGAGGTGTAGGAGAATTGGGAATGCTTTCCTCTAACTCTTCCACTTCCTCATTCAACTTTAATTTCCTTCTCCTTTTTTTAGTTGTCTCCTTCTATGGAGAGAATTAAGGTGATTTGCGCACTGTTCACAGAGTAGAACCTTGGGTCCTTGTCCTCCTAAATACTCTCTTAAATTGGTGATCTCCTTGGTCCACATCCAAGTCCTATTCATCTTCCTCTTGTGGCTAAGGTGGAGTAGTTGCGCGCTCAACTTCATCCTTATTTGGAGGTTGTCTCCTACCTCTATGTTCCAAACCACTAGTATCGTCATGCTCCTCCTCTTCATCGACTTGAATTTTTTTTGTGGGCTTGGGTGTTGGAACATTTTCCATTGTATGCTTATCCTTTGGCAGCCCTGGGAGTGTGAACTCATTCTCCACATACTTAGCGTTCTCCAGCTTGGATTTGAGTTATAGGTACACAAGCGTTGTTCTGTTGTCCCCAACTTCAATGTATGCATTGTGCCTTAGATATACATACTTCTTCCTCAGAGTTTGGTAGTCGTAATCTACCTTATCAGAATTGAAGGTTAAGTGGTGTGCATCTTAGAACTGGTGAACTGATGCCTAGAAATACCTTGCTATGAAGGCATACGGCAGTTTACACCATGGGCTTCAAGCACCGTCCTTCATCACAAATCGCCTAATGCAAAAATGTTGGTATACGACAAACTGAAATGCCTTACCCACCACCAATGGTAAATCCTTTTATATGCACCACTCTTCTTTGAATGCCACACAGAGTCTATCATATGACATCTATGACCTTTGTTTGAAGGGTCCACTTATTAATACATCACACAAGTACTTGCCAAACCTTTCCGCATGTGACTTGTGTTCCGTGGGGTACTCCCAAATCTTCTCCTTTGGCCCATTTGGCACCCCAATCTCCATGAATTCTAAGGACAATAACACCATGCCAAAACTTATTCTGTCACATGTATGTGCTTATTCGATGATTGTCTTTTCTATGTGATCTGCAATGTTGTAGACCACTCCTTGAGACATCTTCTTAGTGATGTGTAACCACATTGTGTTTACTTGCGACCATCTTCCTTGGTCATTCAGCTTTATCACAAGATGTGCAGTTGCCTGCACTACTGAGTAATTTTTCAACTTGTCAATTTCCATTCCACACGGACCCTTGGTATAACCCAACTCCTTCATCATCTCCAAGATTGCAGCTTTATCAGTTAAATCATTACACAGATCCAACCATGAGGCCCTAAGTCCTGTCACCATTGAAATCAAGGCAGTTGTGATTCTTACCCTCTGTCTGGAGAAGTAGAAGAAGTCCTCATGGACTCTATTCATCAACCACTGATATAATGGTTCATACTTTCCAAAATATGGTAGCTCATATAACTGGTAGACTCCATCCTACTTCAACAATTTCTCACCAGCGTCATCGTATATTGGCATATCCTTTGCCGTGCACTTGTTTATTTTTGTGCTCAACAACGCATCAAGCTCCTTATTATTTGATGTTCGATGGTTATATTCATTTATTTTACATTGGCATATATGGGAATCTCATTCTTGTCCAACAATCATTCCCTCCAGATACTGCATTTCAAAAAAATTCTCTCAAGAGCAATCTCTTCTTCCACTTCAACCTTCTTCTTCCCTTTATATCCTACTGTGGGTGTTTTCTTTGCTGCCATCTGAAAAATCTCTCTTTCCTTCCCTTTGTACTCAAGTAAATTGAAACCCTAGCTTAAATCTCCATGCCCTAGTGGAATTCACATGCCCTAGCTCGTTTGTAACGCATCTGCTTCACTCAAACCCTTCTCCTATGGGAACACAAGCTTCTCTAGTGCACAACCATTCTCTCCACGTCTGGTTTCACACTCTACACACCTCAATATGATTGATTGGCTCATTCACACTTAACTCTTTTCAAATTCTCTCAATTACAATGGTAAAAATAAACTCGCATCCCATCCTTATATAGAATTTCAAAAAGTTAGTGCATTTATTGATCCTCTACCTACCAGCAATCCTCTCATTAATTGACCATTCTCATTATTTCCATGTGGTACATATTCACACCCAAGCTATAACCTTCTAGTGTGCCCTCCTACCTTTTGGTTATAGAATTCTCTTTAGCGTGCCTCCATGCACCTAAGTATCTCATCACTGTGCCTTCCACTTGTAATCTTCCTGGCCCCTTCTTACCTTGTGTTATACTTGTTTATTCATTCCTCTCTATCTATGGTTTGTGTGTCTAGAAGATTTTTTTTTTTCAATTTTCCAACCTTGAATAGCACCCGTACATAGTTCCTTTCATGTGGAATTATTTCCATCAATCCTATACCTGGATATCAACAACCTACCCCACACTAAGGGTATGTGCAGTCCTCTGTGCATAAAAATTCTTGAAATAGGAATTAACTTCTAGCACGTAAACACGCTTATTACAAAACACCCCAACTAAATTGACAAAGCATAGCAGAAAAGAAGGAAACACATTAAGGGAATGAAAAATAGAAAACCTAATATAAATGGCAACACTACCTTATTACAAACACCAAGAAGACTTATTTATAGTAGGGATTCAACCTACTCCCATTGAAGTAACCAAGTAACCGTATTCCATCAAGTGTCTCTAACTGAAAAGTGCATGATTCGAGTATGTGAGTGATAACAGATAGCCCCAACCAATGTACCTTGCGTTTTCCTGGATGGCGTAAAAACTTAGAATCATAAAGGAGCATTATCTGTCATATCTCCAACTTTCTACCCCTGATGTGCCTATCATGCCATGCTTTCTTCCTGGCCTTCTCTTGTTTTTGACTCCAACGTGTTATGGCTCGTTGCTCATCCAACATGATTAACTGTTCAATCCATTCTTCTAATTCTTTCTCATTAGTAAGACCTACAACACGTGCAATACACAAAGAAGGTAACATAAATTCCATAGGAAGAACTACTTCTATGCCAAACACTATCTGAAATGGTGTGGCCTTGTTCAACCTTTTATATGTTGTCTGATATGCCCAAATTACTGCAGGTACTTTATCATCCCAATCCTTTCTTCCAACATCACAATTTTTTTTCAATGTTTGGCTCAAAATTTTGTTGAAAGCCTCAGTAGTTCCGCTTTCCTGAGGATGATAGGGTGTAGTCTTATGGTGTGTAATCATGAATTCATCCAGTAGAATTTTGATTGTCTCATTAAGAAAATGCGTGCCCTATCATTGGTCAAACTTAAAGGGCATCCATACCTTGTAATAATATTTTCCCAAAGAAACCTAGCTGATGTGGTCACTGTACAATCCTTTATAGGTGTTGCTTCTTCCCACCTTTTCAGACAATCTATGCAAGTTATGATGTAGCGCGATCCAGTTCTACGCGTGGCTGGAAAAATAGGAGCCACAAAATCTATAGCCCATTTCTTAAATGGTTCTGCACTAGTAATGGGTCTTAGAGGTATTTCATCTCATTGATCGGGTTTCCCAAGGCATTGAAAATGATCACAAGCCTTACAAAATTCTATACAATCTTTATACAGGCTCTCCCACCATAATCCAGTGAGTAGAATCTTGCGCACAGTGGCACCACCGGCATAGTGGCCACCTGCAATACCACCATGAGCTTCTTCCATAATACCTATACACTCATGTTCCAATACAAAATGGTGCAATACTTCATCTCGGCCTAATTTTTACAGGTCACCAATGATTAACATATAGGGGGTGCACATATAGCAAGTTGTTTCTTCTCTGAGGATTTCATTTCTTCTAGGGCTATTCCTATTCAGATAAAGACAACAATGTCTTCTAGTTTAGATGGCACTCATTGTAACCTGTATAATTGTGCATCTGGCATGGTATCTTCAATTGCCTGTGCTTCTTCTCTTGATTGTATTGGAGAGATGGTCTGGTCCAAAATTACTTTTCCTTGGTTTTACCACAATTGTGAAATCAAATTCTTGAAATAAGAGCACCCATCAACAAATGTGACCTTTTAGAATAGGTTTGTTTACCAAATACTTCAATGCCATGTGATATGTATAAAATACAAATGATGTAGCTAGTAAGTACTGGTGGGATTTATGTAGCGCATAGATCATTGAAAAAGCTTCGCGCTCTATAGTTATGTAATTATGTTCTACAGGAGTCATCTTTTTACTCACAAAATAGATAGGATGATCTACAATACCATCTCTAGGTTGAGCCAACACCGCGCCAATGGTCATGCCAAAGGCGTCAACATGTACATGAAAGGGTTGGTCTCACAAAGGAAAATGCATAATAGGCGTGGTAGTAAGTTTGTCCTTTAATGTCTCAAATACGTGTTGCTTCGGTTATCCCTAGTAGAACGTACCTTTCCCTTTTAGTAACTCTTCCAATGGTGTGGAAATTTTAGCATATCCTTTTATAAACTTCATGTAATATCCTGTATGACCCAAAAATCCATGCACCTCACTCTGATTGGTAAGCTCCCTTAGGCCTATAATGACTACAACCTTGGCTGGATCAACCAACAAACCCTCCTTGTTTATTATGTGTCCTAAAAGTATCCCAAATGGTGTAGCAAATATGCACTTCTTGATTTTTAATGACATACTCAACTGTCTACATCTTTCAAACATTAAGCACAAGTTGTCACAATGATCCTTAACTAATCCATACACCATCCAATCATCTAAATATACATGTAAGAAGTTGTGAATAAATTCCTTGAATGCTTGAACAACTATGCGTGAAAATACAACAGACGCATTTTTCAGACCAAAAGGCATTACAGTATAGGCAAAGCTACCCCGTTCCATAGTAAACGTAGTCTTTTCCTGATCCTCTTGGGCAATCCAAACCTGATGCTACCTAGAGAACCCATATGTAAACGAATAGATTTCACACCCTGCAACGCCTTCTAGTATTTCCTTAGTGAATGACATGGGAAAGGGATTAGTCACACATGCAGCATTCAGCTCCATGTAGTCCATGAAAATCTTGATACGTCCATCCTTCTTGATACTGATCACCATTGGACTAACCCATTCTGATTCATCAAGGGGCTAGATAATTCCAGACTTCAACATTTTGTCAATCTCTTCTTTAACCTTTTTGCACAAGTTGGGGTTCATCATATAGGGTCTCTTTCTAACTGGGCATGCACCCTCTTTAAGTTTTATCTTCATCTCCCCTAACGATGCATGAATGCCTTTATCTTCATGGTACCCATTAGGGAATAGGTCCTGGTAATCCCTTAATAACTCTATGATTTTTTCCACTTCAGAGTCTAGCCAATAGTCCTCAATTACAGCTTCCTTCGGCTCATCCTCTGATCAAATACCTCATGCCTACCTATTGAATGATTTACATCCAGATTTTCTACTTCCTTGTCATCCAATAAGTTGAATGAAGGCAAGCACGTTGAAGTAATATTGCATCAACCTTTGTTTCGTCAACAAGATGCACTCCTGAGTCTCCTTCATCCAATAACTCTTGAAGGAGTTCTTCAGCCCTGAAACTATCTCCCATAGTTAAGCGCTTTATGAATTTCAATGCTTCATCCACCAGAGGCTTTGTAGAGAAGAATTCAAATTTCTGGGCCATTCATGCTTTTAAATCCTACCAATTTTTGGTCTCTCTATGGAGTTCTGCATATACATACCAAGCACGTGCGCATCCTTGTAAAGTGGAGTAAAACTTGTGCACCCATAGCAAAGGTAGTAAAGCTTCCTGCCCTTCTGTTTAGAGTCTCTCACACTTCTGAATGTGGTGATGAATAGGTTGATTACCATAATAAGTTCAAATTTGAGTAGGTGCATTGCTCCTGAAGAACCTAATATCAAGAACAATCCTAATTTCATCCCATCCTACAAGATTATCCTTGTGGGCCATCCACCGGCGTGTTGTTGTCCCTCGTAGTGTATATGTTAGCATGTTTCTTCTTTCCAACAGGTCTATCCACTGTTCTTCCATGACAAGCAGGAATACCATAGGATCTCCTTCTCTGGTGTAACAAGGTATTGAGTTATTACCTATCCTCCTGACAATGCGGTTTACTACCTCTAGGAAATATGCTCTTTACTTCACGCCCTACCAACTCATAAGTACTATGAGCTCAATCATCACAAGCAAAACCTGTAGTATCGCTAATATACTGTGCATTCTCCCACTAAAGTATTCCTTCTTTAGTTTGCTCAAGTATCTTTGGATCACGGATGGCATGTACATAAATCCTATTCAGATATTCTTCACTTAAGGTCTCAACATAGGGCACAAATTTTCCACTTGTTAAAGGGATAATAATCCTCTCCTCCTTGTTTTTAAAACTGATATAGCCCTTGTTCAACCAAAGATCGGCATTTTTTGCACAGCACCAAGGATGCCCCAATAGAGCTGGGAAGCTACCTGACTCTGCCAGCGCTAAAACTTCAAAATCTCTAGTGAATTTGGCTCCTTGTATGGTAATGGATGCATCTTTCAAAACTTCGATAGGAGTGGCCTTAGTATGATTAGCCATGAATAATACATTAGAGGATGGATGCAATGGGGGTCTTCCCATTTATACCCATGCATCTAAGGTAAGAACATTGACTTATGCGCCTATATCAATCAGTATATTACTCAATAGCCACCCATCCACAACAACATTAAGAGTGATTTCCTTTTCATAATCTAGGATATGGGGGGGGGGGAGGCGAGGAGATTCACATGTAGGATTTTCTGTCTAGTCTCAATACTTACGCGCAAAGTGTTTCCCTTTAACCAATCCCCTAATAATGGAATGATATTTTCCTGGCGTAACATTTTACACACTTCCCTTAAGTCATCTATATCAGTTTAGACCATCTCTGATACTTTCTTTTGCTTCATCTTCCGTGATTACTCTATTAAGTATTGTATCTCACCCTGAAGATTCCTGAGAGCTTCCATGGTTTCCTGATAAACCTCCTTCTAATGGGCTAGATCTGGGTACCGTGCATGTAGAACCTCCTCCTTAGCAAAGGTAGGATGTTGTTGCAATGTTTCTCAGGTGTGTGCCACCTCAATGCCAGTCGTGATATTCACTTGCAACTCCTCGAACTCTACCTCCAACTTAGCAATCCATTGATTTTCCACAACGTGCTATATCCTAACCATTCCCATGCCTTTGTTTTCTTGTTTATGTTTCTTACTAAGATGCTCATACAAGTATGGGAACTCCTCATAGCTATGGTTATTTCCACAAAAAGAACATGTAATATTTTGAGGACATTCACACCTGTAGATTTTATAGTAGCTTGAAACGTTCTTCCTTATCACACGTTGTAATAATGGGCAGCAGCTAGCATCATGGTTCAAATGGGATATCTCACAATCTAGTAACAATGAGCGTACTAATCTTTGAGGACAACTATCCTTTGTGTGACCTTCTACTTCACAATCTGTAAACCAAATCCTTGTGTGTATCTCGTGTGCTGAATTTGCTGATAGTTTCTCCAAGTATTTTGTCATAGTTGCGATCTGTGCTTCTAAAAAATGGGCTCACCCCAGTATCTATGCTTCTAATTGCCTCAGCGCATAGGGATGATTCAAGTGGTTCGTGTGGATCAGTGTATGTCTTATGTGATAATGCCCTTCTGAAAGGAGTAATTAGGCCCCCAACGGACCACTGTGCATGTTGGCTAGTGTGTATATCATAATAATGCTTAGATAATAGTGTTTTAAAATGGGCATCATACTCTCTAACACTCTCAGTAGTGCCTTGCTTAATATCCTTGAGTGCATTGATACTCTTCTACTCAGACTGAGAGATGTGAAACTCTTTAAGGAATGCCTCTTTTAGAGCTATATAATCTACACAATTCTTATCAGGGTCAAAACATTTGAACCAACTATGTGCGCACCCTTGTAACGTAGTAGTAAATTATCTTTCTCTATGCTAAAATTCATGATTCCTTTTACGTGCCATAGTATTTCACACATATGCACATGTTCATTAGCATCTTCTATGCCCATATACTCTGGAAGATGAAGAGACATCTCCATGTAAATATTTTGGGGTTGGTACGGACCCTGCCCACCTAATCCAGGACCTCCTGTGTTTCCCCTACCTCCAGAACCACCAGATCCGCCAGAGCTAGAGCTACCTATGCCTCCTAATCCCAAACCTGTCACTAGGGTTGGACCAGAAGATGTACTTCCTTGTGTCCCAACAGTAGAATTGAATTGTACCCCGATAGTCTGCGAAGTGTGACCACTCCAAGAAGTTAGTCCAAAAATTAGTGCGCTTGTATTCTACACTGGTGATACACCCAAAAATGTACTCCCATATAACAAAGAAGTCATTTGCGATGTCATTACTGTTTCTTTCATAAGAATCGCTCCTACTCTTCCACTACTTGAATTAGCATGCTAACTACTTGTTGTACTAGATGATGGAAAACCAAGCGCAAGGGAAAGGTTTCTAGATGGATTTAGATGTGTTCCCATGGCCCAGGTCATCTCTACTGGTGCACTTCTACGTGAGGCCAAGGAGGGTTCCCTATCATGTTTTTCCAAATGGGAGAGTCACTGAGGAGCGGGTTCCACATCTTCTATGTGAACTTAAACTCCTTCCTGAACTATCTTTCTCCACAATGCCATTTGTTCTGCAACCTCCCGTTGCTTCTCGATCTCTCTCTCACGTGCCTCATTATACTCAAGACACCTTTCCTCTCTCTTCCTTTCTCCCGTTAGGTCTACCATCCTTTACCAAACCTGCTCCTTCCCACGCGCGTGGTGGGGTTTAGTTAGCTATCGATTTACTCTCAAAATTCAAAGTTGCCATCAGGATCTTGATTGCAAGTGGAATGCCTTGCAAGTAAGTTCCCCTTGGATATCGCAAAAACTAGAATTCAAATACCTCTAGGCACGAATAAGTGGAAATTGAGTACTCCAAGACATAAATGTTTAAAATTCCACAGAACCAAGTATCCACAGCTCGAGTCCAAATCATATCAGCATCATAAAGGGCCTAAAATTATTCCTATGTCCAAACAAGTGCACGATACCTCCAATTCCATTTAGATGCATACACAATCAACCACTTATACAATTCTACTGGGAATATAGTGAAGAAACTCTCATATAAACGGTCATACAGTTTATGTTCCGCCCAGATGTGTGTGTTAAACTTAGATCTAATGTTGAACCACCATGCGTATTCTTCTTCCAAATCATGTATCCACTCTTCAACACTTGCTAAGGTCAACCAATATGTCTTCATTGTGAACCATCCTGAAAAAAACTGAAAAGGAGGTCTCGGCAACAAAACCAATGGTGCAGTCTAGAATTCATCAATACAAGCACAGGCGTGCTGACACATCACTCAGCCTGGACTGAGCGCTCACCCGAAGCATGCAAAGGTACCAAGTCCCTCTTTAGGGTTGCTATTGTAGGATGTTAGCATGATGAAGACTTTAATCATTCAAATCCATAACTATTATATCCTTCCAACAGTGCATATTCAGATCTAGATCTAGAAAATAACATCATTAAAGGATAACCATAATGGAATCAAACATGCAATATTGAATTATAACCATGAGAACACCTTGTTTCAGTTCATAATCCTCATTATATTAATTGCAGTAAATACACAGAAGCTTCCTTACAATAATAGTAGTATACGCTCATGCGCATAATAGATCTAGCAACATAATCTTACTATACCGTAGTTCTCACACGTATATCTATGCTCTCTCTCTCTCTCTCTCTCTCTCTATATATATATATATATATATATATATATTCCTCCTCTACTACATAGTTTATTACATATTTATAAGGGTAGAGACTTTCCCTTCACTGCTTATCTAATCCCAAAATAGGTTGCATGTTATTATTAGGCACACGATGTTACAAAAATAGGCTTACATGAAAGAGTGTTAACAATATATTTCCCTTAGTCAACTATCAATTCACCATTCTATCTTTAGCCTGCATCTATGCAAAGTGCTTCATAGTTGATCATCCAAAAATATCCAATGTGTGACGTGTAAGTCTCTAATTGGTTTGAGTTCTCCGCACACTATCTCCAAAAATAGATCCTCGTCATGAAAATAGCTAAGTCCCGAATTTTTCTCTGTTATGCGCGTGATCCTCTCCGATGCTTACGTACTTTTGAATGCCCTCTGTTCTCTCATGCTAACCTTATGTATTTTCTTCACTAAGTGTCAGGGTTTGATTGATCAACGGAAACTTGTACTTTTTCCTTTATGAATAAATGAAAATTGTCTTTATGTTATGAGTTGTTTATCTCTTTTCATTTTTCTCCAGTAACATAATATATAATAAACCCATGCAACTCAACACACTAATGCAACTTCACTTAATCATAAAGTAATAAAATGAATTAATTATACCTTCATTTGATCTGAAACTGATAAAAAAGTAAGTGATGACCCTTGTAATTGTACTTTCCCTCAATACTTAGAAACTGAAACCTGAATGCTTGTTATCCCAGTATGTTAATTTCATATGTTTAGAGTTATTCCCGTGTTTTTCACGATCCTGCAACATTTATAAAAGGCTAATGCATGGTCTTGGAAAAGGTGCTAACTGGAATGGCTTCAAATGTGAGGAGTAAGCATTCTGTAACAACATGCTTAGTTGTTAGTTTCCTTTGTACTTGCTCAACCAGTTGTTGAACCTAAGCAACTTGAAAGTTTTTTATACCCCTTTTTGATGATGACAAAAAATGGTCAACATCTTTGGCGACTATGTTGAACTAATTTCCTACTAACTAGAAAGAACCCCTGAATCTACCTTTTTCCAGTCATGAATTGAAACTAAAAACATGTACCTATCCTGAACATGTACGCTAAAGGCTACATAATGATGATAAAGACTGAAATCCTCCACAAAAATAAATAACAACTATAACGCTGAAACATGTGCACAAGCCAATTAGAGGAAGTAAACAACACCTATGAGGCTTGCCAATTAAGTTGGCAGCCACTTATTGAAAGTAAAAAAAATTACGTACAAACTAACCTCTACCTTACTGGTCCTCCTAGGTCAAAATGAAAATTTATGATTTCATCTCCACGAGACTGCAAAAAAGGAATAAAAATTCTCATTGGCCCATAACCCATGCTTATGGGTTTCATAGGCACATTGCAATCTATCTTATCTTGGATAAACATATCCCTAACAAACACCCACTCAACTGGTAATACACGTTGGATGTCTTGATGCTTCATGAAAACTTGGGAGGCATCATCTTTCTTGTCTTCACATGTAAGTCCTTCCAAGTCATCTAGGAGATGCATATATTGCTCCCAATCTTCATCACGATATTCGGGAAACAAACTATGATCAAAATCCTCCTAAACCTACTCATTCTTATTGTCTCTCAAGCTAATAATCTCCTCAGATGAATTAAGATGCCTGCAAAGAATTTGAATCTTATCAAAGAGCTGAAAATACTCCTCCCAATTTGAACTTGAATCTTCCACTTGCTCTAAGGTGATTTTTGGGTTGCAAGAGCTTGCTTTCTCCTCAATTGGAGATGTAAGTACCTTTGAACCATCGACTTTTGCAATATGATCTTGATCTTCCTTCATGAATTTAGCCTCTGATTACTGCCCAAGGTCTTCTTTAATCTCTTGATGACCTTCTGCATGCTCAACTACAACTGTAACTTGTTGTATCGTGACCTCCTCAACTGTAACTTCGCCAAATGAGCATGTGTCATTCCTTAGCTCTTGATCAAGGCCTATCATGCGAGCATGGACCTAATCTTCTTCCTCAATGTAGCATGGGAGTTTTGACAATTCACAAATTTGTTGTTCTCTTTGGGTTTCCACTTGCATGACAAGTTCTCCAACAAAATTAGGTTCAACTAAGGGTGAAAGTGAAGAAGAATCTAACCCTTCATCTTCAAAAGGAAGTAAGAGGCTTCTTATGATCATTGTTTCTTCAAAAATATGCATCTTTTCCAAGTCCTCATGAAATTATTTTGCAAATATGTCAACCTCTTGTTCTTTATTATGATCCAACACGAGGTTTAAAAGATCAAAAGCATCTTCTCGCTCCTCATGGGTGGCATGATCCTCAATGTCCTCGTCCACATGGCTTCTTATGAGCTGATATAAGATGAATGTTGCTTCAACTTTCTCATCCTTGTTATCCTCATCTAGCAAGAAGGCTAGGAGGCTGAAATCCTCTTGTTGCTCATCATGAAGCAACTCTAGATATGCTGATATTTTCTCATATTGGAACTGAAAATCATCTTCTTTCAAATCTGTTTCATGACCACTTATGGGCAGCCTTCCATATATGGTTAGCATATTTTCATTCTTGAAATCAACAATATTTAAATCAGCAATAGGTAAATCAACAACATAATTGGATAATTTTCTAAACTAGAAGATTATGAAACCTCAAAATTGCTGGTTTGTAGCTCCGAATCCTCTACATGTTCATTCAAAACATTAATTGTATCTTGTAGCTCAAGAAAAAGATGAAGATCTTACCTAACATTTGCTTTCTGATTTGAAACTCATTGTTGCTCTAAAATTTTCTCCTGCTTCTCTAACTGTGGAATCTGAGTGAATTCAAACTTGGAAAACCAACTATTCAAATTTTCCATATACTCTTCCTTGTTGGTTTCCTCAGTTGGCTACCCTCCTTGGATGATTTTCAGCTTGTCCCCTTCCAAAATTGGGCTTAAGAATAAGAGAGGAGGGTGTGTTGGGTCTCAACCTAATTTGGAAATGATGGTATAATGGGTAAAGGCTCAAAATCTAATTTGACAGCAGAGGGGGCAATAATTTCAGCATTTAGAAAACTTGGAATCTGATAGATGGGTTGCATTGGTTGATAAGGAATAGGCATTGGATTATAATGAGGAAGGTATGTGGGAACTCCCCATTGATAGGGCTCCTCAACCTCATGCTCATTAGCCTCTAATGCTTCAAAATATTCAATGTAATCAATCAAATGAGGGAGAGAGTTTTTTATTACCTCAATTATCTATTGTGGGCTAAGCAAACTAGGTAGAGGACCCCCCATTGACAAGGATGTTCTGCACTAGGATGTTTAGCTTGTAAAATCTAAACTTTCTCATTGACAACATGTCATATCTGCTCTATTCTCTAAACACCTCTTTCAAAATATTCTTCAGGTTGACAATTGCTTCCATAACCTGCATACTACTGATCTGCATATCCTCCATAACCTTGATCATGAACATCATATGAATTAAAAGTATGACCATACTAATTTATATTGTTTGGATCATGGGTATACCCATTGTGGTAAGGGTTATAGTTCTGATATGGAGTAAGATATGGGTAAAATGACTATGGATTTTACTGATACAACTCTTGGGAAGAGGAATTCCACCTAGGAATTGATGTCATGATTACATGACCTCATAAAGGATTGGAAAAAGGAGAAATAAGGTCTGTTGGAAATGAAAATAATCTTGTAAACACCTGTATTTGGTATCTCTACCCTTATTGCCCGTGTGCACATATTTATTTAATTCACCCCCCTTATTTAATTTAACACTCATTTATCCATTCATTATCCAATACTCATCAATCAACTTTAATTAATTAATACCCATTGATTAATTAATTAATCATTTAATATTTATTAATTCACATTAATTAATTAATTCCCTTTTATTAATTAATTAATTATCCCCATCCACATGCCCTAATCAAACCTTCTATTTTAGATGCTTTAATTCTAAATATATATCCCTATGATTTTCTATGATTTTTCTAACCTATGTTTATCCCCCAACTCATCGATATCACATCCCTTCCCATATATTTTCTTTAAAGTAGCTTTTTCACTCATCAAAAGACAAATTCCCGATCAAAAATGCAAAATCTTACCCGTTTGGGAAACTTTCCCCACAATCAGCGATGACCCATCCCAGTCATCATTGACTCTATTAAATTCAATCCTTCCTTTTCCATAATCATCAGATGTATACAAACATCCGACCTCCCTTGTGACTTGTGAGATTTCTCTCTTATATGAGCATTACTGCAATAATCATAGATCTCCCGGACATCATTTCAACGTGCTTGCATTACTCACGATCATCGTTCGAGAGACTTATCAATATCTCTGTGTTTCTTTATTTATATTTTTATCAGATTATCTTTATAATGTTTGTGACTAATATTTTATAGGTTCAGATCAGCTTCAGTAAGACTCGGAGCTTCTCTAGCAACCTTATTTTCCATTCTATTTTATTACAAGTCATCTTTTTCATCCATCCATCCTCGGCCTTATCACAATCTGCTAAAGTCGGCGCTGACCCAGATCTAGTTGGCGTAGACCCAAATCCAGGTTGCATAGACCCAAATCTGGTTGGCATCGACCCAGATCCAGTTGGCACAGACCCAATTCTGTCATCATTGACCCAATTTGATCGTCGTTGACTCGGTCCAATTGGCATCGACCCATTCCCAATCGTTATCGATCCAATCCAATCAGCGTCAACCTGGCCCATCTTCTAAATTTGGGTCCAGCCATAAAAGATCGTGCATGTTTGTTGTAGGTTCCTTTCATCCAATTCACTTGTCATCAATTTCCCTCTGCACATTCTGTGTCATCATCAACTCAGAGAAGGTAACATCTAATTTATAGTTATTTCAATTAAATAAGTATTTAGATCATATCTCACTTACTTTTAGATTATGTAGTTCTACATTTTTTGCATGCTATCAGATTATCTGTCATTTATATTAATTTTGCCTTTAAAACGGGGGTTGACATCCACTAAGGAAGCTAATCACTTCTTGGAGCTGACATTGTTTGGGCAACCCCCACATAAATCTATCTAATCAATCTCATTTCAGTTTATCTTATTTGCAAGTTATCAACCACATCTAGGATCCATCATTCACTTTACACCTATATCCATCACATCGCATTTGAGGTACCTTAAACCCTCCATGTTTTGAGTTGTGTACTTTATTTAGTAACAAACTCATTAATTTGAATCGAACAAGAAAATACTACAACATCCTAGCACACCCGGTGGGACAACCCTCTAGGTGATCCCTTTCTTTTATATTTTTGGTTTCTTATGTCTTCTACTAACATTGCAGCGTGAGGCTCTGCTTCTTGCTTGATCACGTTGGTTCAAATGTTGGACTTCTCTTCACTAAAGTTCAGATAGAAAGGAAAAACTTTATATAGTTTTTCCTCTTTTTCCTTATTTGCTCTTTTCTACATCATACTTCCTTTTCGTGTGTGTCCTCATCAAAAGATCACACTTCGATTTGGTTTAAAAAGAATATTCCTTTTCTACATCCTACTTGCTCACATAACTTAAGTAGGGGTTTAACTTGTTACATCTCACATCTTATCACAAATGACCTAAAACTCATGCATCAAAATAACACATCAAAACATCTCCTTACCTAGTTGACTGATTGGGATTTCATCACTCAACATAAATCTGCCCAAGACTTCCCTAGCCAAAATAAACCTGAAACCAAATTTAGATTTCCTTTTCTTAGGCACCTTTGTTATCTACTTTTTCTTTTATTTTCACATCTTCTAATTAATCATGATAATAAGAAACTTGTTGATTTATTTGTTTGTTAATAAATTACACAAACAAATGTTCATCTATTTCATGCCTATTATTATTCTTCCTCAAGTCGAAACAACACAAAAATCTACTCCATCTAATGGCATCCCTTCCTCTAATGATCTATCCCAACAAGATTCTAAATTTGAGACCACATGTTTGGCTACCCAACCCTTTGTCTCCATGGTCTCGCCTCATGAGGACCATCTCATCCAAAATTGTTCCCACCTTGGAAGCAATCCTCATATTTCTCATCAATCTAACCTTTCTAGACCAACTACACCCCCCTCTCTAGATCCTTTAGAAACTCTTGGACATCCCTCTAGCCCTATCTATGACTTCCTACATTATAGACCCCCTAAAATAATTCAATCCCATCAATCCACACAATTGGTGGATCCCATTCCACCCACATAAATTTATATCAACTTTATCCCTATTCCATCCACTACTAGTATGCCTATCTAACCATCTCAAGCTCTTAACACCTATATCCCCACATAGCATTTGCCACAACAACCTATCCAAGACCAACAATCATACGATGTCCCTATTTCTCAACATTAATCATTGCTGCAACTTATCCAATCTCAACCCATGACATATATTAATCCTTATCAAATGATTCCCCAAACACCCGCACATCCAAAAAATTATCATCCACCTTATCAAGCTGCTTTCCATGCCACACAACCAAATCCAATCCCAACCTATCATCACATTGAATGATCTTATTCATCCCTTAATTAATAGGTTAGCTAGTCTAGAGGCCACTACCTTGGGATCCAATGTTACATTATCTTATGAACAAATCTGTAAAAAACCTATTCATCTGTCTGTTCCTATCAAGCCTTACCCTCCTCGTTGGGAGCTTCCTAAATTTACCAAGTTCAAAAGAAAGAAATATCCCCAACAGTATCTTCACACATTTAAACACGCATACTACCTTATCGACATGATCATGAACTAATGCTTCTCACTTTCCCTATGTCCTTAGCTAGTCCAGCACTAGATTGGTACAATGGAGTCCTCAACACTCCTTATTCTCCTTTACCTAGCTCATTGTAGACACTAAAATTAGGTCACATTCCCCTTTGGTTCCTCGACGAACAAGCACCCTTCATCACATTCACCTAGCCATGGCCCCCTTCACCCCACTAATATTAATTTAATTAATTTAATTGAATTAATTCATTATCCTCACTATATCTATTATTTAAATATCTTATTTTAAATAATATCCACACATACGAGTTCACTTAGACACCTCACCAAGCCAACTCAACCTAAGACCTATTCTTAGTAAGTTACCATAACTAACTAAGACTTACCCAAACCCTAAAAATCAATGCCTACATTCCCTCTAACCACATTCCCACATGCTAACAAGAAGCTCCCAGTCTAATCCATGGGTTAATGGTACAAAATCTGAGGAAATCAAGATGATCTCCCTAGTTTAGTAAACCTAGGAAATCTTGACCTTGACCGATGCCGGTTACCCCTAACCATCACCGGTTAAGCCGGAACCGCCATCGGTTACCCTTTTAACCCCAAAATAACCTTATTCTCAAGGTTGGAAGTTAGAAAAAGAAGAAGGTTGGTGAGCATTAACAAAAAGATAACACATCTCAGAGAGATAACACATCTTCAAGAGAGAGAATTCCAGCGAGAAATCCACATGCAAGGAAGGAGATCAAGCATCTTTCCTGCAAAACCATCCTAGCCATCATCTGATCTAACCAAGCAAAGAGGAATGTACATGTAGCCTCATGCAGAAGCTTTCCTTCAGTTGGTGATCACTTGCAGCCTTCAAACCCCTCATCAGCACCTCCATCCCTCACTCACAGGCATTCAGGACCAGAATCCAAGTAAGTATAACATCATACTTTTCTGGTTTATTTCATTTCATCATCATTTTATCATCTATTGTTTACCTAGCCACCTATTGACCTTCTCCAAAATTTCCACCTCCATATACCCATTAAAACCTCACCAAATCCTACCCCAGTCACCCAATACCTCATCCCAACCAACCAAAGTCCTTTGTGCAATCACAAAGGAGACCCAAAGCTTGTTCTGTGGCATTTCCAGATTTCCACAGTAACTGGCACTAGTTACACCTGACCACCGTTCGTTACCCTTAACTAACATTGGTATCTGTATTTTCCCTAGCCTAGAATAGAGACCTATCCACCAAATTTCATCTCACCCTCATCCACCTGTGATCTACCTAAAACCTCTATCAAACCTGCAGAACCTAGAACCAATCATTTGACCTTTGGATTCTATTCTAGCTTATCCTGTTAGATTAGATCTATTTATTATTGTGTTTTAGGTGAGATACCTAAATCATTTCAAATCTATAATAGGATTTACTTTGTTTACAACATTAAATTGTTTAAAATAGTGGAGTGACAGCCATCTAGGAAGTATCACACTTCCCGGATCTAGCATACGCTAGGCAGTTCACTACCCATATTGTTTAATTCCTTTTGGTGGTCTTGTTTTGCATTACAAGTAGTTCCTCCTAGCCAAAAGGAAGCTCAAACAATCAGCTGTGGATTCGGAAGTCATACGTGTGCAACAACCCATCAACCAACATTTGAACAGGTATTCCTCCTATGCTTGTTACCCTATTTATTTCGTCAACACTTCAAAGAAATGATCTAAGAATCAGGTGAAACATTTTGGCACACCCGGTGGGACCCATCTGGGGTTCCTTGCATTTCATTCATTCCTAGGAAAAATTGTGTGTTTGTTTCCCTTCTAAAAAGTGCATACACACTAATTTTCTTCCTTGGTAACCCACCTCTTCTTTCTATTTCTCTAAAGGAAACTTTTCTTTTGGTGTAATTAAAAAAGAACCATTTGTTTTCTGCATTGTGGTGAAAGAGAATCCCTCTTCCTCTTCATCTTATTATGTCATCTAATTTCACATCTCGATTTGGGCTTAAAATAAGTGCATTACATTATGATTTATTGCATTATCTCACATTAATTGAGGGCAACCTATATGCTGGAAGTCATGCCCAGCTGATGGTTGACAAACGAATCGTAGAAAAGCACTTCTTTCCTTTTCTCTTTCTCTAAGTCTTACCAAACCTCACAAAAATTCAAAATACATACATTCTTAAACAACATCCTACCTGGAAGAAGTTATAGGTGATCACACGATCACGGTACACAGTGGGCACCCAACTCACTGCTCTATCGAGTCATACTTCAGAGCGAAGCCCGCCCCCACCATAACATACCTGAAACCTCACCTTTTAGATCTCCTTCTTTGTAGGAATCCATCCTCACCAAAAAACTCTATTTCAAAATTCATGTGTCAGTCCCTAAATAGCATAAGCTAAACAAACATAATAGAAAGGGCACTCCTAGGATCACATTTTTCTTAGTGTTTCTACTTGCCTTGCATTTTGAGGTGAGAGATCACGTTCTTCAATTTTTTTTGTTCATCCTTGCATGCTCCTCATCATAGCTGGTGTATTCTGGCTTCACCTGAGTGTACCTAGGCCATATCACCATCATTCTCAAAATTCTGGGTCTAATTCCACACCATATTTTAATTCACAACCACTTTTCTTTCATCATTGTTTCAATTTCACAGTAACCGTCGTCAGGTTACCTCTGACCGCCATTGGTTATACCCAACCGACGTCGGTTCCAGGTCCTTTTGCTAACCTACTCAAAAGGAAATTTTTATTCATTTTCTTCCACTTTTCACAGTCCCTGTCACTACCATCATACCCATTAATGTTGTAAACATCATCAGATTTGGCATACCTATTAGATTTCACCTTTTGCCTTGTTTTCCACTCACTGTCCATTTTCTATAGTGACCGACAGTGGTTACCCTAAACTGGCGTCAGTTTTCCTTAACTAAGATCAATTAGCCTATTTCACATTCCTACCACCATTTAGTACCTAATCCACTTTTTGCCACCAGATTCACCTATTCTCTGCTATTCTCTATGTCATTTACAGAGAAGCATCCCTACCTAATCAGTATTGGTTCACATGGTGCTGACCCGAAGACCAAGCAAGCGCACTCATATTTCACACCAGTTATCAACCACTCCCACCTAGTCCTTCACCACCTTCCATTTTATCACCAGCCATGGATCCCATCCAACCTATTACTATCACTACTGGAGATGAGGAGTTTACACGACTCCTTGACCAAAACCCTGTCGCCTTGCAGTTTTACCTTTCCCACTCATCCACTCGAGATGCCTCAGGTCAGTTGATATACGACATGCCCATATCTATCCCCCCAACTCTCACTCCCACTCCGGCATCAGCCCCATCTGGCTCCATGCTACCTGCATCTACCTTACCCCCAGTCATTTCATAGCTAGGTCCTATACCCATTATAACTATCGCATTTGCTACCTCTGTGGCACCTGCTACATCCACCATACCCGTGACAACTACCCCAAACACAACCTCATCTGCCCCTAATGTCTCACACATACCCGATAGCTACATTACCACCTCCAGTGTCAGTGACCCCTACCCCATTTCAGAATGTGGTCCTTTCCATTCCACAATCATTAGCCCCTATTTCCACTAGGGTTACCATGACCCTTCCACCCCCATATACATACTACCAACAACCTCCTGTTTCATCCATTATTCATTCCAGGTATGTACCCCCTATTTCACTACCTTCTTCTCAACCAACCTACATGACAGCCCCATACACTAGAGTGCCACCCCTGTTGTATGCCCAAAACCAACCCTCTCATGCTACAGGGGGTACCCAATCATTCGCAACCCACCAACGACCTAATTAAATTGATGTTGGACAAGATGCAGGACATTGGAGGCATCGATTTCTAGCTCCTACAACACTCTCACCTATGACAGAGATTTGCAATGAGCCCATTCACCCATCCATTCCTATCCGCTCATACCCCATGCATTGGGAAATGCTCTAAATTCAACCATTTCAATAGTAAAGAAGACCCACAAAAACATTTGTGGTCATTCAAACATGGGTGTTATCTGATCACTCATGATGATGCCTTGCTCTTGAGAACCTTTCCCATGTCCCTCATTGGACCTACATTAGATTGGTATAGTGGGTTACCTAGACACTCTATATTCTCATTCAATCAGGTAGCCCAAGCCTTCTTGGATCATTTCTCTATCAATATCATCAAGAAGGTTACCATGACTGATCTATACTCCACATGTTAGTATGAGGACGAATCTATCACAGATTTTGTCACTCACTGTTGCATAGCCTGATCAACCAACTTACCTTCCAACTACCACAAACAGAACTCATTGAGCTCTTCACACGGGCTTGTGCTAGACATATCTCACCAACCTTGCAAGTCCAAACCTTTTTGAAACATTCGATGAAGCATTCACTATGGCACGAATGTTAGAGATTCGGGCCATCGAAGAGAAGAAAATCCAATTACGCAATAAGAATTCAGATTCAATTCGAATGATACCTCTTCTTCTTCCAAACCACAAACCAATTATTCAAAAGCTAAGGGCACCGCTAACATAGTGGTACTCAAGGCCGACCCTAGCACATCCATCAAATTAGGCTACCCCTTCATCTAATCTCTCACCTGTCCAGAATTTTCAATTCAGATGAGAGCAGTGGAAATATACCCCAATTGGGGAACCTTACTCTTCTATCTTAGAAAATCTTATCAAAGCTAGAGCCATCACTCTTCCACCCATAAAACCACACACTGGTTTTGACCCTACTCACCCCATGCCCGCATGGTATAAAGAACATGATTTCTGTAATTATCATCGAGTAAAGGGTCATAGTGATGACAACTACATCACTTTCAAAAATATTGTCCAAGAAATACTCGAGAAAGGTGAGTTAACCATGGATAATCCTAATGCACCTGCCAACCAAAACCTACACATCTTCAAGAAACCATTTCCCAACCATGCCCCTTCGTCTGATCAAACTGGTGAGACCTCAACTCACGATACCCATACCCACGAGGTTCACGCTATCTTTAATGATGTACCTGTCGCCTCCTAATTACCCCATATTCCTTCCATAGAGGAGATCCTATCCTGAAATCCTCCTTCCACGTCAAAACCAACCTCCCCTGTTCCTTCACCAACAGAGGAACACATTTCATCTCCTTCATCACCTATGGAGGAGTCTTCCACTAACATTGAGACCATCTCACCCCTAGCTTCACCACTTAGAGAACCTTTACCCACAGTACCTCCTCCACCCATAGAGGAGCTCCCATTACCCTCCTCCTCCACCCCATAGAGGAGCACCCATTACCTCCTTCACCCACAGAGGAGCACCTATCCATTCCTCCACTTATAGAGGAGCTCCCATCATCTCCTCCACCCATCATAGACCCAATTGAGATACCTTTTCCTCTTGGCGAGCATTCTCCATTAGCTACCCAAAATCCTACAGACCTACTTTTGGCTCTCTTACCCACGGAAGCTGAAGCTAGCCAATTCCCCATCTCTAAGACACATTTTATGGGAATTTCCATTAGGTCCTCACCAACTCCACCTAAATACGTGTCATTCTCACATTTGTATGATCACTTAGATTATGTGGATAGAGGCTCTACTATGGGGGGTGCACCTTTTACTTCCCATCTCAACACAGATGCAGAGATCCCTTGCTGATACCTCCACTATCTACCCAAAAATATTTCGACCAATCGAACCAAACACAACCACACTCTATCACAACCCCTTCCATGACACTTTGTTATAGCTCAAACCACACCCTTACCCATAACCCGACCTACATCTAAACCCAAATCCACACATACCAACATCTTCCTCAACTAAACCTATTACCAACTTTAGGGGTCACCCCGACCACCATCCTTACTCATCCACCTATTAAAACTGGATTTAGCTACATCCTCCAAAGTCAACACCACACCTACTCTGACACCCAAACAGAAGCACCAAACCCATAGAATTCATACCTCAGCCACACCAATCACACCTGCACTTGTCCTGTCTGTCTTAGGACCTCAGATACCCAACATGGTCAAGCAACCTCCACCCATCAATAAACCAAAAACACAATAGCCCATTCCAACCTCAAAAACCTCTGACCTTCCAAGACACCCAACCTGACTTACACCTACACCTATAGCCTCTTTACCACTCATACCTCCAATACCCTTAGTTATTGCTTCACTACCCACTACACTTCAGTCGATGTCTCTCACACCTCAAGCACGACCTGGGTCATATACCTTCACAACACCCCCCCTGTTATCCCCGTGGGTAACTCACCCTCTTCCTCCATCTACTTTCTCCTTCTAGACCTCTGTACACCCACATCACCTTTACCCAAGAAGGTGCAACCCAAAAAAAAAACTCTACTACCCCACAATAAGGTAGTCAAAACAACCACACACCCTCCTACCCGTTTCATCTACTATACCCCTACCTAAAACAAACACGACCGACACCCCAAGACCATGCTAGTACCCAAACCATAGCTCGACCCAATCTCCCATCCTACAAAGTCTGCTCCTCAACAATAAACCACACCTACACCCCTAACTCCACCTCCACTTCCCATATGTGATCCACTAGCAGGCTCTTATGCCAAAATTTTAACCAACCTCCCTTGAGAATTCTGTCATCACATTACTGCCACTCAGACCTTATGACCCCCCTCAAACCCAAGCCAAAGGGTTTGACGATACTAAAATTTTCACATAACATCATGTGTCAGGGGCACGATGGTGGAGAAACTATAAGGCCTTGAAAACCATCCTTATCCAATTGTGTCTCCACCAGAAGGCCAACTTTTATGACGATGACCTTCTCGACAAGGATCTTGCTTCACCAATACCCATTCCCACACTACCCACTCATCAACAACCACAACCTCCACCCTCACAGCTCCTAGAGCCACCCCCAAGGGTTTAAATTAACATGGTTTCATATAAGACAAGTTGTCATGCCACCACCCCAATGTCTTTGCAACGCCTACTCACCTCATAGGGCTTTTCTCCTCCAGTAGGTTTCTACCCTTCATGTCGTTATACCACTCACCCTACACCTTCTCCATTTTCCAACTCCCCTCAGATTAACATGATACACATCACTAGATGTGCTCATAAGGATAAGGGTAAAGAAAATGTCAACTGACCCACCAACCAATCCTATACCCAACATACCATCTGCACCCATACCTAAAATCACTATCTGCGGCCCCAAGTACCCCATTTCTAATGGTGTCACACATCACACCATGCTCAAACAATTACACCATTTCTCCCCCTCAAAATGTCCCTATATGACCTCATTCAAACCTCAGAATCCCATCATCAAGCTCTCATGAAGGTTCTTCAATCTATTGAGGTTTTACCCAATGACCCTACACCCATAGCCTCCATTATCACACCCCATCATGTAACGTCTCTCACCAAATTACCACCTTCATCTTCACCCCACCTTGTTCACCAAGTGGCCTCCCTTAACTTCTCAGAGGAAGAAATTGCACCACACAAAAATGATGACCCGGACCCAGCCCTCTTCATCTCTATCCACATAGATGACATATAGTTACGGTGTGTGATGATTGATGGGGGCACTAGCATTAACATCATCTCATCCCATGCATTCGCTCAAATGCGCATACCTGTACAATTACATCGCATAAACATCTAGTCATGTTACATTCATTTAATGATGCTATCACCTCTACACTAGGCACTGTCATCCTTCACATTCGCATGGGTCCCCGCACTGTTCCATAATTGTTTTACGTTTTGGAGGGGGAATTCCAATATAACTTGTTGCTTGGCAGACCCTGGATCCATGTCATGGGTTGTATTCCTTCCACTTTGCATCATTGTGTAAATTTTAAACATGAAGTACACACTTATACCATTCCAACAGACCCCTCACCTTTCAAAACATGCAACATGCTTTACGGGACCCAATGATGTGCTCATACCTATCAAGCCGTCTACCTCCATGACCACTACCACTTCACCTACACCTCTACCTACCAGTATACAGTCACTACTTCTAAAACACATACCTCCTCCATTCCTACCACTTCCATAACCTCCACAGCTGACCCATCAGCTTCCCAATCCATTAACTCCACCTCTGCATCGACCTCCGACACATTATCCATACCGGCTACCTACATACCAACCACTGATCCCTTGGAAGGTGTTTTTCAACACCTCACTCTGGGGGAGTACCGCCTATATAGTGTCAACACATTCCTTACTCTGCAGGAGTATGGAAGTCTTCACCAACACCCTCGTTACGAACACCATAAAGGAGAACACCTCCTTTATGGTCCTCCTTATCTTTGTACTAGTCTCACCTATGGGGGACTTGATACTACCACTTACACACCTAAACCACCATCACAAAAGTGCCCATTTTCTGCTGACTTCCAATCAGTTACCAATCACCGTTTTGCCCACACCTTCCTACACTGATGTGTGTGGAAGGGTTTTGGTTTTGAATTTTACGAGCAAGGCCGCCATACCGTTATTCCATGTACCACCCAAAACATAATGACTGTAGTGGTATCGGCTTTCCTGAACCACCTACCAAACAGGCCCGCATTGAACTCATTAAGGACACTAGCTCTTCTCCACCTTCTTCACCCACTCCACCTTCATCACCACCTTCACCGACGGAGTCGATGGATCCTGAATCTATCCCTCCTAACTTTTCTTTTTCATAAACATGATTTCTTTGGGGCCTTTAACTTATCAACGTGAGGGCGAGGCCCCTTCCACTCTTCCCTTCTTGTATCCTGAGATGATCAATGATGAAACACCTTCAATTAACGTCATTCAATGTCAGGATGATGAATCCATACTCACCTACCTTGGTGCAGAAGACTCATATATTCATTGGTCGTTACCCTCTGAGACACAAACCATGTTGAATGAATCGACTATCGAGATCAACATTCATACTCAGGATGATCCCGCACATCCTAAAGATCAGACAATCTTTAGATGTTGCTTGAACAGAAAGCTATCACTTCTTTTCTCAAGGATCAGAACCATGATTTCACTTGGTCTTACATAGACATACCCGGTATTGACCCCACCATAGTGGTTCACAATATTGTAACCATTCCCAATGCCTAACCCATTAAAAAAAGATGAGGAAAATGCACCCTCGCATTGGTCTTCTCGTCAAAGAAGAACTTCAGCTGCCTTCTTTCATTTCCTTCATCTTACCCATTGATCATCCTCATTGGATTTCTAGCATTGTCCTTGTCACTAAAGCGATAGGGGGACTCCGCATTTACACGGACTTCTGTGACCTCAACCTAGCTTGCCCGAAAGATGACTTTCCCTTACCTAGTATTGATCAACTGGTTGACCTGACCGCTGGTCACGAGATGCTATCACTCATGGATGGCTTCTTGGGTTATAAACAAATTTTTATTTCCCCAGAAGATCAACACAAGACCTCATTCATCACCCCTTGGGGGACCTTCTACTATCGAGTCATGCCTTTTTGGCCTTAAAAACATGCCGGTGCCACATATCAGCGGGCTATGACTTAGCATCTTCCATGATATCATGCATCACATATTGGGAAGATTATGTGGATGATCTCTTAGCCAAATCTAAATTTCACTCTAAGCACCTTGCTATCCTTAAAACCATCTTTGACCACCTCATTAAATATTACGTCCGCCTTCAGCCTAAGAATTGCATCTTCATGGTTCTTTCAGGAAAGCTCCTGGGATTTATCGTTTCCCTCTATGGTATAAAAGTTGAACCTGCTAAAGTCAAGGCCATTCTCAAAATTCCTCAGCATACTAACCTTTGACAACTCCATAGTCTGCAAGGTAAATTGTAGTCCATTGGCTGTTTCATTTCACAATTATCAGATCGGTGTCAACCATTTCATCATTTGCTCAAGAAGGATGTCTCCTTTAAATGGGATGATGACTATCACAAAGTTTTTGAGGCCTTAAAACAATACCTTCTCCAACCACCTCCGTACTCATCCCACCTAAAGATGATCAACCTTTCTACCTATACATATCCGCTACTAATCATTCCTTGGGAGCCATCTCACTCATCATGATGAACAACATAGGGAGTAGGCGGTCAATTACATAAGCCGTACTCTTTTGGACTATGAAACCTAATACAACCATCCCTGAAAAAACTTTTCTTAGCCTTAGTCTTCATTTCCACCAAAACTCCGTCATTACCTACTCAACCACAAAACCTATGTTGTGACCAACACCAACCCCTTACACTTCATGTACGCCAAAACTTATCAAAATTAGTGTGCCACATGATGGCTTATGCTTTTAGCTGATCTTGACCTTGAATTCATTCATCAAAAGTCCATCAAGGGCCAAGATATCACCAACCAACTGGCCGATGCACCTATTTCTGGGGATCAACCCTCTAATTTTGACTTTCCAGATGAGTCAATTGTTACCCTTTCCCTGGACAGACCCCCTTACCAAATGACACTCTTCTTTGATGGTTCTAAGTGTCAGCATGGGGGTGGAGCTGGTATTATCCTCATTCCTCTTTATGGAGAACCCAATGCCTTTATCTTTCAAACTGGATTTTTAAATGCACCAACAATATTGCCAAATACGAAGCACTCATACTAGGTCTCTAAGCCACCTATGCCCTAGATGTCCAAATCAATCAACATCTTTGGTAATTCTCAATTAGTCATAAACCAAGTCAATTATATGTACCAATTTCATAATGAGATACTTTAAGCGTATAAACATCATGTAGACATACTTTTGACCACCCTTTGACTATTACAACACACTTCAAACCATCCCGCATATTCATACCAACAAGTTTTGCAGATACCATGGCCCTACTTAGCTTCCCAAAATACCCACTTCACCCACTGATTCTAAAAATCTCTATCACCATAATAAAGACCTCCAATCACCTTCTTATTTTACCCTCACCATGTTTACTCTTGATCAGTACTGCTACCCCCCTAGACCCAAGTGACCTTTGGTACAAATAATACTCCAATTATCTTTCTCTCTTCCATCTTAACTCTTGATCTCACCCGTAACAGATAACGCACCTTCCTTAAAAAATGTCTTTTGTTACGTCATTCATGGGGGGGCCTCCTCTATAAGCGTGGATTTGATGGCATTTTTCTTACAATGCCTCATAAGTTCTGAAATTCCTTATACCATTAAGGAAGTTCATGATGGCATATGTGAAGGGCCACTTCAGTGGCCTTGCTATTGCTAGTGTTTTGTTAGCGTATTCTTCACTTAGGTTATTTACTGCGCCAACCCTTTAACCATGATTGTTACAACTACATCAAACATTGTGTAAAATGCTGACAACATTCTAATCGTCATCATACACCCAGTCATGCCCTTGCATGTCACTTGCGACCTTTGGCCCTTCTCTCAATGGGGTTTGGATATCATCAAAAAAATCAATCCTCATTCATCCCAATGCATAATCAGTGGATCATCACTGCTACCACGAATACTATACAAAAATGGGTGGAATCCATACCACTCATCTCCACGAAAGCCAAGAAATTATGTGAGTTCAATTAACCACCACATCATAATTTGTCACTTTAGTGTCCCTCATCACCTCATCACTAATAATGGAAAACAATTCAAACACAAAACATTTCAAAAAACTTTACGACGCATTCAGACATTTAGCATAGTTTCTCATCACCTTATTACCCCAACAAACCAACAGCCAAGCTGAATCCGCTAACAAAAACCCTCAAAAAAAAAATTCTCATGAAATTGGTTGACGATACTAGGAAGGATTGACATATGCACATTCCTTTTTCTCTATGGGAATACCACACACTAGTATTCGCACATCCACTACCAGCCCACACCATTTTCTCTGGTCTATGGTACAGAGGCCTAGTCCTACCTCTTGAAGTCTAGATTCCCTCACTCTATACATTATCTCTCCATGACATGCTAAATGACGATGACTTTCGCCAGGACCGTTTAGCACAACTAGAGTTATTAGATGAATGTCTTCTTAACGCTCTGGATCATCTTCAAGTTTACCAAAAATGTATCAAACGTGCCTATGACAAACGTGTTCATGAATGAACCTTCTAACTCAGTGACCTTGTACTGAAAGAAAATAAAAAACATGTAACCAAAGCAAAAAAAATTAAGCGGGGAAAATTTGGTCCTAATTGGCTTGGACCATACATCGTAACTCATACCTATGGATCAGGTACGTATCATTTATCTTCTCTTGATGCTAAAATCCAAACAATAAGCCCCTTAATGCCTTACATCTTTCGACCATTCTATTGTTGACTCATAATCCTACCTCACCCTTTTGTCTCTTTCCAGGCTCGTCCCTTGAGCGTTGCCCACTCCATACACCTCCCTAATGATTAAACAAGAATCATGTGAGTACCCGTCACTTGTTATCTTCTCTTGAATTTGTGTATCACGGGCACTGCACATAGCATGACTTCTCATGGATACTTTTTCATCTACCCTTAGATGAGATCCCATGGTTGTTTCACCTTGCCTTTTGAACAAGAGTCCTTATCTTTCACCTTGGTCTTGTCCATGACTGCGAGGACCTCACAATGGGACAAAAATCCTTGAGTCAAACTTATAATAAAAATATGACTCCCTCAAAAGGACATCTTCCTCTCAACTAATTGTTACTATAAATAGAATGCTCCTATGAAGGACAACTATGTAAATCTCTTCAAAAAAAAAAAAGAGAGCAACCGAAGCTTCCCGCATCGATCAGCTTCACGAAGACCTCAAGGAGTTCAATTTTTCCCATATAGACTTCCCGCATCAATCAGTCTATCTCAACTATAAGTCAAAATACTCAACATTTTTGTCATGGACTTGCCCATTGTGACCTCAGGATCTCTTACTCCCGAAAGTGCATGCTACCTCATACCATATAAAAAATTACCTACTCTTCACCCTTTGAACCATGCCCCACTCTCATTTCCTACTGCCTCAAGGGACTTCTTGGAACTTAGACATTTGGGTGATCATGTGACTACTTTTCACCATAGAACAAGTCCATCATGCAATGTCTTTAGGGTCTTACGTTCATCACCTCCTACCAAGGTATGATCTACTCGGTATGATCCTACCCAATCAGGTGGCTTTATTACCCCCCTTTTATCTTTTAACCATCTTTGTTTACGTTTTGATTACCTTATACAGGACTTGGTCCTCGACGCTTACTTTTGGGGTAATCTTCTTCTTTCGCCACAATCGACCCCCACCTACATCATTTTTACCTATAATACTACCCCCACAACCTAGCAGATATAAACCCACAACATGCCCAAAAACCTACCAACTCATTTTCACACCTCCTCATTTTCTTCCCTAGCTTATGGGAGAACTACATTGGCCTGAGGTCCCTTTTCGCCAGGACTATGTAGGTAGCACTCTGAGGGCATGGGGCCCTTGGAGGTTAGCTCGGCCATTTCTCTACCTTAAACAATTTATCTTCCATGTTCCCTACCATTTACACCATATCTCACTTAGTTTCCCTTTTATATACAAAATTAGAAATTAAGTGACATACATAACAAGTTGTTTCATAATTTAAACATTATCACAACATACATTTATTATGCCTACCATTTCTCTATCATCACTATGCATAGATTATACCACATCTGACATATGACCCATTGTATCATTCATTGCAAAAAAATAATGAATCACAACTTCACCTACTTTCAACAGGACCATGCCCTAACCAACCTAACTCGACCATGCCTACTAACCTAACTCATCCATGCCTATAACCTGACTCAATCCATGCCTAATCCAAACCTAACTCATCCATGCCTAACCAACCTAACTCAATCCATGCCTAACTAAACCTAACTCAACCATGCCTATAACCTGACTCAATCCATGCCTAGAAAAACCCTCAACCATTCCCTAGCCAACTTGACTCGATCCATGCCTAAATTGACCTGACTCCATCATGCCTTAACTCACCTAATTTCCATCCATATAAAAACAACAAACCCATATCTCATCTAATATCAAAACAAAAAATCCATATCTCATATACCATAAGCCATAAACCAATATCTCATAAACACATCAACAAATCACAAAATACCATGTATCTCATCATATAAATCAATAAATGTGTATCTCAATATACATGCCTATCTCATCATGTCCATCATCTCAAAATGTCGGCACGCAGGCTGATATACAATACAAAATGTCATCGACATGCAGGCCGGTCTCATATATACAAAAAAAGAATGAATCAATACAAAATATCTCTTCAGCACGCAAGCTGTTATATGCTCAAAATATACAAATCACTCGTACATCCTAATTTTCTTTGGGACACAGGTCAGGCATATGTATCAAAAAAATACCTAGTATACATAAAAAAATCTAGGTGACTGCATATCAGGTATCTCACCATATGTCCTCCATCTCTGTGTTTCATCTATACCCTTGACCCTCCTGTGTCCCCTGTTGGCACCTCACCTAGAGCTAGTCCGTACATGCGCTGGTGGTCTCTCTCGCTAATTGGGCCTCAGAGCTCGTTGACCTCTTGTGCTCTCCACACTTTGAGTGTGGGATCTCTTCCTCTCACTAGACACCTGTTGTGCTCCTATACTCGGCATAGGATATGAAATATGTCTCGACTTCAGCCAATAAGCTGGTCCTGCTAGTATCTCGCCTCACCTAGGGCCATCCCATAACCTAGGATACAGGCACGGTCTATGGTGGTCCTATAGGTCGTCAGCCCCCTATACCTACCCTGCATGGGACCATACTCCGCTGCGCCTACCTATTAACTAGGACCGTATTCCTGATTACCAGTAGGTGGTGCCCCCCTACCCCTATGCCTATATTTGGGCCTGCAAGACCCTAATCTATGCTTGGGTCTATGGCCAAACTGGCCCTGTAAACCTACCAGTTGAGCTTATAAGGCTACTACCTAACCATTCCCCCTGACCATCTCCATCTCCTCCATCTCCTCCACCAACCATCTGGGCCTGTAGACTGGCCACCTATATGTGTAGCTCTACTACCTCTACCTCCAAACCCTCTATCTATGTCTGCAATATACCCAACTGGGTAATCAGCATAGCTACTTACCCCTGTAGGGCATCTCTCTACACTCTAATGGTAGCTAGGTTTGACTTCCCTGGTCTGGGTGGTATGGCTTGTAACTGAGCCATCCATCACTGCCTGTACCTATCTGTACATCCGGCATCATCTATCCTCTGATCCACTCGTTGCTCCTCCTCCCCTGTGGGCACTGTAGGTTTGTGGTGAGAGGTAAGGGCCTCTCCACGTCATCTCTTATGATACTGTGGGAAGGGTAGAGGAATTTCCTATAAGAGCTTGTAATGTCGTCAGAAATCTATCTACCGTGATCATCTCATCCTCCCCGACACGGTGACCTTATATCCACATATCTAGCTGGAGCCTTAGCTAGCTCCTCATGCATATAACATATGCCTATATGAGGGAAATACCACATATGGCCTTCATATAATGTTCCACTCCAGATAATCCCTCTAGTAACTACCGAAAATGGGCCACATCATGTGTCAACCTATCTGATCTCCACTCTCCTATCACTGGCACCCCATCTCCTATATCGCACCCACACAAAATATGGGTGGGAATGCATCTAATCAGGGCATCCCTATAGGTTGCATGCACACTATGTGCTCATATGCCTAGTAGTGTATTATAAATGTACAACACAAGATAAACGTGCATAAACCGCCCATATGCCCACAGCTCTTTATATAGCTGCACCAAGAATGGTGGTGCCCAGGAAAAATCAGTGTGTCTCATGCACCATTATATCGTGGAGTACCCCTATCAGTGATCTGGGGGAAAGCATCCATCCTATGCATCTGGCAGTGCATAGCTACACACTACCTCCATCAACAGAACCACTAGCCTCGTCTCATCCAGACGGGCTAGGTACATATCTCCATAGCTCAAACTAGCACTATGGAATCTCAGATCAGCTACCCCTCACCAAAAACTGTCCCAATCAGATCCTTTGAGGCCTTAGAGGAGATAGAGTAAACCTACGCACCCAATATGGGTGACTGTAAAATATGGAACACATCCTCTAGGGTGATAGTCATCTCACTCGTCAGTAGGTGGAACGTGTTGATCGCAGGATCCCATCTATCGATGAGTGCAACCATCAAGATAGTCTTCCAAACAACATATCTGTAGCAATGAACCCCACTCAAGATGAACTACCTCCACATGCTGCAGCTCCAATGGGGTCGCTGCACACGCATGGTCACCAGTAGTGGCGCATATATAACTACGCTCTCCCCTACATCCAATCCAAGCACGACATTAATCCACGTTTACCATGACCACATTCACCAATTATCATTACCCTCCACCCTATTTTCACCCTACCCATCTCAACTACCTAGCCCACATCACTTTTGTACCCTTGTGCCTAAAAGCCTGACTGGTACCAGTTCATCCTAAACGACTCCGGTCACCCTTAAACTGGCATTGGTCACCTGTTTGGTGACCGATACCGATTCACCCTTACCGACCATGGTTACCCCTTAACCGGCATTAGTCACCTATTTGGTGACCGATACCGGTTCCATCCAACCGATGTCAGCCACACTTAACCGACGTCGGTCACTGTCGCGGAAAAACCCATGACTTCCCTAAACCCCCCTTTTCTATAAACCTCCCCCTACCCCTTTTACCCCACCTACAATGACCTAAAGTCCCTTTGGACCTTTACCCACCCCACCTATACCATTTTTTACCCTCCCCCTTCCTTTTTTTTCCCGCTATTCCCCCCATACCCAAATTTAATTTTTGCCCACCCATAAAAACCTACAAATAACAATAATCTACTCCTCTAATCTATCAAATCCACAATGTAGAGTAGGGCGCTTACCTCATCATGTTGTCCCTGTCTTAGTGGCACGTCTGGCCGCTACACCGGTGGCTCACCTGATCCCTCTCCAACCTCCGCCATCACCAAATAGCTACTTGCAACCTCCGACCAATCAAATCTTTCACCCTGATCTCGTGGACCCACTACTCACCAACCAAACCCTCATCCAATCACACTACCAGCTCACTGTCCTATTTTGTCTAGACACTTTTCTCTCTTTTCTCCCTTTTTTGTCATTTTCTCACTTCGCAAATAACAAATGAATAACAAAAAATGTGGATTTTTTGTTTTTATAACCAACCCGACCTAACCGATGTCGGTTACCATTGACCGACATCGGTCGCGTTCCCTACCAAACCATCGTCGATTGCCCTATACCAATGTCATTTATCCATGACCGGAATCGGTCACCCTCACCTACACATTTCCTTCCCTTTTTCCCTTTTACCCCATGCTTCACCCTGATCCTTTACCCAACCCATTTACCTTACCTTTCCTGACCTCATCATTTTCTACCTCCCTTTGTCCTCCTTTGGGGACTCATTATTTTAACCCTACCTTGGCCTTACCCACATCGTGACCTAGCTATTTGGACCTGGACCATCGCTAGTGACCATTCACCTCATGTGTTCATTATACCTTGCAGCACAATTACTTATGTTGTTGACCTAGTGACCTTACCTAGCCTATTGTCATGACCATTTATCCTGAACCTACCTTTGGTGTCCCGGAACATACCTAAACGTTCCTGCACCTAACCTATGTTATGTTTCCTGACCATAGCCTATACCTTGGATAGCGAATGCACATCAACCTTGTTTGGGATAAACCTATCGACCTTGTTTATGATGTAGAGTTTTCCTGCGCTTCAACCCGGTCACGTGCTGTAGTTTATTCATGTGCGTGCATTTGACTATTGCTACCTTTGACCCAGACCCATTACCTAGATTTCCAAAGTAGACCTTTAACCCTTTCTCCCCCGTGCCCACTTGCCTTTTCCTCCCATTTACCTTTTATCAGACCACTCACAGATTCTGCCTTCGGCCTCGTCTGTTCTTGGTTTGAGGGGGATCACCTTCACCCACACATGGGGCAACCACATCTTATTTTTGTTAGCATCGATTACCAATACAAGCTACATAAAAAAAGGGGGTAAAATGTAGACACTAAAATTAGGTCACACTCCCCTGTGGTTCCTTAACGAACAAGCACCCTTCATCACATTCACCTAGCCATGGCCCCCTTCATCCCATTAATATTAATTTAATTAATTTAATTGAATTCATTCATTATCCTCACTATATCTATTATTTAAATATCTTATTTTAAATAATATCCACACATACAGTTCACTTAGACACCTCACCAAGCTAACTCAACCTAAGACCTATTCTTAGTAAGTTGTCATAACTAACTAAGACTTACCCAAACCCTAAAAATCAATGCCTACATTCCCTCTAACCACATTCACGATTTCTCACAAGAAGCTCTCAGTCTAAACCATGGGTGAATGACATGAAATCTAAGGAAATCAAGATGATCTCCCTAGTTTAATAAACCTAGGAAATCCTGCCTTGACCGACATCGGTTACCCCTAACAGTCGTCGATTAAGCCGGAACCACCGTCGGCTACCCTTTTAACCCCAAAACAACCTTATTCTCAAGGTTGGAAGCAAAAAAGAAGAAGGTTGGCGATAAAAAACACATCTTCAGAGAGTGAATTCCAGCGAGAATCTGTATGCAAGCAAGGAGATCAAACATCTTTTCCTGCATAGCCATCCGAGCCATGATCTGATCTAACCAAGAAAAGAGGAATGTACATGCAGTCCATGCAGAAGCTTTCCTTTAGTTGGTGATCACTTGCAGCCTTCAAACCCCTCATCAGTACCTCCATCCCTCACTCACATGCATTCAGGATCGGAATCCAAGTAAGTATAACGTCATACTTTTTTGGTTTATTTCATTTCATCATCATTTTATCATCTATTGTTTACCTAGCCGCCTATTAACATTCTCCAACATTTCCACCTCCATATACCCATTAAAACCTCACCAAAGCCTACCCCAGTCACCCAATACCTCATCCCGACCAACCAAAGTCCTTTGTGCAATCACAAAGGAGACCCAAAGCTTGTTTTGTGGCATTTCTAGATTTCCAAAGTAACCAGCATCGGTTACACCTGACCGTCATCGGTTACCCTTAACTAACATCGGTCTCTGTATTTACACATATAGGCCAAAACAGAGACCTACCCACTAAATTTCATCTCACCCTCATCCACCTGTTATCTACCCGAGACCTCTGTCAAACCTGTAGAACCCAAAAGCAATCATTTGACCTTTGGATTCTATTCTAGCTTAGCCTGTCAGATTAGATCTATTTCTTATTGTGTTTTAAGTGAGATACCTAAATCATTTCGAATTACAATAGGATTTACTTTGTTTACAAAATTAAATTGTTTAAAATAGTGGACTGATAGCCATCTAGGAAGTATCACACTTCTCGGATCTGGCATACGCTAGGCAGTTCATTGCCCATATTTTTTAATTCCTTTTGGTGGTCTTGCTTTTATTACAGGTAGTTCCTCCTAGCCAAAAGGAAGCTCTCACAATCAGTTGTGGATTCGGAAGTCATATGCGCGTAGCAACCCATCAACCAACATTTGAACAAGTATTCCTACTACGCCTATTACCCTATTTGTTTCATCAACACTTCAAAGAAACGATCTAAGAATCAGGTGAAACACTCGCGTAATTGTTCCTAGAGCATTTTTCGATTAATATTACACGTAAAATCACTATCAATGACTTATACACCATAAGACAACTTGATGACGATTCTATCATAGACTTCATCCCATAATGGCATGGTATTTTCAATCAACTCTCATTTACTTTGCCACAAACTGAACTCATCGAACTCTTATCACATTATTGTGTGAATCATATTTCTTCTACATTGCAAATCCAATATTTTTTAACATTGAAAGAAGCCTTCACCATTTCTCACAAACTTGAAACTCGTGCCCTTGAGCAAGGCCAACTCAAGCTTCGATCAGACAAGCCCAAGACAGAATTCATCAAACCCACTGCACATAGTGATAAGTCTAAAACTACTTCCAATACCATCATCATTAAAAATCCATCCACATCTGTCTCTCATATGGATTCTTTGCAAATAGCTTCTCAATCTTCTCCTTACTATACCCCCTTGGGGAATCCTATAGTTTTGTATTTGACAAGTTGATGGAAGTACACTCCATCCAACTTCCTCCCATACAAATCATAGACGACTAGTGACCCAAGCCCACTTGGGATCATGAAGCCCACTTTTGTAAATATCATCAAGTCAAAGGTCATGACATTGAGAAGTGTCATTCCTTCAAATATCTCATCCAATAACTTATAGATCAAGGGGATATCTAAATAGATAGCTCCACCACTTTACCTAGTCAACCACTGACGAATCAAGCCACCCCTTTTACATCTCAATTACCAAATTCTCACACCATTAACACCATTAATAAATATCTCATCTCATCAATGACTCCACATGATCCTACCTTAGAAATTATTCCCACCCCTTATTCACAACATATCGTATCCACAACTATCACTTCGATATCAAATTTTACTACTTTTCATATACATATACCTACTTCTACCCTTGCCACATCCACATCAACTTTGAATATACTCCCTACTTCATCCACTTCAATCATACCCCAATCTATTACATCATATTCATCTTTAACACCTATTTTGGTCTTGTTGATATCCATACCTATTTTTACACCTCTCACATCTATTCCTTCACCCACATCTATAGCAAACATACCTATTACTACACGTGCATCACTCATCTCCACATCAATCCTACACTCATTTCTACCACATGTACCTCTATGACTCCACTTAAAACTATCCCAACACCTATCTCAATGCATGTACTTATATCTTCACATATGACTACATCATCCCTTCCATCCCAATCTTTTACGCCCACTCCTTCTCCTACATTTGTTCTTACATCTCCATCTATAACCACTTTCACACCAGTCACATCCTATCAATTAGAGAGTATATCGATGATACCCCTTGCAAATTTTATGAAGCAAGCACCTCCATCTAAAAAAACACAAGGGGATCTGTTCTCCTTCTAAAAAATCAATTGTTTCTACATTAACCAATCCAAAACCTACACAACAATCTTCTAACCCTCCAATTGAGATTATAGTCATCCTTGCCAAAGGTAAATCTTTTTGATCCAAATCTAATACCTGTGGTAAAAATTCCCAAAAGTATTCCATGTACCCTCATAAGAAATTAGACCTTACCTCTCCTTAGAAATCAAACATTACAAAATCCATCCCATGTACACCCTCGTTCATTTTAGGGTCATCCTCTACATCTATGACATCTCACAATAATAGATCCCAATCCAAACAATTTAACTCTCCACCCAAATATGATTTATTTGCAAGACATATAATTTACCTATCTAGTCCACATCTACCCCTTCACCTAAATTTCAGCATCCCATCAAAACCCATAAGAATTATCTTTCCCATAACACTTCAATTGGGTCCTAAGTAGACATCTTTTGAAACTTAATCTAAATATCTGCCATCACACTTCCTCCCATTAGAGATTTTAATCCTAAGAGTAAGAAGCCATTTTGGTTTGGTCACACTTGTATTTGTGCTTATCACCGTACTTTGGGCCACGACATCAAGAATTGTAAGGCCTTTCAAACATTCATCCACAATATTATTGAGAAACACATTTTCCTCATTCAGGGGGAGCATCTTTCTCCATCTACAACCAATCTAATTCGTAGCCCATCCATTGGGTTTCCCAAGATTCCTATACCCACATCATCCCTTAACATCTCTCCTACACATAATACTCCTCTTAAGGAAGGTATTCCCTTATTCATTGGTATTTTCTACCTTTCCGATAATCCCTATGATTCCTGACCATTTATCTAATCCGAATCTAAAACAATCCCATCTAGACTCCTTCGACACTCATCCATATCCAAATTTTCCACAACAATATAAGCTCTTTTCGCTACGGGACATCTTGCCCTCATTCTTAAACAACCTATCTGCATCAATTCATCTCTTATCCATCCATAAAATTCCCTTGATGTTAGGGAACTTCACTTTTGACATAATTTTATCTCATCCAATCCATCTCATTCCAATCTTAAATCCAAATTAATCTTGTCCAAATATTCATCTCATTTTATGTCCACCTTTGTGGCCATATTCATGCCTCCTTTGGGACACCAGATTTCCATCCCTCTCATCCAAGGCCACCGTTGTGGCCATATTTGTTCCTCCTTGGAGGTACCATTCATCTCTCTTTATCATCAAATTCCACATTGGTGGCCATATTCGTGCCTCTTTTAGAGGCACGGTCTATTTTCATATTTTCATTAAATCCCACCAATGTGGTCATATTTGTTCTTCTATTGAGGCACCATTTCATACCTATCATAAATCCACTGCTGTGATCATGTTTTTCCCTCTCTTGGGGGACCACTTATTTTTCATCACAAGCCCACTCTTGTGGCCATCTATTCGTCTCATTAGGGACGCATATTTTTGCTTCCTTAAGGGTATCACGTAACTTTATCTCTATTAATTTATCTCATCGTACCCCATCCTATCAAGTTTCCATCCTATCTTGAACATGACTTTAATCAAGTGTCAACATGGAAAATTTTCCCTCCTTTGGTGGTAAACCGGAAGTGGAGCCACTTAACATATTACACTTGCAACCATTCTATTGTTATCGTGTCTACCAATGCTCTTAGTCATATCTCTACATCATTCCTCCATATTATCCCCTTCCATATTTGATTGTGATGATTTGGAATTATGTGGTCTTCCATCATTTCCTAGATGTGACCTTAAATATGGGCACCATGGATCTTCCTATAGAAATTTCTTTATGGATAGGTTCTCCCATCTTGGTGACAAATCCACGATCATTACATCCATCACCCTCTCCTTCGCCTATTGGAACCATGCAAAGGTCCAGGGGTGTCTCTTGTACATTTATTATCCCCTCCTGAGTGGTCTGCTTAGCTATTCCCAGCTCTTCCCCATGCAAAAATAATAATCCCTCGAAGGACAATTTTTCATGCAAAAAAAGGAGAAAAAAAGAGAAAAATAAAAACATGCAAATCAAAGTCAAGAGAAAAATCAAAAGAAATAGATTGATCCCTCAAAGGACGGCTATCATATTATTCTTCCCATCTATATTATTTAAAAATTAGACCATACCCTTGAAGGATGGCTACTCCACATGGCATTTGAAGGCTTCCCACATTTATCAACCTTCCATTTTACCAGCATCCTAAGAAATCTTTCCACATTGATCATATTTCTTCTAGAAAACTTCCCACATTGATCAGTTTTCTCTTTCCCCTTCCCAGAGATGGGGCATAGTTTTAGCGAATGCTAATTTCAAAGAACCCTCTTCCCAAGTACAAGTTACATCTCAAACCCCTTCTGGCATGTCAACATTAGGTTTATGAGATCATCTCATCCATTATTTCCTTATGATATTTGGTATAACTAACTATCATTAGTTATGTGCTAACATTCTTTTTGGTCACATGTGCCTTGGATTACCTGGATCCCCTCTTGTTACCTCCAATGCGATTGGAGGCATACTTTCTTTGCATGTTATTTGATATGATGTGATGTCATTTGTACCCATAGGTCACCATCGTTAAATTGTGTCTTATCCTATACCTCATTTGATCTTATCCAATATATCTCATCTTAAGTCCACCTTTGTGGCCATCTATCTTCTCCATTTAGGGCATTTTGTTTCAATATTTTACATCCTCTGCGTATCATCTCGAAGTCCACATTTGTGGCCATATTTATTTTCCCTTCGAGAATTATATTTTAACATTCACTCTATCCATTTCTACTCTCAAATTCCACCTCGTGGCCATACTTATTCCCCTTTTAGGGCATGTTATTCCATCACCCGCTTTTTCACTTTTCCTTCTCGGCCATTTTTTGTGTCCAGTGTTGGGGCACCATAAAAAAAAATTCCTCGTCCCTTGCAGATGCATACCTTTTCGCTCAATTCCTCGTGTACAAAGGATTTCACATACATTTCACATTTAGTTGTGTATAATTTAATGTTTTCCTATGACCCATTGGTAATCACGGCTTGCATCCATACTGCAGTGGTCTTCACCCACTCACTGGCATGTAGAACATTGTAGCCCATCTCCATTGAGACCTCAATTTTTCTCTAGGGATGTGATATTGGAGTCACCACCATAGTTTTTATCGTCATTGCAATTCCTTTTTACTTGGTGCATCTTGCCTTTGGTAATCATTTTACCCATTTTTCTTCAACCACCTGCTCTTTATCATCTACCTTTTTCAAATGCATCATCGATTTCCCTTGGCATCATCGATTTATCTTTGCTCGTGTGGGTTTGATTCATATCCCCAAGGTTTTATTTTATTCTGGGAATGCTTTCGAGTTCTATTTTTTATTTCATTACTGGCCGCTTTGTGAGGGTTTTTGAGAACTTTCTGGTCCGAGCCTGCATTATTTATTGAATTGTAAATTGGTCCTTTCGTGGATTTAGGAGTTGGGCTATTAGCTTCATTTATAGTGATTCGTAACTTTATACTTAAGAAATAACTCAACCATTTCATGCTATCGAAGCCATTGTTGAGACTTTCTCGAGCTCCGTACTCTCTATGTGTTATTCCTCTGAGGTTTTTGTTAAAAAATTTGGAGCTCTGTTCTACCTTAGTTATGAGTCCTAGCTCAAGCAACAAGTTATGCTAGATTTTTCCCTCGGTTCACCACTTTGTCATCATGGCACTAATAGTGTGAGATGGATATGTTGTTAACTTGGCCTCTTATCTTTTGGATTTACTTGGCCACAACGATTTGGGTTATGGGGTTTCGAACCTGCCAAGGATGTTTAGTGGAATGGAGTCAATCATTGCTCATTCATGACATATATTTAAATACACCCATCCAAAATCTAGCTCATCTAGGTACTTATAAACTCACATTTAGAATGCATAGCTTGTCGTGGATTTGATTTTCTCGAGACCACAGTTGGAGGTAAGTAATTATAGATTTGATCTGGGTGTTTTTGTAATAAATATATATTAAAACCCCATTTTTATTTGGTCATTGATGAAGTTAAATACACATTATTTTGTTGTTTAATTCTCCTCATGCCTCAATAATTTCATTGCATGCTTTGTTTAATGCTTTAAAGTTGGACTGGTCTCTTGTTGTTGGAGCTCGTGAACTACCCATCTTAGGCCCTTAGTTTTTTATCTCTGGATTTTGATCTTATGATTTTCTAGCTCGCTATAAGCTCAAGCTTATATTACCTTACCCTGCATTGCTCCCATATGACTTGTTGCGAACTCGTTGTTTCTTCAATGGCTCAGTTGTTTGCTTGGTTACACACCGCAGCCAAAGATCTATTTAAAAATTTGTTCTTTATCAAATCGAGGTGACCATTTCTAGTCTCTTCTTTGTTATGGCTGCATTTAGAGAGAGAAGCTTTGTTTCATGCAAAAACCCCAATTATGTTTTAACATTTGTATACTACCAAATAAATCTGTAGCTCATTGTATGTTACTTCTTCATGATTATCACTCATATGTCACTTGATTTGATTATCACTCATCTGTCACTGTAACTCTAGATTTCTTTCTATTTGGAGTTTGTACTTGTGATGCATCATTGAAAGTTTACCTACAATGTGAAAATTTATTTCCTTCATTATTTATATGGAAGCTCCTTCTATATGATTATGCATACTATATAGTGACCCATGAGAGTTTGATCTCAAGTGTACACCTGCATATTGAATTTTTGAAACCTTTTCTTGGAAACTTGCCTCTTTATGAAGACTATTTATGCTAAAATGGAGATAATGGAAGCTTGATAACATTGTGTACTCACTTTGTGTTGACGACATCAAACCTTGTGCAAAGGCTCATATTCCTATTATGTGGCTATAGGTTGCTTTAGAATAGATCATCTTATCTAATCCACATATTTCTCTCATTCTTTATTTCAATGGTTGTAGCACTTATCATCGTTCATGTAAAATCTGAAAAATGCATGTTGGAAACTCTCTGAAAATGTGTTCTTCTTTGATTGAAAATGATCATTTGAAGCTTGATGAAGTTATCTGAAATGTCTTATCAGTTGAGAATATATTACAAAACTATATCATGTATTTCTATAGTGATTTAAAAGACTGCCCTTCACTTTATTCATTTCTATATCTTGCTTCTTTGGAAAATGTTCTTTGTGAAGTAAAAGGTATTAAAATTAGTTTGAAACTTACAACTTGTATCCACCCTGATTGAAATACCTCATGTTGTTGGATGTTGTTGTAAATCTATAAGCATTACCTTGCTTTTAAAACTGATTCATTTGGTACCCCTACATGCTAGATGATTTCTCTCTTCTCCAGATGTATGAAAATAAGTTCTCTTCAGCATGTTGTTAATGTACTTCTAAAGCTCCTTTGTTGGAAATATCCTTTTTTTTATTGCATATAATGTGAATGAAACTTCATTCCTGCTTCATTTGTACATACATTGCTTCCATATTCATGTGATGGACATTGATAGATATAATCTCTTGCTTCTTTCTTTCCTATTGTTAGATTACATGCATTTTTTTGTAGATAAAAATATAATGAGATAAACAAACCCACAAGCTCTAACATTTACTCCTATTTTTCAGGTATATTGAAGCAGTTTGACAAGGAAAATAGGAGCAGTAACTTACAAGGAATGAACTCCTCATTAAAGGAAATGATGGGTTCTCTTTACTTCCTTACATTTCAGTTTCATGCTTACAGGCATTATTTCTCTTCAGTTATTTCTCATGGCTTGTGTGAGAAACTTGTACTCTTTCTTTTATGAATAAATGAAAATTACCTTTATGTGATGAGCTATTTGTCTCTTTTCATTTTTCTTGAGTAACATAATATAGAATTAACCCATGCAACTCAACACACTCATGCAACTTCACGTAATCATAAAGTAATAAAATGAATTAATCGTACCTTAATCTGATCTAAAACTGGTAAACAAGCAAGTGATGACCCTTGTAACTGTACTTTCTTTTTATACTTGGAAACTGCAACCTGAATTCTTGTTATCCCAACCTCTTAATTTCTGATGTTTAACGTTGTTCCCATATTTGTCACAAACATGCATCAATAATAAGAGGTTGATGCACGGTCTTGGAAAAGGCCAACTGGGATGGATTCAAATATGAGGAGTAAGCCTTATGGAACAACATGCCTAACTGTTAGTTTCCTGTGCACTTCCCCAACCACCTACTAAACTTAAGCAACTTGAAATTTTTGTACACCCCTTTTCATCAATAACCAAAAATGGTCAACACTTACCTAACTAATTCATGTAATTAGGTCTAGTTTAGGTTTAGGTAGAGTAAAATAACACTATACCTTGGTTGAAAAACTCTTCAAAAGGCCCTAAAAACATTAAGAAAACATGTCTCACTCCTTTTCATGCCCTCATGGGCACTCACACCTTTGTAACTAATGATCATACTTAATTAGGCCACTAGACTCCTAGACTAGGTCTAGAGGAGCACCTGTAAACATGATCAAACCTTGCATTCACATCCTCAAACCCATATGAGTGTCTCAACACACTCTCCTTATGTTCTCCATGCCTCTACCATGCTACTCAATCCTTCAAAAAACTCTATCCTTCATATTTCATCACCTATACTGATTAGGCCTCCCGAATAGGCCTTGTTGGCCAAGCAAGTCTTACCAACTCCACTCTTGCAACCTTGTCACTACTTGTTTGATCATACCAACACCACTACAAGTATCCTCTTACAATTTGTTTACAAAATTTTCTCACTCTTGTCTCAAGTTAATGAAGTGGAAAACAAAGAAAATAGGAAACTCAAATGATGAGAGGGTTTAAGGCTACCTCTTGATACATGATGGTCATGGGGATAAAGATACGTGCACAAAAGATTCACTCCGCATCAAGTTAAGAAACTGGCACAGTAAAGAGAAATTAAACAAGAAAATTATTAGTAGATAATATGTTGAGTTAACTGACCTAAGTAAGTTTGAGAAGTGAAAACTTCCTAGGGATTGATGTCAACCCACTTTGATAACAGATAAATAGATGATAATGGATAAATAAGATATAGATATTGATCTGAAACAAAAATAAAAAATATCTAAGATGAAAAAGTAGAGATCTGATAATTTAAATGATAACAAAGAAAAACCAAACTTGATTGGTTCGATGATGACCTGAGACTGATAGGTAGAGTCAACGGTGATTACAGCAATGCATATCAGAAAAATGTAGAAACTAGGTTTGAAACAAGCACAGAAAAGGCTGGAAATGTCTTGGCCTGATGTTGAGGTGCTGGAGAAACAAAAAAATATAAGAAAATGTAGATCTAGTGAGATCTTGGTCAAGGACGACGGTGACTGTGTTAGATCGATGACGACTGGATCCATGTAGCACAATCTAAACTGTTAAACAAGAAGGAACATTAGAACAAAGAAGCCTAATAATAGGAGAAGCAAAAGGGTAGACTGTAGACGAAGCAGAGGATAAAAATAGGGTTTATATAGATTAGGTCAACGATAACTTGTTGGAAGCATAATTTATTGAGGGAGAGTGAATTATTCCTACAAATTTTTTATTTCATTTATTTTTAGATTCATCAATCAATAACATTCATCCATTCACATGCATTCAACCATACCATATTGAGAGTGCACAATACCATCAAAGAACCATAACACATGCAAGAGAGCTCATAGACACAAGATTTTAGTGGGAAACCCTCATGGGGAATAAAACCCACTGAATCACAAAAAATATATTCCCATGTTTCAAATTTAGTGAGGCACCAACCCCTAATTTAGTAGAGCGACAACCCTACAAGAAGCACCAACCCCTAATTTAGTGAAGCACCCACTCCACAAGGAGGCTACAACCCCCTAGGATGACCAAGCACCAACTCAGGCACCTGAATATGTTTGATATTTGATAATTATTCTACAATAAATGATGGATACCACTTATTCCTCTCACAAACCTCGACTCTTCAATCTTACATAATCTTCTTCCTTCTCAACTTATCTTGCCTCTAATATCTTACACACATAATATGAATCATTCCTCAACCTATGATACATCTAATAATCTCTCATAATTTGACCTCATACATGTAATTCACTCACATATGGGTTGCACTCTTCACCCTTGCAAGACTAGCTCACCAAATGAGCTTAAACCTCACTTTTATATGCAAATAGTCTCTCCAACCCAAAGTAGGTCACTCCCAAAAAATTATTTCAACAAATACATCATTAAAAAAATACCATAAATTTTCCAGAATAGATACAAGTGACCCATACGGGTTGTCCTAGTCAAAAACCACATTTCATGCACCAAAAACCACCAAAACACATGCATTGGGATGCCAAAATTCTCCTCATCCCAAAACCAATCTTAGTCATGACCCATAAAACACCACACATGTTTAAATTAATAGTTAAACATCATACACAATTTCAATTTATCTCATCCAATCAAATTATTTTGTTTAATGTGCCCAGTGTTCTTTGTACTTGTCAAAACAGTTGTTTCCTACAACCTTCAACACCCTAGAAACTTAATTATGCCACAAAATGAATTAAACTAAACCAAACCATGCCATGTAACCACTTTATGGATTTTCTAGAACCTGTAGAACAATTCTAAGAAAGTTAGAATCTGTGAATCAACCACCTGTTTAAACCACAAACAATTTTGTCTTCATCAAATCAACCTGCCAAAAATGTTGTTTCCAGCGATTAGTTCATAAAAACATTTCCATGAACAATAAATACCTATAATTTGATTAATTGGATGTCAAATTCATACATATTCACATTCCATATGATATCAAGCATCACCTAATCCATCTCATACTTCAACTAACTCATAACTTTCAGAAAAGGATGTCATGTCCTGCACTGACAATAACCTTCTTGTATAAATATTGACTTGGAAACTATATCAAAACACCTCATCATGAGAAAAACCTCATATTACTAGAAATATATCTGAATCCTCTTTCCAACACAATTTTAATCATCTCAAAATTACACCTTTAGCTCCAGATATACTTACTTTACTGAACATTATTTTTAAAGGCCCCAAAACTGCCCTTTGACCTGACTACCTAAATGAAACTCATTTGACCATGTAATTGCATGAACATGTCCTAATACCTCCATGTAAATCAATATAATCTCACATACATTCCATAAAATCAATTTAGCATGTAACTCTTTTGGACAACCTTGTACCAAAACACTATTTTTTCATAAACTTACTTGTTTGAGTGGGGCCCACTCATCACCATGATCTCAATCATACATTTCTGAAAGCTATGATATTCCTCTACATCATAAAATCATATTTTTTATAATTAATCAAAAAAGGCTCACCATACTTCTTCGTCTGAAAGTTTCTCCTAGCTAGGGTTTAACTAGGGTTTTAGACCACTTTATCTTCTTAACATTCGTTCATAAAAAAATGTTGATCAAACAATCTAATTATTTTTGTGAAAGATTCATAATTGATGAAAGAAGCCACCTCAGTGAGATCAGGTTCTCATGCAAATCATACAGTTCACAATGAGCATCGGAAGGTCCAACTTTACTTGAAAATCACACTACAACATACCCAGTTTTGCCAAAACTCGAATAACTTCAAATTTCTTCAGCACTTTAACCTAAAACTTAGCATAAAGAACCATGAAAAAAATCCTCTAGCTTATCAAACTCTCCATCTAGCCTAGATAGCTCTCAAACTCTCCAGCCACAACAACTTACCTTTGCTTACCTACCTGTTTCTCACTGTTTACTTCTCAAGGACCTCATAGAAGCATCAAACCACTAAATGCAGACATATGTACACTCATTACACATCATATGGACCATGTATGATCTCATGACACACTCCAACCACCTTGGGAGACCTCATACTATGACTCATCATCCTCAACCATGCACCAGGAAACTACTGAACTCACCAAAACTTAACACTACCAATCAACCTTCATGTTTGACATGGAGAATCATACAGTGTCATGACACCATTTTCCATCAATAGGGGTTGAAAAAAATGACAACACAAACCCACAATGGCCAACAATATTCCCCTTTATCATTGATAACAACCATCATTCAGAAACATTAATGGCAACCAACAAGACAAACCCACTCATGGCCTTAAATTCATGTTTCTGATGCTTCTCTCCCTCGTTTCCATCTATGATAAAGGCTACACTGACCCCAAGATATAAAAAAAATTGGACTCCAGTCATTTTCAATGGAATTTTAATTTATGTCAAGTGGTATTGATGGCAAAAAGGGTTGATTGGTGAAATGAAGAAGTCAGGGGCATAAAGGTTTATTGGTAGTGCCCTTTCTAGTTAATTTTGTGATAGTTTCTGGTTCCTAATGAGATGTGACAGGTTGGTATAGGTCAAGGAAAGGTCATGTGAGTATGGAAACATACTAGAAAAATAGTGTCTTTAACATGTGTGAGCAAAAACAAGGCTCAGTTTAGCTCCTAGAGTCAAGATTCAAGAATGCACAGAAAGTGGTTTTGAGAACTGAAAAACATTCACTAAGGAAAATGAGATTGGTTAGATATTCACAGGAATACCTATGGCTAACAAACACATGGAAGGTTTATAGGAATGTCTTGTAGTGGTCCATGTCAAATTTCATCAGATTCTTAAATGGGAATTTTGAGTTATTCAAGTTTTTCTAAGACTGCCTTCTTGAAAAATGCATTTCAAGCTAACTAGATTCTTAGCACTCAAGAAAAAATATGATGGATTATTCGGATAAATCATAGAATTAATTTTTGTAGTGGACTCCAAGTATGAAACAATTCAAGAAGTTTCAAGTCAATTGGGCAAGTTTCAAGAAATTTATGAGCATTTTTCTTCTAAGTTTGGTTCTCTCTTAAGCACCTTCTTGAGTCAATAAAAGAAAATGTTGTTTGAAAAGATTGCACTATGGATGAATTCAAATATGTGTGGTCTTAGTAATCTATGGTCTCAGCTCAATATATAGGCATATCATAAGTTTTCTATATATAGTTAGTGCAATTGAAGGTACATGAACATTTTGCATCTATCAAGTAAACTAAATTTCAAGACATCCCATGAAAAGTAGTAGAGTCAAAACAGTGAAGGATAAGATCTTGAAGGTCATAAAATAATAAGGTTGTAGGGAACATGTGGTCAATGATTATGTTTTGATCACATCATGAAGACCTCATCTAGTGAGGGGTCGTGTCTCTTGAAGTGACAGTAGCTTTAGCACTTTCATGCGACTATGTCAGTGTTCCACATCTTCAATTGTGTCAATGTCTCTTGGACTGACCATCTTTATCCAAATAGTACATGTGAATCCTTGGTCACTAAAACATGGTATGGAGTGTTTCATTAACTCTCTTAATGTAGACATGGTACCTTTTGGTCCAAAAACAAACCCCTAGTTGACAAAGTAAAACTCTATAACAATCATGACACTGTAAGGCCACAATAGATTGTTGGGAGCATTTAAAGGTTGTTCAAGATGGTTTGAGCATCAAACCAGTTGTAGATTCATTTCATAGTCATCTTAGAAGTGGAATCATCCAGTTTCATCATTTTTCAAAGAATATACTAAAAAAAATTGTCCTCGGGATTCACTGTGAAAGCAACCCTGAACTAGGGTTTTACAAAAAATAATTTATCGAAAAAATGGTTTCCTCTAACCAATCTTCATGTAACTTCAATCCAATCTCTGTGAGGAAAATGAAATCCTTCTGAAATTTTTTTAGAGAATTTTCATTGTGCACAAATGAATATTTTGATAGAAGTCTGAAAATGCATACACAGTTAACAGTATAAATGTGAAAACTCTTCTTCCTCAATTTTCACGAACTCCTTTGGAAACCAAAGGGAAAAAATGATTGAATCCTGGTGGTTTCAAGGTGAATAATCTTTAAAGACATGTTCTAGGTTTTTTCAAGACAGAATACATCAATTGGGTAAGAAATTAATAAACAGAGATTTGTATCACTAGTTTTTCAAGTTCAAAGTAAACAGTGAAGGTGTTGTTTTTGTTTTTGTAAACATTCAAAGCATGACTAAATCTATGCCCTCCTCAAGAAGATGCCAAGTTTTTGTACATATGTTTTCAAATGAAATATTGGTACTCACACAGTCCATACATTAGAAATTCGGTCAAATTTCAAAGGAGCTATCACTTTGATCAAAGAAAAACCCTTGTGAACCTTATCTGGAGGATTAATGTAAAATTTTGGTTTAATGGAGCTTTTATTTCTCTCCTCACAGTAAGTTAAGGCTTGTCAAATGAAGTTGAGGAGTCATAGTTTGCTACACATCTTTATCTTGTCTTTGAAATTCTAACTAGAAGGGAAAAATTTTCTAGTGTCTTATCTACTTGAGTCAAAGAGTGTTGAGGTCTTGATAAGACATCAATAGTATTATGTGAACAAATAGTTGTCTAGAGCTCGAATAGAATGGTCTCTTGAAGTCGGAGATGGAGAAGTCTAGGAGTCAAGAAGAGTGAAATTCCTTGAGGATATGGAAGGTGAATGTTGGTGTTGTCTTTTAGTGTAGAGCTCATAGTCAAGGTCTTTGGAGGATTTGAAGAGTCATGGTTTGGGGATGTCAAGTGTTTCATACTTGAAACATGATGAGTTACAATAAGAACAAGGGAAGTTGAACATATGGACAAGGATTTATACCTCAAATACCTTGTGATGAAAGAAATAGGAGTGAATTTTGTAAGACAATAGAGATCAAGAGTGAACAGAGAATATATAGAGAATTGAGAAAGAATTTTTGGATGCAACCATGAAGAGGCAGTAAACAGTAAACAAAAAGAAAAGGAGTTGAAAAAGAAGCGTATATAAAGGAAAATGAAGGATCTACATGAAACAAAGATAAATAATGAAAAGTGAGCAAGAAGGAAAATGATCAAGAGAACAGACAAAGAAATGATATAGAACTAATGTAAACAATAATGAAGATGAAGTGCATAGTTAAGAGACAAGAGTGAAAAATGAGAATCAATTGGTAGTATACTGAGTTAATAATACATTGTAGCAGGGTTATGTATGATCAAGAGAGAGAGGAAAATTAAGAGGTGTTGTAGAACAAGGAGATAAAATGTAGAGAAAAGTCAGGGGTGACTGATATAGAAGAATAGAGATAACAATGTACACAAGAAGCAAACTAATAATGAATGTTGAGCATTTTTATGAACAAAAGGGTGAAATCCAAATCAATCATGAGTTGCAAAATCAGGAAAACATGTGAATTGTTGAGTGAAGTGCATCAGTAAAGAGATCGTGATTTGTTGATGAAGCAACAAGGAACTAAATGATCAAACTATAACATTGTTATTGTAATTTTCCTAAGTGGGTGCTTGGGTGACAAGAGTAGATGATCCTTGCAAGGTATAGGTTGATAAACTAGCCTAGTGGGTGTTTGGCAAACTTCCACTGGGTGTTAGAAGGACTGTGAATTGGGTGCTTCTTAGGTTGAGTGAGTGCTCAACCAAACTAGAAATCATTGTATGTTAAGAATGGGTGTTCTTAATAAAAGGCCTTAATTTAAAGTAGGTTTTCTTCCTCTATGGGTTTCCCACTATAAATTTGGTGTCATGTATACTTATCTACTTGCATGCACCTTAATTTGTGTTCAGGTTTGATTGCTAATTCTATTCAAGAAGTTTTAGAAATTATTAATTTTATCAACATTGATTCACCCCCACTCTCAGTGCTTGTGATATCCAAACTAAATGACAATACAAGAATATAAACATGGACAACATTGCACAAAAAAATACTTATATGACTCAAGAAGTTCCCCATGGGATTGTATGGACTTCACTTTGACTCTAACAATAGCATATGAAGATCCATGGACCTAATAATGAGCCTAAAACAGCTCCCCCTGAATAATTACTCTCCATTATTTCCTTCATTCATGTTTATCATCATTCTCTTAGTCTATTCAATGCTCAAGAACCCAAAAATTGAGTCCAAAATTGCAAGAACTCTCTCTAGGACCATTTTCCCTAAAGACCAACTTTAGTGCAATTTTGAAAATCTTTGACAAGCTCTAACATATCAATCTTAGCATGACATAACTACTCCCCCTAGGCTCATACAACCTATCTCTCATTGAAAATGCAAAAATAAGCTTCATACCTTGATCAAGCAATCTTATAGATACACAAGTCAATTTTCACCTTCCTTAAGCCTTTTCCTAAATGATTTCAGTCTCCTTCCATACTAAAAGAGACCCTTCATATAGACTTGAATATTTCCATTCAAAGATCACTACACCATTTTCCATACAAGTCTTCTAGAGATAATTCATACTTGATTGAGAGAAAAACATGCCTCCCCTACCTTAATAGGGTGTAATAGGCCTGTAGGGACACAAAATATGTTTGATACAATCTTACTTGGCATTATCGCATTCCTATATTTCCTTCTATACATCTTGAATACCTTATGCCACTCACAACATCAATATGACCTTATGAGGTCATCACAAGCTCTGAGATATCCTTGACATCAAACAAATTTGCATCGAGACCTAACCATCAACCTGAGACTCACCTTGACTTCAAATCCTTTGACTCAAACATACATACTACATGAGTACTTTAGGATTTTCACTATCTTTCACCTGAGCCACTGTTCCTGAGGTTGATTTAACCTTGTGCATTTTATGCCTCTTGAACATGTTTTACATACTTTTAAAGGCCACTCATAGTTGTATCATGACTCTTATGAGGTCTTAAGATGACACACAAACTTATTTGACATCATTCATGTATCATATATTCATAGACTAAGAGCATTGTTGAGTGCAATAATTCTCTTTGTCCTTGATACACACACATTGTTGACATTCTTACAAGTTTTGAGATAGGATAGTTCAACCCTTTGGCATGATAACACTATGAGAAGACTCCTTAGCTCCTTTTACCTGAACTTGTATCTTGTAGACCTGAGAAAGAAATTGATACAAATTCCTTTGTTTGAACACGAAATAAAACGATACTCTAACAATCCTCAATTCTGAAATCTTTATCCATACTTGAGGTTTTTGCTCCTCCTATGATGTCTTATGAAGATGATAAAGTGTCAAGAAACTGTAGCTTATCATTTTCATTCTCTGATCTAACTTGCACTATATTGATTATCTCTTTTACAATCCTTTTTAAAACTTGTACCATGGTCTATTTAGGATTCCATTGAATTATGAGAATCGTCTCATAGTATTAACATATCCAAGGTATTTTGATAACACAAATATAGCCTTTGTAGGCTCATCTACTCTATTTTTCATTATTTCTTTGACCCTAATGACTAGACACACCATCTTACATTTCAACTTCTTCATCCTTGAGCTTTGACTGATTACATGGATTATTGAGCATTCTACTTAAACTTATTGAAGGAACATACCTAGAGACTTTGACTTATCAAGATATAAAAAAGAAATATATAGAGATAATATGAAAAAAATGACTGCAATTTCCCTCATAGAACACCCTAACAATTGTGTAGATTATCATTTTCTTTCTTCAAGAAACAAGAGTCTCACCTTCTCAAGTTTAGAAAGAGAGGAGCATACATACTTGTCAAGACCATCACATTCACTATATGAGCCATGAGACGACATTTTATACCTAGAATATGCTGAACTTCTTGCATATACATCTGACTAAGTCACTAAAGAATTATGAGCAAACTAATAACACTAAGATTACTAATTGAGGTCAACCTTGTTTATCAATTTACACTTGTCATATTCTCATAGAAGTAACCTTTCTTTATTTGGTATGCACATGACCTTAACTTGTCAAGGAATTGATAATCATTATGTAATCTTAACAAAGTAAGCCATGATAAGTTTTGTTGACTGAGTTTGTACACCCTTGAAAATAACACATCCATGCAACATTGGATTCAATACCAACTCATATCTTCTTCTTGACTTCATGATGACATAACACACTTGTGACAGCTGAGAGACTCGACTTCAAGTCATCAAAGGTACTCATAAGACCATGGTTACTTGTTCACAACATTTATGAATTGATGATCTCATTGATATTCATACTTCAATGCACATCTCCATAGCTTACTGACCTCATAAACCATAGAATGCAACTCATGAAAAATATGGGAGGCATCATTTTACATGAATCAAGCCTTAAAGATTGTTGCAGGGTTGTGAGCACTTTTTTTGTCAACCCTTATAACTCGATGCATAACTTTACCCTTGAAGTATGTATACAGAAACCTCATAATATTTCCCTCGAGGTATCAATGATTCTTGATGGATCAATGTTGCCATTCCTTTACGCATGCACCTTGATGACTATACATCTTAACAAGACCTCAATAGGGCCTTGCATCAGCTTGTTGACTTAGAGACACCAATTCAAAACTCATGGATTTTTCTCATTACTTGACCATAAAATAAAATTTATACTTCAAGTGCACATAGTGACATACTTTATATCTTCAAACTCACTTTGTAGACTTTAAAGACTCTGACAGAGTCACAAATCCAAACACCACTTGATACCTTTCACATTTAATTGATGCAACATTACTAAGACCAATAAGTATTTCACAGACCTGGTAACATATCTTCATGCCTTTTATAATAGAGCTATCACTCAGAGATACTTGGAACGGAAAATGAGCCCAAACTATAGTAGAACACCTTCAAATTTTCATGAACATATCATTGTTAAAGTGATAGATGTACATACACAGCTTCAAATTAGTCATACACTTTACACAAATCCCTTATCCCAAACTCTTGCTCAACCCACAAATTACTCAAAGACACATTTTGAACCATACATAACATGAAACATTATGGACTATTGACTGATGGATGACCTTTAACTAATCTTGATACCTTTACAATACACAGTGACAGTGATAAATCATGTAAACAATCTCTGAGAACTTGACAAACCATTTGATTACTTCACTTGGAAACCTATAGACATCTTAATCTTGATGAGAATAGACCTTATAAGACACAGAGACACAAATACTTTTGGCATATAAACATGATTAAGAGACAAATGTCAAGGAAAAACTTGACACATACACATACCCCTGATCACTTATAAATGTTTTGACTTAGGATTATCTTGACTTGTGGCCACTAAACTCTCTCTTTTAGAGACTCAAGCATAACACTTTACAGTCCAGTGGTAGTTACTTTTTGATCTATAGACCTGGAGATAGTCATTACACATCTTTGAGCCTCTAGAGAACTAACACAAGAACACCACACAAATCTTCATGTAATTGGTTACATTTATATGCTCAAACTTCTTGAAATTTCCTATCATAGACTTAACACATACTGGATATTAATCTTCTTGATGTAGGATCTTAACAACACAATCCACAACAATGAAATCAACAAGACAATGATGATACTTTACATAATAATGACCTACAAACTCAAACCCTAGTAATATTTGACACACCTTACAATGAGAAGGATAACTTACAAACCTTGATACATCTTTGACACAACACCACCTTAAAGACTTCAAGGATGGAAGAATAGGCTCATGAAACTACCTAATCATAGACTTCTTACACATATATCCATAATTGATGACATTATCAACAATTTTTATATCAAAACACATACTTGTGCCTTGATAGAACATAATCAAGCGTCAACTTAAGTCTTGGACATATAAAAAACTCACATACTAACCATGAGATCATAAAAACTTTAAATGGGACCTAAAACTCTTTTCTCAAACTTGGAAAGACAGAATATACCATTAACTCAGGATATAGATATCACTGACTTTACAATGACAATATGATGTGTTTGACATAATTTATCAAGACCTTGAGACGCATATTAGGACTACTGACAACTTGAGACATAAAAACACTTGTGATGAGACACTATACGTGACCTTAAACCAACATGACACAACCTAAAGGAGCCCCTACACCTACCAAGGACACAAAAATTTATTGGAAGGATCACTTTCCATACCTTATTAACCTTGAAGTTTCCTAGAGTCCTAACTTCTTCAACTCATCTTACACATGAGCTTGAAAGGCATTCAAATACATATACTATTCTTCAACAAGTGAAAACATACTCCCTTGATTTGACTTGGGATTTTTGACCATGTTACTAACCTTTATGGCACAAGAATCTTCCTTAACAACCTTTATGTGTTACATGGTGGGTTGAGATTCAATTTTATTGACTTGAACATCCTCCTTCTTGACCATAGGAGCAAATCTTCACAATGAACCTCTTATTTCTTTGGTAAAAGTTTTCAACATGTCCTAGTTTTTTACAATTTAAGAAAGCAAAATTTCCTCTTCCTTTTAGGCTCAAACACATTTGGGTTCTATCCACAATCTTTAGCACTATGACCATACTCACAACATGAGTATAATTTATCCTTGAATACTCCTACACCATTCTCAAGAGACCTCCTCTTGCAATATCTAGCTCTAGGACAAAGATCATGACAAACAAAGTGATATCCATGAAATGATATACCATACATCATAGAATTAGGTTGTTTAAAGGGCTTAGACCTCCTAAAAATTAGTCTTCTTAGTCACTTTATTATTTTATCTTGAACTTAGACCAATTCCATTATCATTTCTTCTTTTTCTCTTCTTCAAACCCTAGACCTGTTTTTGTCATTTATGCCTCTTTGACTCTCCAACATGTCATTTAGCGCTTCTAAAATTTTCTCTAACTTTTCATAGGTATTTAACTTATTATGTTCCTACTCTAAATCTACTTTTAAGGTTCTTAAATCGGCTTCATATCCTTGACCTAAATTTAATAGGCTTCAACACAATACTGAGCTATTTCATTCCTTCTCAATATGCCCTCAATAACTGAAGACTTACCCATTACTTTTTCTTCAAAGGATTTCCTTCAAGCTGCTAAAATTGCTTCACAAGGACCTAATGTGATACCAATTGTTGGAAGCATAATGGATTGATAAGGGGGGTAAATCGGTCCTAAAAAATTCTGATTTCATTTACCATTATATTCAGCAATCAATAACATTCATCTATTCACATACATTCAACCATAGCATATTAAGAGTGCACAATACAATCAAATAACCATAACACATGTAATATAGCTCATAGACACGAGATTTAAGTGGGAAAACCTCATGGGGAAGAAAATCCACTCAAACAAAAACATTATATTACCATGTTTCAAATTTAGTGAGGCACAAACCCCACAAGGAGAACCAACCCCTGATTTAGTCGGGCGCTAACCCTACAAGGATCACCAACACCTAATTTAGTGAAACACCCACTCCATGAGGAGGATATAACCCCCTAGGATGAAAAAGTACCAACTCATCCACCTAAATATGTTTTATCTTTGATAATGTCGATGCCACAACTGATGGAGATCACTTATTCAACTCACAAACCCTAGCTCTTCAATCTTACACAATATTCTTCCTTATCAACTTGTCTTACCTCTAATATCTTACACACATGATCTCATTAATTCCTCAACATATAATGCATCTTATCACCTCTCAAAATCTTAACTCATACCTTTAATTAACTCACCTATAGGTTACACTCTTCACCCATGCAAGACTAGGTCACCAAATGAGCTTAAACTTCAATTTTATATACAAATATTCTCTCCAACCCATATGAGGTAGTTCTCACACCTTTTCTTCGACCAATTCATCATTAAAAAAATCCCATACCTTTTCCACAACAGCTACAAGTGACCCATATGGGTCCCTAGCCAAAAACCACATTTCATGCACCAAAACACATACATTGGGATGCTAAAATTATCCTCATTCCAAAAAATATATTATTCATGACTAATAAATCACCACACATGTTTAAATTAATAGTTAAACATCATACACATTTTCAATTTATCTCATCCAATCAAATTATTTTGTTTAATGTGCCCAGTGTTCTTTGTACTTGTCAAAACAGTTGTTTCCTACAACCTTCAACACCCTAGAAATTTAATTATGCCACAAAATCAATTAAACTAAACCAAACCATGCCATGTGAAAACTTGATTTATTTTCTATAATCTTTATGACAATTCTAAGCAAGTGAGAAGCCTTGAATCAACCACCAGCTCAAACCACAACAACTTTTGTCTTCATCAAATCAACCTACCAAAAATGTTGTTTCCAACGATTAGCTCATAAAAACATTTCCATGAACAATAAATACCTATAATTAGATGTAAAATTCTTCCCTCTTCACATTCCATGTGATATAAAGCATCACCTAACCCATCTCATGCTTCAACTAACTCATAACTTTCAGAAAAGCACATCATGTCATGCACTGACAATAACCTTCTTGTCTAAATATTGACCTGGAAACTATATAAAAAAACATAATCATGAGAAAAAACTCATATTACTGGAAATATATCTGAATCCTCTTTCCAACACATTTTGAATCATCTCAAAATTACACATGTAGCTCCAAATATACCTCCTTTACTGAACATTATTTTTAAAGGCCCCAAAACTACCCTTTGACCTGACTACCTGAATGAAGCTCATTTGACCATGTACTTGCATGAAAATTTCCTAATACCTCCATTGAAATCAATATCAGCTTACATACATTCCATAAAATCAATTTAGCATGCAACTATTTTGGACAACCTTGTACTAAAACACTATTTTTTCATAAACTTACTTGTTTGAGTGCGGCCCACTAATCACCATGATCACAATCATACATTTATGGAATCTATGAGATTCCTCTACAACATAAAATCATATTTTTTTATGAATTAATCAAAAAAGGCTCACCATACTTCTTCGTCTGAAAGTTTCTCCTAGCTAGGGTTTAACTAGGGTTTTAGACCACTTTATTTTCTTAACATTCGTTCATAAATTTTTTTTGATCAAACCACCTAATTATGTTTGTGAAATATTAATAACTTATGTAATAAGATATAAAAATGATATCAGGTCCCCATGCGAAGCATACAGTTCACAATGAGCATCGGAAGGTCCAACTTTTCTTGAAAATCACACAACTTACCTGGTTTTGCCAAAACTTGCATAACTTCAAATTTATTCAACACTTTGACCTAAAACTTGGCATAAAGAACCATGAAAAAAATCCTCTAACTTATCAAACTCTCCATCTAGCCTAGATAGCTCTCAAACTCTCCAGCCACAACAACTTACCTTTGCTTACCTGCATGTTTCTCATTGTTTACTTCCCAATGAACTCATAGAAGCATAAACCCACTAAATGCAGACATATGTACACTCATTACACATCATATGGACCATGTATGATCTCATGACACACTCCAACCACCTTGGGAGACCTCAAACTATGACTCAACATACTCAATCATGCACTAGGACACTGGTGAACTCACCAAAACTTAACTCTACCAATCAACCTTCATGTTTGACCATTGAATAACATCACATGGAGACTCATACAATGCCATGACACCATTTTCCATCAATGGGGGTTGACAACAACAATAATACAAACCCAAAATGGCCAACACAATTGGGTAGGGTCGATGGCAACTGAGGATTGTAGATATGAGATATGGAGTGCCAAGGTGTGCAGAATAGACAGGTTGACATATACGTAAGGTTGAAAGGGTTGGAAGATAGATGATGAAAAGGTGGAAGGTAGGAAATAAGATACTTACAAAATGGGTAGACAAAAATTGGGCTGGTTTGATGGTGACTGGGGATAGATCAAGGGTTTGATGAGACTTAATAGATGGGAAATGGGTTGTGAAGATAAATAAGTGATGGCAGATGTAAAGGGTAGATCTCTAAGAGGACGAACATAGTAGAAAGGTTGATACAAAGGGGTAATGAAATAAGGGAGGGGATCTAAAATAATAATAAACTTCAAATATCCCAAGATAACATGCAAAAGTCTCTAAGATAGTCCTAAGTTGATGACAGTAGCTGCAAAGAAGAAGAAGAACCTGTAAACGTGCACACAAGGCCGAAAATGTCCAAAACTTCATCCTTTTAGGAGAGGGGGGTAGAGATATATTTATAGGGTCAGTAGCGACCCACATGGGTCATCGTCAACTATGGCATACCATCGATTTGGGCAGTAGGGGTGATGCATATCTCATGGCAAATGTCCCTAAAGGGATAAAATTAGGGTTCCAAGCTATTTATGTGGGTTAGGGTTGCATAAGAGGAATAAAAGGTGGTTAGGGGATAGAACTGCATTGAATGAGGGTAGGTGGGAGATGAAATCATTAAATGGGGGTCTAGTGAGGATAAATGGAATGGAATTAGGAATGTGATTAGAATAATAGGTGGATTTAAGGGTTAATAAATGTGAATAGGGACTAATTAGAAAAGATTAAAAGGTGATGGGATTAAGATAAGAAAATGATAATTAGAATAACTGCATGGGGTTTAAGAGGGAAAGGTAAATTTGAATATAAAGAGGGATGTGAAGGTACAAGATGATGATAAGGGGGAGTGAACGCAAGATGGGAGACAAGGGTACCAAAAATTGGTGTCTACGTTTGCTCATTTTTTCCATGTGGTTTGTGTTAAACAAGTCACGAGAAAAAAACGAGAAGTGATAGATAATTATGGGAAAGGACTAAAGATGATGATTGAGATAACCTCCTTCAAGCTAGGGATCTATTACATGAACAAGAATCAATTTCTAGTTTGAAAGAGATGGAGGGAAGAAAGAGGAAAATGGTGAAAAGGATGAGAAGAAGAGATGAGAAAAGTAGAGAAATACTACCCCAAGTGGAGAGGGATGACCATCACGAGAGGGAAAGGATAAAAATAAAAATATGGTGGCAACCTTGGAAACACATCGTTAGGGAACATAACATGGTCTCAATGGAGGTGACGTTAATTTTCTACTGACCCGTGAGTTGACAAAGATTGTTGTAATATGGCGGTAATCTTGGAAAACAAACATTGGTAATATAGCGATAATCTTGGATAACACGACCTCAAAGGAGGGTGGCGTTAATGTCCTATAAGCCCATGAGTTGGTGAAGATCACTATTGTGGCATGGAGGAAATATAATGGGAATCCACTCATATGGATGTGTAATCCATGGAACCAATGAGTGAAAGGAAGACATCAAAAGATGCGTAAAAAAATGTGAGGATGGTCAAGGCAATGCTCTTGATAAAATATTGGGGACAAAAGAGCATGCGTTGTCCTTTAAATATGAGGAAGTGAATAAATATGTGTCCTCGGGGATGGAGATAAAAATTACTGTGACAATGATGGTCTTAAAATGACAGATGGTGTCTCGACAGGGAACACAAAGATGGTTATAGGGTGGGTTGCTAGATGCGAGTAAGGACATGTGATGAAATAGATAGAGGAGTAAAAAAGATAGCAAAATAAGTCACGCAAGAAAATAAAAGGTGTGTTATGGGTGAAACACCGATGAAAAAGTGGAAGAAAATATAATTGGATAAGGAGAGTGGAAAAGATGGGATAAAAGATGAAAAATAGAGTAGGGTCGACGACGACTTGGTCTGGGTCGACGGCAACTGGGCAGGTTGATGAAGACTAGGTGGCATGCCTATATAAGCGATGGGGTCGGTCGATAATGGTCATTTACACTACATAATTTTGATGATTGAGAGTTCTTAGAGATATTAAATTTTGAGTGAGATGGAGGCCATCGGAGGAGGAAGGAATCACCAAAGGTTAAGGAGAGTGGTAAGTCTGAAAACCTAGCTTAGTTTTTTTATTTTAGTTTTTTTTTTGTGGTTTTTAAATTTTTTTATTTTGGGTGGGTGCTAAGGGAACAATCATCAAAATTTGGGTACGGTCACCATCGATCGGGGGAAAATCAACGTCAACCCTATAGGGGTCAACAATGACTAGGATAGGATGTAGATGGGGTGAGTAAAAATTATTATAGTTGATGATTTTTGTTGATTTTTGATTCTTTGAGACTAATGGGTTCCTGTGCTATTACTTTTTTACAAGAAAGAGACACCTTGTATCTGAGATATAGAGTCCCAGCCATGTTAGGTACTATGAGGGCAGATGTGACCCATGCAGAGTGGGACCATCTAGAGGTAGTTAGGCTAGGTGGATTATGCCATTATTAGAGGGTTCCTAGAGATACATGGTTGATCATAGCCTTTATAGACATGTGGGATCCGAAAATTAGTACTTTATGGTTTAGGATGGTGGAGATGATGATTACATTGGAGGACGTGTATTGTATTTTGAGATAACCTATTTAGGGGGCATCTATAGTGTTGATGATAGTAAAGGTTCAGATGGGTGTATTGACGCAGTTGTTTGGAGGAGAGGCCCCACAGATTGGATTTGTTTCAAGGGCATTCCACATTAATACATGATATCATCCTGTGATGTTGGGGGAACTGGCTGATTTGTTTTATTATGATGGTGATATCTTGTTATGAATTTCTATATTTATGTTTATCTTGATTTCTATGGGCCTTAGCAAGGTTGGTGGAAAACATTGTGAAGCATAAGACAATGTTCTCATTTGGTGCAATGTTTCTACCTTAGGTGTATCATGAGTTATGGATGTATGTTTTGGAGAGGAGGTTGGGGTGGATGTGGGCTTCTTACTACACTATTGGGTGTATGAGCATATAGCTTTAGTGAGGCCACCATGGATTCCATGGGTGACAAGAGACCATATACATCTGGCAGTGGGATTTCTTAGATGGAGAGCCAATCAGGCACATAGAGATAGAGGGAAGAGAGGATAGGATTGGTATGCACATAGATTGGAGATCTTGGAGGTAGATGAGGTGAGATGGAGGCCTTATAGGGGGTTCCCAACATGGACTGGGGAACATATATAGTTGGAAGGGATGAGGATGGTGAGATGGGTGCAGGGGTGGAGGCCAAAGATGGTGGAGTCAATGTAGTTTATAGGGTTATGGGGTAGTTTAGGTTACTACAGATGGTTCCAGGGGAGCCAATTAGACACAGATGGGAAGAGACAAAGAGGGATCTGCCTAGTCCTGTAGTGGAGTGGAGGGGAGGGGCATTGGATGGGGATGAGGATGATATGGGGATTGGGGAGGGGTATGTGGAGTGGATGACATAGTAGTGGGCATCTCAAGGAGATGAGGAGGTAAGACATGCAGAAGGAGAGGCAACAATACCAGCAAAAGAGGAAAAAGTGTCCATGGGAGTATGGGGTGGAGATGGAGATGCAACAGAGGAGATAGCCCAATTACAGGTGAAGTTGGATACAACTCACTAAGAGAGAGACACCACACATCAGGAGGTATAGAGTGTGCACTAGGAGAGAAATATGGTTATACATTAGTGAGACTTTTATCAAAGATAGGGAGAGGCCTATTTGGCCAAATATGGAGATCTAGGTACCACATCTGAGGTGACAAGGGGCGAGATGCCAAGAACCTCACATGGATCTAGAAAGATGGATTTTTCTAAGAATGTGACACTAGATCAGTACCAAGATTTAGGGGAGAAATCACACTACTACGAGAAGATAGTTGCGATGAGGCTACCTGATGAGCTGCACTATATGGCATACCTAACTGGAGAGAGGATATCAAAGAGGTAGGCATGACAGGTGGCATCAGGGAGCATAGCTAGCGTAGCGCAACCGAGGTAAGATCGTGGCTAGATAATGGACCAGATGGTGGGCAGGGAGGAAGACAAGCCCCTGCACTAGGAGGGTAGGGTTTAGGACTTGGAGTGTCTAATCTTCAGTTCACCACCTAGTGGGTGAACATTATATAGTCACTCACTCATTTTGATATTTTGATGTATATATTTTGAGATAAAAACCTAGTAGAGGCTTATTACAGATGTAAAGACACCTTTTGATGATATATATGATGCTTTTTTTATTTGATATGTGTTATGACCTATAGATTGGATGGATGTGTTTGATTTATATGTTGATTAGATATAAATATGGATGTAGATTTTAGATATTGATGTGATTCATGGATGTAATATACATGAGATACATGTGATGTAGATTAGAATAGATGTGATGGATGATGATTTTATGATGTTGGATTAGATGAGCATAGATTATGATTTTTGGATTGCAGGATTAGATTATAGATGATGTGTAAATTATATGTGATGGACTAGATATAATTAGATATAGATAAGGAGATGTTGATTCAGATGTTGAATCGATGTGATGAATTTATATTAGATGTGATCATGCTATATGATGAATATGATTAATATGATCTAGATATGATGGATGAGATATAGATGTTAGATGTTGGGATGGATGTAACTTGGATGTGATAGACTCGGTTGGGATAGGGTAACCCAAATGTAGAAGTGTTTACTTCATCATAGAAAGGGGCACACGTAGGATAGATGCTCGTAGACTAGGCTGGAGGTAAAACATGAAAGGGAACATGGACAAAGCAATGCACTTAGGCCTAAAGTTGGTGTTAACACATAACTAACGGTAGTTAGTCACATATAAGATCGTGAAGTAAATATGGGAGGGTATGTTTATAGACCTATTATCAACATGACAAGGGATTTAGATATAGCATGTACGGGGGGAAATAGATTCTCCTTAGGTAGTTGTACTAGGTCTATGCCCTAGCTCTGAGTAATATGGCGCAAATTGATCAATACAAGAAGTTTTCTTTGGATGGGAAGGTTGATCAATGCAGGAAGCCTTTACAAGGATGATTGCTTTTGAATTTTTACTTTACTTTTAGATATTTTTAAAGGTTGATAAATGCAAGAATCCTTTACTGCCATGATATAAGATAATTTCTATCCTTCAAGGGAGTGTTTTGCGATTATATTTTTTCTTTTAATTCTACATTTTTTTCTTTTTAGATGACAGGATAAGATATACATGATAGCTATCCTTTGAGGGAGCAGTCTATATTTTTGACAACTTTACTTTATTTGAACAGTTTTCCTTCAAGGGAAAAGTCTATTTTTAGAAAAGATAGATTTTGAAATGAGCATCCATAAAAAATATTTATAATAGAGTCAGGGATAGCCAAGTAGACCACTTTAGGAGGGGTTGATAGTGTGTGTAGGCTAAACCTATGGATCCTTATCATGGTTCCAATAGATAGATAAGAGGGAGATGTATGGAGTGACTGTGGGGTTCCCACCGAAAAATGAGGAACTTGTCCAAAATGTCTATGCTATGGGAAGATACATGGTGCCCATATTCAAGGTCATAGATAGGATAGTGATGGAAGACCACATAGTTCCAAATCATTATGTAGACACAAATTCATGCACTTCAGTACATTTCTAGGTCCTAACAACATACTTTCATTTACATGATTCTCAAGTGAGAAAACTAGTAATTGACAACTACCTTTAGCCTCTTTTCTATCTTTCTCATTTTCTATTTGATCTTGCACACCCTACAACCCAGTGTGAACTTTTATTGCTTTATCTTTCATGACTTCAGACACCAGTGCCCAGCTAGGATGTCAACGCCTAGGTGCCCTCATCCCTTTTCTACCTTACTCACTTCTTTTGGGTCTCTTTTATCATTTGGGCATCTTATTTTCTTATGGGTCGGCCTTCCAGTTGTCAATTTTGAAATTCAACCAAAGGAATCATATAAATACAAAGCTATGTGACCAAAATAAAGGACCAACATCTAATCATACTATCTATCACCTAATCTTGCATTTAAAAGGAACCAAAAGCACTCAAAGGCATCCATCTAGCATCCATACAAGGGACAAGGGACTACATTTTCTGCATATACACATAGGAAGGGGAAGTTCATTCTATTCCATACACACATTTGCATCTATCAAGAAAATCTAGCCTGCTATCAAGTGCATCTTCCACAAGGGCTTCCTAGGGCACCATTTTCACACACTCGAAAGAATTGCATGGAGTCTGAGATGTAGTATAATGGTCATTTGTAAGTTCACTTAGTCAGGTGACCATTGGGTTCAGTCTGACTCCCCATATTACATCTTTATTTTTTGGATTTGATATAGTTTGAGGATTTTGCAAGTGAACGTCTCTTTTGCATGTTACAGGAGTCTTCTACGATCAAAGTGTGACATACAGGTGACCAAGAACGAACATTAGGGACACTTGTGTGATACAAGAGAAATCAGATTATTAGTTTCTACATAGTCACGGGCACCCAGTAGAGGTCTCTAGAACCTAGGTGCCCTCACCCCAATCTAGGCACCATGTTCCATCTTTATCCAAAAACTCCATGTTTTACAGTGCACAATTGCGACAGTTTTCCTTACATGTTCATTAGTTTTCCTAGTTTGCATCAGTCTAGGATCAAGCACAAATCAGTTAAGTCATTTCCTCTCTCTCTCTCTTGCACTTAGGGTTTCATATTTTACTTGTTTATTATTTGTGTCATATTGTATCTAACAGTTGTACGTCATAGTTTACATTCAGCTACTCTGCATTATTAGGGTTTTATAAAAGTTCTAATTTTGTTAAATCATTTGGTAAACCCATCTATTCAGACCCAACCTTACTTCTACGATTTTTTGCAATATTGTTATCATGGCTCAATCTTATGAACCCTTTACTGAAGACCATCTTCAAGATCTCAATGCTCATCTTGTTAAACATCCCCAAGATCTATATCTTCTTTTATTTGTTGCTCATGAGGAGGCCACCAATCTAGTTAAGCTTAATGTTCCTATTTCTACTACCAACTCTATTCCTATTTCTGCTCAACCTCCTGATTCCACTATTCCACCTACTTCCAATGTTCCCATTTTTATGCCTACTTCCACCAATCATTTTACTCATCCTATCACTTCCCACGCATGGAAATTTTCTTCTTCTAGCACTCAAGACCTAGCTTCTCTATATCAAGATCTCCAAGTTCAAATTAGTCAACTCCAATAGGGTACTTCTCATGCATATCCATCTTTTGATTCCACCTTACTCCTTCATACTCTTTTTGCACATGTCATTTCCACTTATGCACTTCCTCCAAATTTTGTCACTCCTAAGTTTCCCACCTTCAATGGCCATGGTGACCCTCAAGAGAATTTCAAATATTTTCATGTGGCATATCTCGATTATGTAGATGATCATACTTTACTAGCAAAGATATTTTCTAGAATCTTCCAAGATTATGCTATGTGTTAGTTCTACGATCTACTTGTTCATTCGGTAACATCATTTACGCATTTAGCTGATGATTTTCTCTCACATTTTTCAATCAATATCGATTCTAAAATATCCTATGCTCAAATTGCACAAATCAAACAAGGAAGTAATGAGCATATATCTGACTATGTATTGCATGATCAGAACAACTTAGCTAATATGAACAATGTACTTGCAGATTCTAAATTGCAATATCCTTTTGTCCAAAGTATCTTATCTCCATTGCATAAAAGCGTCATCTTTGAGACCTCTCCACCATTTGATTAACCATTTCATGCACTTGCGTGAAACCAAACTCTTATCTATGAGAAAGCTCAAATATCATGATAATGTTTCATCATCTTCTAATCAGTTTCAAAACAAATCAAATTTCAAGCCATCTCCTAAGCCCACTAAATTAAAATCTAATGTTAATGTTGTCTCTACTCTTAAAAAGCTTCAATGACAACCTCCAAAGTGTATATTCACAAAATTACGTTATGTTCCATGCCTTTTATTGCCACAAATTATCGAAAGCAATCTTATTATGCTTCCAACACTGTTGAATCTTGATCCATCTCACCCTAAATGCCATAATTATGATGAAAATGCTAAATGTGACTATCATCAATGTGTTGGGAATTCAATTGTTTGATGACCCTTTACCTAAGCATGAAAAGTAAATTGCGGATTCTTCTTTAAATCGTACATATAGTGTTATGCATCCTCCTTCATCGGGGCCTCTTTATTTTCTAGTTGCTAGTGTTAATGCATCTCCACCACTCATTAGATCCTAAGATCATGATTATCATGTTGCATTTTTTCTAATACATTGCACATCAATGCTTCTATCAGACCTCATAATATCAATAATACAATGATTAATCTGTCAGTTCTTATGGGGGTGTGCTCTATTACACTACTCATCACTATCAACTATCCATTATCTAATATTTCATATCTAGTTCCCAAATCTTATGGCTACACCAAGCTTCCAGTTATAGTTGGGTCTCTCACCATGTTGGTGTCATTCATTGTGGCACCCTCAGTTAAAAGTTGTGACATACTCTTAAGTCTTCCTTGGTTCCACGCCGCTCAAGCTATCCTTTCCATGAATCACTTATGTCTCAAATTCATTCACAACAAGCAATTTATCACTATCAAATATGCTCCACCATGCACACCGTTACCGCAGCCTCCTCTTGAGCATATCCTTGTACTAGTTAAATCATCTAGGCCTCTCAAATCTAATGCAAATTCTACACCTAGCTCTCTTATTCATACACAACCTACTCATTCTCATTGGTCCACTAATCCACTTCATCGGCCTAAGTATCCTACTCGGGCATACCCTTCATATAGGATTTCACCACCTCCTAGGTTTACTTCACATAGGTGATCATCACCTCCTAGGTATCCTTCACATAGGTGTTCATCACATCCTAGGTCTCCTACACATCGGTGTTCATCACCTTCTAGGTCTACTTCACATAGGTTCTCATCACCTCCTAAATCTCCTACACATTAGTGCTCATCACCTTCTAGGTCTCATTCACATAGGTGCTCATCACCTCTTAAGTCTCCTACACATTGTTGATCATCACCTTCTAGGTCTCCTTCACATAGTTTTTTGCCACCTAGGCTTTCATCACATGCACATCATCATTCGCACACACCATTGATCTCATAGCATAGTCACACACCTTTCTCTCCTCAGACACTAGGTGGAGGACCCTCACCCTTCACTTACATCTGATAGTTTTCTCATCATCATACAATTAGAGGGCATCATACCTTATTTACACCCCCTTCAATCAATTTAAATTCTTTCTAATCTCTACGCATACACATTATGCTCTAAGCTTCACATATAGTCTTTCTCATCATCCTTACACAACTTGATACACATCTTGTATCATTATTACCCTATAACGTACTCTAGTTCCATAGTTCATACTTGATTGTTGAGAGTCTAAATAAAAAATTAACCTCACCTAATTCACGTTACATATTTCTAGCATCACTTTCAAACCATTTCCCATTGACGCACTCTTGTTCTATGGTTTATTCTTAATTGTTGAGGGATATTTTATAAATGAACCTCATCTCATACACATTCAGTGGGGGACACACTACTCCTATCACATTCACCTTTTTCATACCATCATCACATTCATACATTTACATATCTTGGTTACATCTTACTCTTTCTTGATCATACTTACATGTACACTTTGTTTTCCATGTTAGATGGATACTCAGTATGTCATTATCTTTGTTATATACATATGAATGTTCACTTGGTATTTAATTGTGAATATATAATTTTTATAAATATTTACGTGCAGAAATGATGCTTGGCATTGTACCTCTTACCAGTCCCACCGAGGCTCATGGGGGCATCTAATTTCTCACACATTACAAGTGTTATCATTCCATTATCTATTACTTCCTAATTTTACTAGCACACTACTTATTCTATTGATACATACATGTCTTGACATACTTTTTATCTTTCTAACATGTTAACGGGTGCTTCATGTGAAGCATTTTCTTTGCATGACTATATGCCACCATGGTTATCTGATACATTTTTCTTGATCATTGTTTATCCATTGTATGTTATTGTTTGCAAGCTATGCCCTATGTGTTGTGTGCATCATTGTATGCTTTTGGTTGTTTTGTTCCTGATTATCTTGTGACATTGTGAGCGATGTCCCATGTTTGAAACTCCGCTTTTCATGGTCCATCTTGTACTGTGTACTACATGTGAGCTTTTTACGCTTTAGCTTGTCTCTCCATAATGCTATCAGCATCAATCTCTCTAGCTAACAAACTGTTACACATCTTCTAACTTTATTTCTATGTTGCCTTGGTATTGTATTCATGCAACATACCTCGAGGGAAAATGTAGGTATCACAACTTCATATCACAATATCAGGTACATCTCTCTTGAGTCCTGACATCCTCCTATGTATCATCGCAAGCATTCCCAAGTGAGGGGGGCTAGTACATTGGGTGAGTAAATCAACTTTGGCACTCAGTTCAGCATTTCTCAGTTTAGATTAGCACAGTACAGAAACAACACAAGAACTACAATCACAGAATAGTCAAGAAACTTTTATTACTTGGACCTCACATGACATAGTATAATACCATCACCCAAACTCAGGATACTAGTTCCTTGACCCTCTTGTCCTCACTCTAAGCACCACTGAACCTGTTATGGGGTACCTTACATGCACTTCTTCTTAGTAACAACACAGTATTCAGTACATTTCATCACAGTAGAAGGAATTTTTTTAATACCAACTCATTAATTACAATAGAATGCATTCTATCTCCTATAATCAATACAATCGAATTAAAATACGGATACTAGAGTTGGAACGTACTCACTGCAATGGTGCTTATTGGGTAGACACATAAAAGGAGTACCGTCATTTACAACTAGACCTCTCTCCCCAACACTATTCCAGCGTTAATTGGCATTTTTAGATCGCATTTAGAAAAACTATGATAATCTTGTGTGAGATCGCCCAAAAACCTCACCTCTAGCATTCACTTGAGTAACTCTCAAACAACATGACAGTTTTCTATCTTTTACTACTCTTACATATCAATTTGCACAGTTAAGCCTTGTTACACACTTTTACAGATCTTGTGAGTCATACTTATAGACATGTTCCTCTGAAATCTATGCATATACAATAAAATTACTACTTTCTCAAATCTTCTTTTGCAGGCCACATCCTTACAAGACATGGTAGCTCACACAAGCTACATTACGTTATTTGCACTACTATAGCCATATTCATTTGGTGTTAAGGTAGCAATTCCCTTTCCTGAGTCTGCACACAAGCTTCACTTGTCAGCTCAGCATGCTATCACTGTAACACCATTCTCAATTACAGGGAATTATAAGGTACCCATCGTTCAAATCTACTTTATGTTACCTCGAAGCTATTCACTCAACACACATAAAATGAGGGAAGCAATGTACCTGACATAACTTTACACATACCTTGGGTACATTTATAGGTCCAAATGAGCATACGAATGTATCATATGATTACTAAGAAAAAACCTAATGAAGTTGACAACTGATCTTTGGCCTCTTCTTCTATATGTCTAGGAAGATCAATCTTTAGTCTTACACACCCTACAGCCCTAACTGGTTTATCTTTTATGGCCTTGAGATCACTAGCGCCGACTTAGGACACCAGTCCCCTAGGCACTAGTCAAAACCATAAATATAGCATTCCTGACCCTAGTCATTACAACTTTACTCACTTTTTTTGGGTCCTAATATCTAAATGGGCATAAAATATATATCCACACTTATGTGGTCAGCGATAAATAAAAGTTGTTAATTATGAAATTCAAACAAGGGAATCATATATATACTTAGTTACTTCCCAAAAATAAGGACCAATCATTAAGCATTACTATTATCACCTAAGCTTGCATTCCAAAGGCACGAGATCATTCAAAAGGCATCCATATAACACTCATATAAGTGATAAGGGTCGCATCACTTTTGAATACACTGCATAGGAGTGGAATTCTATTCTATTCCATCCGCACAATAGAATATATTGCTACATTCTAGACTATCCCGCTATTATTTATGTAACTTGCACAAGGGCATCCTGGCACATCATTTCTACACACACACAAGAACTGATATTTAACTAAGAGAGATCTATTGTTAACACTTTTACACGTAAGCCTATTTTTGTAATGGCGCGTGGCTAATAATAGCAGACCTATTATGGGATTAGATAAGTGGTAAAGGGAAATTCCCCACCCTTATAAATATATATTGAACTATGTAGTAGAGCGAGAGAGGAGGAGAGCATAGATATACGTGTGAGAACTAGGTTATAGTGAGATTATGTTGTCAAATTTGTTACGTGTATGACCATATACTACTATGATTATAATGAAACTTCTGTGTATTTACTGTAATTAATATAATGGAGATTATGGACTGAAACAAGGTGTTATCATGGTTATAATTAAGTATTGCATGCTTGATTCCATTGTGGTTATTTGTTAAGTCTGATATGTTTTAGACCTAGATCTAGATATGCACTATAGGAGGATTTATTAGTCATAAATCTGAATGATTAAATTCTTCATCATGCTAACATCCTATAATAGCAACCCTAAAGAGGGGCACGGTACCTTTGCATGCTTAAGGTGAGCATTCAGTCTAGGCTAAGTGATGTGTAAGTGCGTCTGGGCTTGTATTGCTGAATTCTAGGTTGCATCATTGGTTCCATTGTTGGGACCTATTTTTTAGTTGTTCTCAGGATGATTCGCAATGAAGACATATCGGTTGACCTTAGCAAGTGTTGACAAGTGGATACATGATCTGGAAGAAGAATGTGCATGACGTTTTAGCATTGGATCTGAGTTTAACACACACATATGGGTGGAACAGAATCTGTATGATATTTTATATGAGATTTTTTTCGCTATCTTTCTAGTAGAATAGTACGAGTGGCTGATTGCATATGCATCTAAGCGGAATTGGAGGTATCACGCAGTTGTCTAGATGTAGGAAAAAATTCAGGCCCTTTATGATGCTGATTTGATTTAGACTCGAGCTATGAATATGTGGTTTCATGGCATTTTAAACAGTTATATCTTGGAGTACTCAATTTCCACTTATTCGTGTCCAAAGGTAGCCGAATTCTAGTTTTTACGATATCCAAGGGGAACTTACTTGGAAGGCATTCCACTGGTAATCAAGATCCTAATGGTAACTTTGAATTTGGAGAGTAAACTGATGGCTAACTAAAATCCACCACGCAAAGGGGTAGGAGTAGGTTTGGTGAAGGATGGCAGACCTAACAGCAGAAAGATAGAGAGAGGAAAGGTGGCTTAAGTATAATGAGGTGCGTGAGAGGAAGGTAGATAAGTATCATGATATTGTTGAGTTGATGGCATTGAGGAGAGAGATGACTCGTGAATGATTTGGAGCTCATGTAGGAGACATGGAGCTAAAGCATCATGAACTCCCCCATCTGGGACAGCATGACAGGGATCCCTCCTCAGCCTCACACAGAAGCGTGCCAGCAGAGATGACCTGGGCCACGGGTGCACATCTGAATCCACCTGGAAACCTTGCCCTTACACTTGGCTTTCCAACATCCAGTACAACAAACAGTCAATTAGCATTTCATCCAATCCAATCAATTAATGACACTTCATTAAATCCCCACACTTTGTTCCACTCTCGGATGGCCATTCACGACACTCTTTTGGTCATATTCCTCCTATAATCAGCTTATTTGGCTAATATCTCTCTTATTAGCTAAACATTCCTCCTTTTGACCATTCAGAACCTCCCTAGTTCTCTCTAGACCACTTCTATTGGCTTTGTAGGCTATCTATCAGTCACAATTGGTTATCCAGACCCCTCCCAACTCTCAATGAGTCTCTAATCACTTGATAATCAAGTTTAACTAGCCTAATCCTAGCTTAACTAAGCCTAAAGCATGTTTATCCTAATCTAATCTAAAAGTGATTTTTGAGCTTTAGTCCCACATGCACCCAAATTCCAAATTCTCCCAAGTGGAAAACTATAAATACAAGGCTAAGCCTACCCATTCAAACACTTTACAACTTTACATAAGCTAAAGCCAAAACAAGCCTAAGAAAGCTTAAGAGCTCATTTGCATTAGCCAAGCTAATAAGGCATTTGATCTTGGGTCATCCACCATTAAAATAGCTTCATCTTGCACCCATGTTAGGTTAGTAATGAAATAGCTAAACTTGGCCATGTAGCCATTTAGTGAGATTCATTCACCCTCATGGAGTAAACAACACACAATTTGATTGCTTAGAATCTAACTAGGTTCACTTTCATTAAGCTTTCATAGAGTAGAGAGTAGTATACATGTTAGTTTTTGATGTTTTTGTCAAAGTTATAATGCTTGCATGTTAGTTTCTCTTGTTTAGCTCTAATCCTATGGTGCATGGATGAGTTAGCAAAGCTTTGAGGTTCTTTAGCCTCATTCCATAGCTTTTGCAACTTTCCATTGCACACATTTGGCATGCCGGTGGGACACTTATGTCCATCCTCCATTAATGGAGTCACTTTGAAGCTTTTTGTTTTAGTTTCTAACTATTTCTTATTTTTAATCTTTTTAGGATAGTTTTAAAGCTTTCTAGATTAGTTTCAAAGCTTTCTAGATTAGTTTCAAAGCTTTCTAGATTTTTCAAAGTTTTTAGATTAGTTCAAGTTTTTAGTTTCACTAATATTTTTGTTCTAAATGGCAAAAAATCATGTTTCTTAACTAGTTTAGCTAGGTTTGTCTTGTTTTTTTTGCTCTTTGCAGGATCAAAGGAGGTGAAGTGCTGCCAAAAATTGAACCAAATCGATAAAATTTTGATATTTTTGAAAAATCACGTGTTTTTTAGCCACCTACAGGAAAGGGGGTGCACACGCCATTCTGTGTGCATGCAGCACAACTCTCACTATGTTTTTTTTACACAGGGGCGCAGGCACCAAAAAAGGGGTGCAGGCAGGTACACTAACAGTGGCGCAGGCATGCATCATTAGCAATCTTCCGGAGGCCATAACTTTTGCTCCCGAACTCGAAATGACTCCATTTTTGTTGCGTTGGAAAGGTATTGAAGTGAAATAAACAATGGAAACATAAATTTAGGGTTTTAAGTTACCAAAAATTTAAGGTTTTCATTTTTATTAAACTACTCATTTCTAACATGTCTAAATGCTTTGGAAAATTTGGTCTTTGATGTTCTAACACCTTGCAAGTTTTATTTTGAATCTAACTTCTATTTTGTAGGGTGTTTTTACATGTTTGATGGTGATTTGACTTGTTTAAAAGGTTAATAAACATTGCATGTTTAATCATGAGATTAAAGTCATGTATGCTCTTCCCTCGCACCTTTTAGGTGATCTTGGGAATCAGAAATGATTCTTAAGTCCTTTTGATGCTTTGAGGTTGTTAGGAATATTTGAGTTGGAATTGGTTAACTTGGCATAGTTGAATTAAAGTGTTTTTCCATTTTGATATCTTTTTGGATTTTTGAAGACAATCACGTATGCTCTTCTCTTGCGTCCTTGGATGATCTGGAGAATCAAAAAATGATGCCTTCTCTTTTGATGGAAAACTACTAAAAATCATCATACAGGACCAAAACGCCATTGCTTGCCAAAGAATGGAGGAATCAAAACAAAACAGAAAACTACTAATACACATTGTTATACAGGTTGCCAAATGGTGTTTGAGCAAACCACATCTAATTAAAAAAGATAAAAAAACAACATATTCAAAACATTGTATTGCAGGTTTTGGAAAAGGGTACGTCCCTCTCCGCTCAACTAGAACATAACCCCTTTGGCATAATGCCTTAAGCTACAACAATGGGGGTGGTTCCAGGAACCCCAAAGTAGTCCACGCAAGAGGGAACCTTGTGGATGAAATGGGAAGTGCTCCACACTACCTATCTGACTAGTAATTCCTTTGTGAGATAGAGTTACAAGTTGTCCCTATGTGACCCTTTTAAGTACACAATTGGATGCATCTGATGCCCACTGTGCTTGAAGGGGGAAAAGTCGAGATACTCCCAAACTAGTCAGTGTGACTTTTTGGGTAAATCATCCCGCTCGTGGATAATCTTTGTAGCACCTAGGATGAGAGAACCACCTAGGAAAATATACTTTGGCCAGGAGCCCACTTTGACCATTCTAAAAACTGTGTTGAGTTGTGAGCCATCATTTTCATCACGAAATGTGCGATGCGTTACTCTGGCCTAGTTCTTCACTTACTTTAAGGTAAGGTGAAACTCTGCCAAAGTAAAGCCAACATTTTTCACCCCCATTTTGATCTACCTCCTTCACCTTCTTTTGACACTTTGTTGATCAAAGGAAGGGTGACTACCTTTGTGTTACCAATCGATTGCTTCTGCCACTTTTTTGTCTGTTTACGCCCATCCATGTTTGCGGCTGGGTAAGTTAAACATCTAAAGTGTGTGGAGGCGTATTTATATCATTGGTAGCCTTTGTGATCTTGATACCCACGTCAGGATCATCATCATAGTTAGGATTGATTCATCATTTTATCTCCCTTTGACATGTTACCTCATTTGCATTGTCTCGACATAATTAAGATACTTATGTCATGTTTCTCGTAAACATGATCTAAGTTTCCGCATTGTGGCGTTACGCTGCCCACGTTTTAACACATCCTTAGTATACTTTGACTTAGTTTGATTTCAAACATTGTCCTAAATCTTGAAAGGTGTCACTTACTTTGTTTGTGTCATTTTGATACCACTTTGACACTAATATCTCACTTCTCCATGAAGCTTGATAGACATGTCCAATTGGTGTGGTTACCTGGCTTACATTTGTAAACCCCACCCTTTAACATTTAGGTCTTGTTGGTTGTTGAACTTGTCATGGTATCCTTTGATTGGGAGTCACATCTACCCTTTGTTAATATGTATGCCTTGTTCATTTAGAGCTTAAATATTGACATTGTGTTGATCACCTTTGCATCAACTATCACTTTGCACACACATTTTCATATGGTATATTTCCTTGTTGATTGGATTTGTGTTTCACACTTGCATGATTGTTCCTTGTGATTATTCATTCATAAAACTTATTTTCTAGGACAATCCCTTTTTATCTCATCGATATTGCATCATCACGATGTCTATTTTCCTTAGACCTTCTTCAGAAAATCATGCACGCATATCAATACTTACAAAATGTCTAGTTGGTTGTCCTTATGCTACCAAAATCGACATGTCACTTCCTTCCCTTTGAAGGAGTTCCATCACACTATCTAGATCTAGACATTTTTTCTTAAAACAATGCCAAAATGACTGACTATCGTGTGGTTCCCCATACTTACAAAAATACGGAACCTAGGTTTAGCAATTCAAATCAAAAGATTCCCATTACAACTAAACCTCGTTTGGTTCTTCGTGCTAGAGAGCCCATACGGGTAACTCGTTCCCCACCTTCATCTCATAGTCGGTGGTATGATTTGGACACTTCTGATCCAAATTATTATTCGAGTTCCCCCCACTCTTCTTCTAATTCTAATCCAAACATTTCCTCTTCTTCTGAGGATTCCAATCCAAATATTTCCTCTGACTCTTCTGAGGATTCAGATCCAAACTACTATTCAGATTCATCTAATTCGACTCCTAAGTCATCTAATGTGACTCCTATGTCATGGTCCTCCCTATCTTCGTAGGAACCTCTTCATCATACATTTAATGTGACTCCTATGTCGTGGTCCTCCCTTTCTTCGCAGGACCCCTTTTATCAGTCACCTCAACGATGTCTTCTTCCTTTGAAGATATGTGTGACTCCAAATCCCTCCAATCAAACATCTAATACAATTCTTGAATCATGGTCCTCTCTTTCTTTGCAGGACCCTTGTTATTATTCATCCGATGTGATTCTTGAATCATGGTCCTCCCCTTCTTCGCAGGACCTTCTTCATCAATCACCCCCAATAAATCTTCCTTCTTTGAAGATTCGTGTGACTCAAAGTCCTTTGAGTCAAATGTCTGAATCGACCCATGCGTCACAATCTATAGACTTTGGACTTAATCCTACTAGTTTACAGATGATATACCATCGTATAGGTAGGTCCACACCACCTTCTTCTACTCCTGAGACATCTAGCTACACATCTTCTTCATCTCTCACATCATCTTCTTCTATCAATCATCATCAAACATCTTCTAAGTCTTCCACACCAAGTGAACCTCTTTCTTCCAATCAACCCCTGGTGGTCGATCAACAACTCATATTGATTGACCTCTTTGAGAATGAAGAAACAATCAGGGCATTTATAGGGGCACATGAAGATATTCCTTTAGAAGATTACGAGAAAGGATTCTCTTTAGACTTCGATGCGCCTGCATATTCTGAGAAAAATGTTGATTCCTTTTATCAAGAAATAGAGGAAGAGCCTCAAATCATGCAACTTGATCCTCCTCTTATTCTTCCATCTTCACATTCTTCATTAAGTGAGGAAACTCCTAGGTCTTACATTGATCCATGGCCTATCTTCTCATCACCCAATCACTCTTTGTCTATCATAATTCCTCAATCACAATCTCTTATGGGGTCAACGCCAAGTAGCCCTTCATCTTCATCTAGGTGTGGGTCACCTTCTAGTAGCCCTCCCTCTGCTATTTGTGGGACATTTTTGAGTAGTCCACTATCTTCTATTCTTGGGGCATGCACAACTAGCCCCTTGTCTTCTAGGTATGGATCACCCCCGGGTAGTCCATCATCTTCTATTCTTGGGCCACATCCTAGTAGCCCATCATCTTACATCTATGGGTCACATCCTAGTATCCCTTCTTCTTCTATTCTTGGGCCACATCCTAGTAGCCCTTCATCTTCTATCTATGGGTCACATCCTAGTAGCCCTTCTTCTTCTATTCTTGGGCCACATCCTAGAAGCCCTTTCATCTTCTATCTATAGCTCACCTCCCAGTAGCCCATCTTCTTCAATCCTTGGACCGTATCCTTTTCATCCATCACATTATTCTTCTACCAAAGATAGTGGCAAGCCCATGGTCATTTCTTGCATCAGTTCTAAACATCCACGTTCACTTTCTTCTCCTTCTCGAGGATCAGACAAGTCACACGTTAGCTTATAAGAAACCCAAACAGTTTCTTAATCAAGCTCAGATCAAAACTGCAAAGAGCTCTATAGCTCCCAACAAATCAAACAATCTCAAAATTCTAAATCAATCGCGATTCAAGAATGCACACCAACGTAACCATCAAATATGGCGCAAAGTGCATAAACCTCTGGATGGGGAATTAAATCTCCCACATATGAAATCCATGTTTCAGAACAAATCACAGTCATTTATTGAGTGTGAACTCACCTCAATCATCGAGATCGGGGATAATATCACTCTCGATAAACAAACGTGCCTAGTCTCCCTTATTAAGGAAGTCACAAACATTGTTGTTGGATCTTACCACACAGAGTGACTTTGTTAGTCCCAACCTCTTAAAACTGTCAAAAATCTAAAAATAAAAAACAATTCAAAAATACAAAAAACATTGAGAAAACACAACAAAAATCAAAGGTACAAAGATCAAACATTGCAATCAGGTATTGTGTACACATGGATGTTTCTTTCTTCCCTTCCTTGCTATTTTTCTGCAAGTCTCCCTACCATTTTCATCCCTTCGGTGATGTTTTGGTTAGCTTATTCACATGCATTTTGTGACATTTATCTCTATGGTATCTGTTTGACCCTGGTCTTTTATCACCTTGGTAAATTAAAGAACGACTGACCTCTTAGAGATCCTATCACATTCAACATCTAATAAACTTGTTGTGAAGAACTTTTGGACATATTTGTTGACACTAGCCAATGTCATCATCACAATCACTTCCACCTCCTTCCATCAAGCCATCAGTGGTTCTTAACCCCTTGTCAAACAAGAGAGCTGAAATAAGTTTTCAGAAATCAAAAGAATCAAAATCAATCAAAAATCAAAAGCTAAAAGCTACAAAGCAAAAGCAAATTGATATATTACTCTCTCTTGGGGTATTTCCAATAATCTCTATCGGGGCTATGGACCTGACTGGCAGTAGAGAAATGTTGTGATTAGAATCAAATACATCTCTGTCGGGGCTATGGATGTCTGGCTGGCAGCAGAGTAATGTACGGCTATCCTTTCACCATCCATTCACAAAATCACCTTTCAAAATCAATCATCCCTACACATTGGCTAGGGTGTCTTCACTTGTTGTCTATTAAATCTTCCCTTCAAGAGGTAATAAATTCCACGTGCACACACTGGATCTCTATGAGTAAACAGGATTAGTATGTTACCAAGTGTCTTTTTTGGACCTTGTTCAGACTCTTACTCTAGTCCATATCTTGTCTCATGATTTGTGCCTTTGGCTAATCACTTCTTCATCGCGAGGCTTCTAAGCTACATTCATATCATTCACATCATTCTTCTACTTTGTTTCAGAACATCCATGTGTATAAGATTACCTTTTTTCCATGTTTCTGGACACCTTTGTCCCCTTTCACAAAAACAATCTTCTCCTTCCTTTCTATCATGTGCTTTTAGGCCAACTTATGCTGGGGGCATCCTTGCTTCTTCCCAGCACTTCATTGGTTTATGTTCACCATCATGTTGAACCTATCCATAATGGCCTTGGGTCCCACTTCTACCTGTGAAGAGTTTTCCTTTGAATACTCCCACCTAATCGTTGGGGAATTTTTGCATCTTCACCTTTCTCATACGCACATGGCCTTATGCCCTTGTACATCCCATCTATCGCTAGGGGCATCCATGCTTCCTCATCTTCCTGTACATAGTTTCAGAAAATTTTCAAAAAAAATAAAAAACATTCAAATATGTTAGAAAAATCATCAAAAACATTCAAATAAAAAAATAAAAAAAACATTCAAATATGTTAGAAAAAATCAAAACATTCAAATATGTTAGAAAAATCAAAACATTCAAATATGTTAGAAAAATCAAAACATTCAAATATGTTTCATAAAAATTCTAAACAATATAAATCATCCTACAAAATGTCACTCTTTGGTTCTCACTTGTTCATGTGCATGACTCACGGATCATCTTGATCTACCTCCATCAACAAAAGTTAGGCTGCTTACTTCGTCTGTACTCTGGGGCACAACGAGTTGCCTGGTACTGTTTCGTAGTGCACATTACTTTTTCATCGGACTGAAGTGTCCTCCATTTTCCCTTTGCATGTATCCTTGCTTGGGGCACCATCATTAACCCTTGTCGTTAATTCGAATAGGTTGGAACTGAAGCTTGATAACAAAAACATTACATTATGTTTCTCTATTAGGTTTAGCTTGTTTACTTTCTCGTATTGCATTGCATTATGTATGTTGCATGGAGTTACGCATATTTTACTTTCTCGTATTGCATTGCATTTTGTATGTTGCATGGAGTTGGTTTTTTTAGCAATGGACATTTGTTTGTATATGGATTTTCATGTCATACTACACTTTTGTTCATTCTTTTTAATAAGGACCGATGATGAAGATCTTTAGCAATATGATGAAAAATAAAGTTGTTTAAAAGGCACTGGATGGATGTTAGCTCATTCCCCCTTTCTCATACTCCTTTTCTTCTATATCCCCTTTCTTTTCTTCTTCTTCACATTATCATTTCTTCTATTATCTTTCTGTCATCTTTTCGATAGTCGATCGAGTTCTTCTATCACCCCATCGCCAATCGAGGGGGCATCCTTCATTATTCTCATTTTTCTTCTATCCCTTCAAGATTTTCTACTTGTTTATGCTTGTCTACTTTCTTTGAAGTGACGTCACTTACGTCACCCCAAAGAGGGGAAAATGTAGACACCTAAAATATGCTTACACTTAGCATTTCATCCAATCCAATCAATTAATGACACTTCGTTAAATCCCCATACTTCGCTCCACTCTCAGATGCCCATTCACGACACTCTTTTGGTCGTATTCCTCCTATAATCAGCTTATTTGGCTAATATCTCTCTTATTAGCTAAACATTCCTCCTTTTGACCATTCAGAACCTCCCTAGTTCTCTCTAGACCACTTCTATTGGCTTCGTAGGCTATCTATCAGTCACAATTGGTTATCAGACCCCTCCCAACTCTCAATGAGTCTCTAATCACTTGCTAATCAAGTTTAACTAGCCTAATCCTAGCTTAACTAAGCCTAAAGCATGTTTATCCTAATCTAATCTAAAAGTGCTTTTTGAGCTTTAGTCCCACATGCACCCAAATTCCAAATTCTCCCAAGTGGAAAACTATAAATACAAGGCTAAGCCTACCCATTCAAACACACAACTTTACATAAGCTAAAGCCAAAACAAGCCTAAGAAAGCTTAAGAGCTCATTTGCATTAGCCAAGCTAATAAGGCATTTGATCTTGGGTCATCCACCATTAAAATAGCTTCATCTTGCACCCATGTTAGGTTAGTAATGAAATAGCTAAACTTGGCCATGTAGCCATTTAGTGAGATTCATTCACCCTCATGGAGTAAACAACACACAATTTGATTGCTTAGAATCTAACTAGGTTCACTTTCATTAAGCTTTCATAGAGTAGAGAGTAGTATACATGTTAGTTTTTGATGTTTTTGTCAAAGTTATAATGCTTGCATGTTAGTTTCTCTTGTTTAGCTCTAATCCTATGGTGCATGGATGAGTTAGCAAAGCTTTGAGGTTCTTTAGCCTCATTCCATAGCTTTTGCCACTTTCCATGTATCTTTGGGTCAGCCAATTGTATGGTTTATCAGGTGCGACTTGTCCACACCATGCCCGTTTTGCTTTGAGTATGTGTGGTGGCTGCTCTCTGAGTAGCTTTTTTCTCAGAGTCCCTAGGGGCTGCTTCTGGTAATTATGTTGCTGTTTTTTTCCTCTGTTGTGTTTGCTTTTTGTTGCATACTTCAATATTATGAAAAAAGGTCTCTCTAAGATTTCAAGGACAAGTCAATTTATGTAACCTACATTATCAGGGGTTACGTGCAGCTGAGTATATGGATAAATGCCCTTATGCACCAGTCCCTCCCACTTGGGTAGACTAAGGTGCAGCGTGAAACTCGAGCAGTTGTATTTTTGGCCTTGGATAGAGCTTCTACGTGGCTCAATTTGAGAAGCCAAATGTTTGGAGCACGCGAAAGAGTTATTAAGTAGGGAACTATTGCCACAATGTCTAGGACAATTGTATTCGGATGACAATTGTGAGCATAACACTTTTGTAGTAAGCTTTCTGATGGATTTCATCTCGGGACTGTGCAAGTCCTGAAACATGCATGACACTTCTCAGTGGAGGACTCTCACAAGTTGACACCTTTAAGGTTGCTCACTTCATCACATGGAAGACTTTATTATGGGTCTACCCGAAGCATCTTGTTAGAGTCATAAAGTGCGCTGGAGGCTAGTTGGATCTCAGTATAGAGATACACTAGTGTCAGCCAAGTCCTGGACAACCATAGACCACAACTTTTGGCACCAAATTGAAGTTTAATGTTGCATACAACCTATCAAAAAGGATGGTTAATTGACATGAGGACACACACTGAGTTTTGGTGTACATACTGTGAATGTATGCTAGGGTTCAACACCGTAAGTGTTAGAATTAGCCAAGTAGGTCAATTCCTATTCATTATTGCTAGACTGAAGTAGATATTGTCATTTCTGAACCATAACGCTAACCGCTTGTTACCCATTTATCTTGGTCCCTTCGATGACTCTTGACGATCAATGTATCTGATTCTTGTAAATAGTCTTCAGTCCCTTTCACTAATTTTCTCTCTCAAGACTGTAGGTTGATTTGTTTTAAACTACTTGTTTGAGAAAGTAAATTGGTTGACGCATCACATGTTATTGAGTATGGCATAGTCTTCATAACGGTAAAGGATGAGGGCACCATTAATTGGGACCCACATTTTGATCTTGGGTCATTAAAGCATTAATAGTTACAAACTGAGGGGTGCTATGAAGGAGGGACATGGCAACGTGTCAAGTTGCAATACCATGGTGGATTCTACAAGGGTCGAGGTCTAGTGGGACGAATTCACACGAGGTGCTTTGCTCTCATGGGAAGATGTGGATGTACTTTGTATGATATCACCTTGTGTGGTACTACAGGCGTGACTGTTGTTAGAATCGTGCAACTTGTTATGCACTCTTTGTCCTCATTCATTCATCGCTATGAGTGTAATTGCCCCGCACCTCATAACACCTTGTAGTATTTTTGTATCACTTTCGTAGCATACGCAAGACCTCCAAATAAGGGCGTCCAGGGATTGTTAGAATACAACACTGTTGTGGAAAGTCAGTGGATGCCAACGTTGGCACCGTGGCACTCTCCACGTGTATTGCCTGTGAAGATTAGCGTACTTGTTTGCATGAAGATGCACATGCCAAAGAATCATTATAGCAGAAGCCTACCACTTATCTAAGGAGGATGATTTACATGCAAGGTATCTGGATTGTTATGCACCAGTAAGAAGGTCTTATCAGGAGACCATGAAGGTACTGTAGAAACCTTTAGGGTGAAATACCCTTGTTTGAATGGGCAATCAGACAACATGGAATAGAAGACAGGCAGTACAGACATGTCTAGTCAGATAAATATCACCTTTGACGTTGATGAGGTATGCAAAATTTTCGTGTCCCTACTGGTAGAAGACATATAATGTACATTACTGAGGGAAATGGCTAAAGGGAAAACACATCCACGCACAGGTACATAAGAATGGCATTAGTTAGGTGCTTTAAAGTAAGTTTTACCCCCTTGAAACACCGAGAGGACGAGTATAGGAGAGTCACTCTGAATAGTTGTTGTGGATGGATGGTTCTAAAGGAGTATATTGGTTGACACAGGTGCAGAGATAAATGTGCTTACTTTAGATGCATGGGTACATATGGGGAGACCTCCATTGTAGCAATCTTCTAACATACTGTTTATGGCTAATCAAACTAAGGCCACTCCCATCAGAGTTTTAAAAGATGCATCCATTACTATACAAGGGGCCAAGTTCACTTGGGACTTTGAGGTTTTAGCACTTGCAGAAGTAGACAGTTTCCTAGCTCTGCTTGGGCACCCTTGGTGCTACGTAAATAATGTTGATCTACAGTTCAACAAGGGATATATAAGTTTTGAGAACAAGGAGGAATTAGTTATTATCCCTTTAACGGATGGGAAATCTATGCCTTATGTTGAGCCTTTGAGTGAAGAAGATTTGAATAGGATTTATGTACCGTGTCATTCGAGACCCAAAATGTAATGAAATTACTTGTATAATTCAGATTATGAGCAGAAATAAAACGCCAAAGAACACAATATTGCAGATTAATGATCTCAATCTACAATTAAAATAGCTTCGCCACTTCGAGGGGGCAACCTCCAAACCATACAATAAGACTCAAATGCTCGAATGATGATCAAATACTACCCACAATCCCCTATATATACTATTCCTATGTTATGACCATCACTAAGGCCGACCTACTAAGCATGATAAAGTATAAATGATATAAGAAAATGATATGGTAAATCACAAATCAGCTACTCATAGCCTAATACAAGCAATAGGTTAAGGGCGTATCGTACTCTTCCCCTTCAAACCAACTTTGTCCTCAACGTTGAATAATCCTGGATGTTGCTAAAGAAAACCTTCATCCTCCAAGGTCGCATCCTCTATGCTTAGATTCTTCCACTCTTAGATATTCCTTAATGTCTTTGGTTCTCAGCCTTTTAGTACGTATTTGTAGAATATTCTTTGGCTCCAAAATGATTCTTCCTTCCTCATCAAGTTCTGGTAGCTCTATTTGGGCTGTCAAATTTTTGTCTAATAACTTTCTTCATGCAGGAAACATGGAATACTGGGTGTATGCGTGAAGATTGAGGCAACTCTAGTTTATATGCAACACTTACAATTTTCTATAGAATCTGATAAGGACCATAATATTTAGGAGCAATTTTGTTGTCCTTTTTTTGTTGCTTCAGGGACATCTGCTTGTAAGGTTACAGACGCACAAAAACCTAGTCACCAATTTCAAATTGTCTTTCACTACGGTGTTGATCTGCTTGTTGTTTAATCCTATTTTTTGCCAATGCCAAATTCTCCTTGAAACCGGTCAAAACCTGTTGTTGATGTCGAATGTGTTCCCCAACATCTCTGACCTTAGTTTGCACCCTCAAGGAAGAAGTGATAGATGGTGGATGGTAACCATATAATGCTAAAAATGGGTTCATTTGAGAAGAGGTATGAAAATATGTGTTATACCACCATTCTGCAAGCGGTAGATATTTAACCCATCATTCTTTCTTATCTGATACAAAACAACATAGATACCCCTCTAAGTATTTGTTAACCACTTCCATTTGCCCATTATTTTGAGGATGGTAAGATGAACTATGAACTAGTTGAGTACCCAATCATGCAAATAATTCTGTCCAAAAATTACTTGTGGCAAATAGGATCACGATCACTTACAATTATCTTTGGGGTTCCATGTAGCTTTTGAATTGTCTCCAAAAAAAATAGTTGCAACAGTAGTGGCTACAAATGGGTGTGATAAGGCACAAAAATGGGCATATTTTTTGAACCTATCCACAACCACCAAAATAACATTCTTACACTCTGAACAAGGCAATCCGGAGATGAAATCCATGGAGACCTCCTCCCATCTCTGGCTAGAAATTGGTAATGGTTGCAATAGACCCGGTGTCTTAATAGTTTCACCTTTGTTCTATTGGCACACCAAACACTCTGATACAAACTTTTGTACATTTCCCTTGAGTTCTTCCCAAAAGAATTCTATTTTTACTCTATGATATGTCTTCAAAAAACCAAAGTGTCCTCCAACAGGCGATGCATGTAGCTCGACAAGAATCTTATGCTTCAACTCAGAATCTGTGCACAAGTATAACTTGTCCTTATACCATAGGGTATTAGCTTTCCACTCAAATTTATTTCATAATATAGATCCTTGCTTGATATTTAGTATTAGAGATTGTGTATCCTTATCTTGCTTCTATTCCAATCTTGCTTCATTTACCCAATCGGCCTTCAACATGGACATCGCACATAATAATGCGTCTGCGGATGTATCCCTTTTGGACAACGCATCGTCTACTACATTTTCTTTACCATTTTTGTATATGATTTCAAAATCATAACCCAACATTTTTGTTACCCACTTTTGTTGTTCCTCAGATGATAATCTTTACTCTAAAAAGTATTTGAGACTATCATGATCAATTTTCACCTTGAAATTTCTACCCATTAGATAGGGCCCCCGTTGCTTGACCATATGAAGAATAACCATCATTTCAGTCTCATAGATAGGTTTGAGCAGATCGTTTCCTTTGAATTGGCGACTCTCAAATGCAATTGGTCTTCCTTCTTGCATTAGAATTGCTTCCAATCCTGATCTCGAAGCGTCACACTCAACAATGATTTTTTTTGAGAAGTCGAGAGTAGCCAAAATTGGGGTGGTGCACATGGCTTCCTTCAATTGCTCAAAGGATTTAGTGGTTGTGTCTGTCCAATGGAAGGCTTCCTTCTTTAGCAATGCAATGAGTGGAGCTGGGATTCTACCATATCCCCTCACAAATCTTCTATAATACCTTGTTAGTCCAAGGAACCCTCGAAGATTTTTTATAGTTTTGGGCCTTGGCCATTCCACCATAGCTTTGATCTTATGAGGATCAACATTGACCCCTTTCATGGGATACATATGTGACCCAAGTACTCTACCTCTTGTACACCAAAAGAACCATTTGAATGGATTTGTATAAAGCTTATGTTTCTTGAAAACTTCCAACACTTTATCTACATGTTGCAAGTGTTCTTCCCATGTCTTACTGTAAATCAACATGCCATCAAAGAAAACTAATACAAATTTCCTTAGAAAAGGCCTAAAAATAGTGTTCATCAAGCTTTGAAAGGTTGAGGGTGCATTTGTAAGACCAAAAGGCATTACCAAAAACTCATAATGGCCCTCATGAGTCCTAAAAGCTGTTTTATGAACATCTTTCTCTTTTATCGTAATTTGATGGTACCCTGAATGAAGATCTAATTTCGTGAAATAAACAGCACCATGCAATTCATCAAGTAAATCATCAATTACTAGAATAGGAAACTTATCTTTGATGTTGTACTTGTTGACTTCTCGGTAATCTGGACACATCCTCCATGTTTCATCCTTTTTACGTACCATGACCACTGGTGAAGAATATGGACTCTGGCTATGCCTGATGATACCTGCCTTCAACATTTCCTCCACCATTTTCTTGATCTCACTTTTCTGGGAATATGGGTATCTGTATGGTCTGATGTTAGGTGTTTGGCTCCCTGGAATCAACTAAATGGTATGATCATGATCCCTAACTGGTGGTAGTCCCTTTGGAATTGCATCAAAAATAGATGAGTGAGCATCCACAATCTTCTGAAGATCGGGTGGCATTGAAGACTCTATATTTTGTACTTCTATAGAAAATAGCTTTGCTATAAAGTCATCCACTCCTTTTCTAAGAACCTTCTGCATCTGATGAGAGCTAATAATCTATGGAGACTTAGCTACCATCCCATTCAATTGTATTGTCCTTCCATCTGAATGAAATCGCATGAACAATTCTTGGAAATTCATCTCAATAGTACCTAAGGTTGTGAGCCATTGGACCCCCAAAACAATATCTGCCCCTCCCATAGAAATAGAAAACATAGGTGAGTCTAACATGTAGTCTCCCATGTAAATCTTGATACTATGGCACTTTCCTGTGCACTTGATTGTCCCACCATCCGCAATCATAACTTGCATTTCTGGAGCTAGGTAAATAAAACAGTTGAGGTGGGCAGCTAACTTACTATTTATGAAGTTATGAGTACTCCCCGAGTCAATCAACACCGTTACCTTCTGTTTTTTGAGATAGCCAATAACCTTGAGTGTTTGAGGAGTACTAATACCTGACAATGCATGACAAGAAATTGTAGGTTGGTGATCCTCTACTTCATCTTCTACTGGTTCCTCAGCCTCTCCTATAATTTCAGCTTCCTCATCATCCCCATTACCTCCGTCAATATAGAACAACTTCTTCTCAGCACATTTATGTCCTGGTCCATATTTGCTATCACAGTTAAAACATAATCCTTTTGCTCTCTTTTCTTCCATTTGTTGAGGAGTCAGTCTAATTGGCCTAGCAAATGAAGGGGAAGAGATACTACGGTCTTTGGTGTTAATGAAAGGTGGCCTCATACTACAAAGAATTTTTTCCTCTGCACGACGTTCCATGATAATAGAATTAGACAGCTTGATTGGACTAAACATCCATACTTCATGCTCGATGTGGTCCTTAAGACCCCCAAGAAACAAGTCATTCAGATTCTCTTCTGGAATATTCTCCACCCTTAAGGATAAGTTTTGGAATTGATGCACATAATATTTGACTGATCCTATTTTGCGTAACTTTGCTAATTGACTAAAGTAGTTATCTGAAACACTGGAACTATAGTGCAATTGTAACTCCTCGGCAAAAACTGTCCAAGTGACACCTAGACCATTCTTTTGCCTCTGAGCACATAACCAATGATACCAAACAAATTGGTCGGGTTCAAGATATAGGGATGCCAATGTCACCTTTTGTCCTGATGGTGTTTGATGTAACTCAAAGAATTTCTCCATTTGATTTATCCAATTCAGGGGATCCTTACCATCAAACTTGCGCATATCCACTTTCAACATCATGTTCTGTGGTTGCAGATAAGTTTGATTCTGATGGGACTGGAAAAGTGATCCCATATGGTTAGTTTGTCCATGATTTTGAACTGAAGGTCCTCCTTGGTTGATATGGGCTGGATTTGGGCCATACTGGTTACCCTTTACATGTTGCATGATATCATCTAACCGATGATTGATTTGGGCTATGTCTCCTTTAGAGGCCATCTCAGATTGTACAATTCGTAACTCATACTCAAGTTCGCAAACCTTATGATCAACTGAGGTAAACCCTAGTGCTGAGGAATCTGTATTTACCCCTTCTGACTCCATCTCTTCAATCACTACCCCCTCTTTATCTATGGTTTTACCCGGAGTTACCGAATTCTTTTTTGCTCTTGTGGAAGGCCCCGCCATGATGTCAAATCTTAGGGTTTAGGGTTTCGATACAATTTCGGCCAAACAGGAAAAAACACAGATAATATACTAATACTATTTTTTTGATATCTTTCTGAAAATGTAAAGAACTTAAATTTTTTCCACAATTTGCACCCTAGGGAGCGATTTTATGAAAAACCCTAAATTTGTAATAACTTTTGCAAAATAAATCAAAAAAGTCTAAAATTTTCAGGTAACCTTACCTGATATTCTTCACAACTCTGGTAAAAATATATCCCACCAATTCGCTCTGGTTCACAATATGTGGTGGAAACAAAAAATTAGGGTTTTTGCCCTAAATTCGGCCCAGATCGCAGCTCTGATACCACTTGTAATGAAATTACTTGTATAATTCAGATTAAGAGCAATATGAGAGCACCAAATAACACAATATTTCAGAATAATGATCTCAATATGCAATTAGAATAGCTTCGCCACTTCGAGGGGGCAACCTCCAAACCATATAACAAGACTCAAATGCTCAAATGATAATGAAATACTACCTATAATCCCCTATATATACTAGTCATATGCTATAGCCATCACCAAGGCCGACCTATTAAGCATGAGAAAGTATAATGATATAATAAAATGATATGGTAAGCCACAAGTCGGCTACTCATATCCTAATACAAGCAATAGGTTAAGGGCGTAGCATAAGGCCACTCCAACCGGATTTTTGAAAGATGAATCCATTACCATACAAGGAGCCAAGTTCACTGGAGACTTAAAAGTTTTAGCGCTGGCAGATTTAGATAGCTTCCCAGTTCTATTGGGGCGTCCCTAGTGCTATGTAAATAATGTTGATCTTTGGTTTAACAAAGGTTATATTAGTTTTGAAAACAAGGAGGAAAGAGTTATTATCCCTTTAACAGATGGCAAATCTACGCCCTATGTTGAGCCCTTAAGTGAAGAAGATCTGAATAGGATTTATGTACGTTGCATCTGAGATCCAAAGATACTTGAGCCAACTAAAGAAGGAATAATTCAGTGGGAGGATGCACATTCTATTAGCAATACTACAAGTGTTGCTTGTGATAATTGGGCTCATAGCACTTATGAGTTAGTAGGTCACGAAGTAAAGAACATATTTCCTAGAGGCATAAAACTGTGTTATATCAGAAGGATAGGTAACAACTTAGTACCTTGTTACACTAGAGAAGGAGATCCTATGGTATTTTTGAGTGCGATGGAGGAAAAATGGATGGACCCGATAGAAAGAAGAAATATGCTAGCATATACACTACGTGGGACAGCAGCATGCTAGTGGGTGGCCCACAAGGATAATGTTGTATGATGGAATGAAATTAGGATTTTTATTGCTACTAGGTTCTTCAGGAGCAATGCACCTACTCAAATATTCACTTATCATGGTAATCAACATGTTCAGCACCACGTTCAGAAGTGTGAGAGACTCTGGATAGAAGGGCATGAATTTTTACCACCTTCGCTATGGGTGCACAAGTTTTATACCACTTTACAAGGATGCGCATGTGTTTAGTATGTATATGCAGAACTCCATAGAGAGACTTGAAATTGGCAAGATTTATTTACAGGAATGTCCCAGACGTTTGAATTCTTCTCTACAAAGCCTCTAATGGAAGAAGCATTGAAATTCATAAAGCACCTAGCTATGGGAGATAGTGCCAAGACTGAAAAACTCCTTCAGGATTTATTAGATAAAGGGGACTCAGGAGCGCATCTTGTTAAAGAAATAGAGGCCGATGCCACACTACTTTAATGCACTTTCCTTGAGAAAGAAAAAGGCAAAATGGTCTACTTAGTGGATGACAAAGAAGTAGAAAATCTATATGTAAACCATTCAACAGGTAGGTGTGAGGTATTGGACAGTGTAGATACGACGATGCATGCCTATCATGAACCTATGAAGACAAAGAAGGTGAATATTGGATCAAATGTTGAGCCTAAGTAATTTTTAATTAGGGACTATTGGTTAGACTTTGAAGTGGCAAAAATCATAGAGTTACTAATGGATTATCAGGACTTATTCCCTAGGGGGTACCATGAACTTAAAGGCATGCATGAATCATTAGGGGATATGAAGATAAAGCTTAAAGAGGGTGTGTGCCCAGTTAGAAAGAGACCCTGTAGGATGAACCCCAACTTGCGTGAAAAGTTCAAAGAAGAGATTAACAAAATGTTGAAGTCTAGAATTATCAAGCCCCTTGACTAGTCAGAATGGGTTAGTCCAATGGTGATCAGTATCAAGAAGGATGGACAGATCAAGATTTTTGTGGACTACAGGGAGCTGAATGCTACATGTGTGACTGATCCCTTTCCCATGCCATTCACTGAGGAAATACTAGAAGGCGTTGCAGGGCGCAAAATCTATTCGTTTACAGATGGGTTCTCTAGGTATCATCAGGTTCAGATTTCCCAAGAGGATCAGGAAAAGACTAAGTTTACTATTGAATGGGGTATCTTTGCCTATATTGTAATGCCTTTTGGTCTTCAAAATGCTATTTGTATTTTCACACATAGTTTTTCAAGCATTCAAGGAATTTATTCACAACTTCTTACATGTCTATTTAGATGATTGGACGGTGTATGGATTAGTTAAGGATCATTGTGACAATCTGCGCTTAATGTTTGAAAGATGTAGAAAGTTGATTATCTCATTAAACATCAAGAAGTGCATATTTCCTACACCATTTGGGATACTGTTAGGACACATAATCTGTAAGGAAGGTTTGTTGATTGATCCAACCAAGGTTGCAGTCATTATAGGCCTAAGAGATCCTACCAGTCAAAGTGAAGTGCGTGGATTTTTGGGTCATACAGGATATTACAGGAATTTTATTAAAGGATATGCCAAAGTTTCCACACCATTGGAAGAGTTACTGAAAGGGAAAGGTGTGTTCTAATGGGGAGAACCACAGCAGCATGCATTTGATACATTAAAGGAAAAAATTACTACCGCGCATATTCTACATTTTCCTTCATGGGACCAACCATTTCATGTACATGTTGACACCTCTAGCATGGCCATTGGCAAGGTGTTGGCTCAACCTGGAGAAGGTATTGTAGATCATCCTATCTATTTTCCTAGTATAAAACTGACTCCTGCATAATAGAATTACACAACTACAAAGCACGAAGCTTTTTCAATGATCTATGTACTACATAAATTCCACCAGTACCTACTAACTACACCATTCATCTTTTATACAAATCACATGGCATTGAAGTATTTAGTAAACAAGCTCGTTCTACAAGGGCACATATGTTGATGGGTGCTCTTATTTCAAGAATTTGATTTCATAGTTGTGGTGAAACTAGGGAAAAGTAATTTTGGACCGGACCATCTATCTAGAATACAGTCAGGAGAAGAAGCACAAGAAATTAAAGATACCATGCCAGATGCATAGTTATACAGGTTACAATGAGTGCCATCAAAACTTGTGGACATTGTTGTCTTTCTAAGAACAAGGATGACACCAGAAGGAAAGAAATCCTTAGAGAAGAAATAACTTGCTATATGCGCAGCCCCCTATATGTCAATCAGCGGTGATCTATACAAATTAGGCCGAGATGAAGTATAACATCGTTGTGTATTGGAATAGGAGCATACGGGTATTATGGAAGAAACTCATGGTGGTATTGCAGGTGGCCACTATGCCGATGATGCCACTGCGTGCAAGATTCTACTCACTAGATTATGGTGGGAGACCCTCTATAAAGACTGTAAGGAATTTTGTAAGGCTTCTGATCATTGTCAACACCTTGGGAAACCCGGTCAACAAGATGAAATGCCTTTAAGACCCATTACTGGTGCAGAACCATTTGAGAAATGGGCTATAGATTTTTTGGGCCCTATTTCACCAACTGTGCACAGAAATGGATCGCTTTACATCATAACTTGCACAGATTATCTGACAAGGTGGGTAGAAGTAGCACCTACAAAGGATTGTACAGCAGCCACAACAGTTAGGTTTCTTTGGGAAAATATTATTACAACATATGGATGCCCTTTAAGTTTGACTAGTGATAGGGGCACACATTTTCTTAATGAGACAATAAAAATTCTACTGGATGAATTCTTGATTACACACTATAAGACTACACCCTATCATCCTCAGGAAAATGGAACTACTAAAGCTTTCAACAAAATTTTGAGCCAGACATTGACAAAAATTTGTGATGTTGGAAGAAAGGATTGGGATGACAAATTATCTACAGTACTTTGGGCATATTGGACAACATATAAAATGTTGAATAAGGCCACACCATTTTAGTTAGTGTTTGGCACAGAAGCAGTTCTTCCTATGGAATTTATGTTACCTTTTTTGCGTATTGCGTGCGCTGGATGTCTTGCTGATGAGCAAACATTATAAGAACGCATTGAAAAGTTAATCAAGTTAGATGAACGATGAGCCATAGCACATTGGATTCAAAAACAAGTAAAGGCTAGGAAGAAATCATGGCATGATAAGCACATCAGGGGTAAAAAATGGAGATAGGACAGATGGTGCTCCTTTATGATTCTAAGTTTTTGCACCATCTAGGAAAACTCAAGGTACATTGGCTGGGGACGTATGTTATCACTCACATACTCGAATCAGGTGCTTTTCAGTTAGAGGCACTTAATGGAATACAATTACCTAGTTACTTCAATGGGAGTAGGTTGAAGCCCTACTATAAATAAGTCTTCTTGGTGTTTGTAATAAGGAAGTGTTTCCATTTAGATTAGGTTTTCAATTCTACATTCCCTTAATGTGTTTCCTTCTTTGTTGTTATGCTTTGTCAATTTAGTTGGTGTGTTTTGTAATAGGCGTGTTTACGTGCCAGAAGCTAATTCCTATTTCAATATTTTTTATGCACAGAGGACTGCACATACCCTTAGTGTGGGGTAGGTTGTTTATATTCAGGTATAGGACTGATGGAAATAAGTCCACATGAAAGGAACTATGTGTGGGTGTTATTCAAGGTTGGAAAATTGAAAAAAAAAAGATTTCTTCTTGACACAAGGACCATAGATAGAGAGGAATGAAGAAACAAGTATAACGTGAGGTAAGCAGGGGCCAGGAAGACTACCAGTGGAAGGCGCAGTGATGAGGTACTCAGGTGCATGGAGGTGTGCTGAAGAGAAGTCTGCAGCCAAAAGGTAGGAGGGCATGCTAGAAGGTTATAGCTTGGGCATGAAGATGTACTACATGGAACTAATGAGAATGGTCAATTAATGAGAGGATTTTTGGTAGGTGGAGGAGTAATAAATGCAGTAAATTTTTGAAATTCTATATAAGGATGGGATGTGAGCTCATTTTTATCATTGCAATTGATAGAATTTGAAAATGGTTAAGTGTGAATGAGCCGAGCAATCGAGTTGAGGTGCGAAGAGTTTGAAACCAGACATGGAGAGAAGGGTTGTGCACAGGAGAAGCTTGTGTTCCCATAGGTGAAGGGTTTGAGCGAAGAAGACATGTTACAAACAAGCTAGGGCATGTGATTTCCACTAGGGCACGGAGATTTAAGCTAGGGTTTCAACTTTCTCGATTACAGAGGGAAGAAAAGAAATATTTTTCAAATGGCACCGAAGAAATCACCCGCAATAGGAGATAAAGGGAAGATGAAGGTTGAAGTGGAAGAAGAAATCACTCTCGAGAATAATTTTCCATAAATGCAGTATCTGGAGGGCGTGATTTGTGGACAAGAATGGGATTCCCATATCCTCCAATGTAAAATCAATTATTACAACCATCGAACATTAGACAATAAGAAGGAGCTCGATGCGTTGTTGAGCACGAAAATGAACAAGCGCATGGAAGAGGATATGCCAGTATACAATGACACTAGTGAGAAGTTGCTAAAACAAAATGAAGCCTACCAGCTGTCATCAAAATTCTTTCTATTCTTCTATTTATATTCTTTGATTTGTTTCTGAGACAACCATTGTCGTGGTAATAATGCAAACTAGTGTGGGGTAATGTTGATTAGTCAAACTCTGCCACTTAGTGAATAAAATACATAAGGTTCATGTAGGAGATCAAAGCGCATTCAAAGGCGCGGAAACATCGGAGAGGATCACGCTTAGAACAGAGACAGATTCGGGACTTAGCCATTTTTCATGAGGATCTATTTTTGGAGATAGCGTGCGGAGCACTCAAATCGATTGGAGACTTACGCGTCACGCATTGGCTATTTTTGGATGATCAGTTATGAAGCGATTTACATGGATGCATGTTATAGATAGAATTATGAACTAATAGTTGACTAAGAGAGATTTATTATTAGCACTCTTGCATGTAAGCCTATTTTGTAATGGCACGTGGCTAATAATAACATGCGACGTATTATGGGATTAGATAAGCGGTGAAGGGCAAGTCCCCACCCTTATAAATATATATTGAATTGTGTAGTAGAGAGAGAGAGAGGAGGAGGAGAGCATAGATATGTGTGAGAGAACTAGGTTATAGTGAGATTATGTTGTTAGATCTATTACGCGCATGATAGTATACTATTGTGATTATAAGGACGCTTCTATGTATTTACTGCAATTAATATAATGGAGATTATGGACTAAAATAAGGTGTTATCATGGTTATAATTCAGTATTCATGCTTGATTCCATTATGGTTATCTGTTAAGTATGTTATGTTCTAAACCTAGATTTGAATATGTACTATAGGAGGATTTATTAGTCATAGATCTGAATGATTAAAGTCTTCATCATGCTAACATCATGTAACAACAACCCTAAAGAGGGGCACGATACCTTTGCACACTTTGGGTGAGCGCTCATTCTAGGCTGAGTGATGTGCTAGCGCATCTAGGCTTGTATTGCTGAAGTCTAGGCTGCATTAATACCTACTCTAACATCAATCATATTCATCACTATTCATTTCTGTTGTTTACTTATTAGGTTTATTATTATTCATCTTAAGTAATCATGTATATTATTTAATAAGTTCAAATAACAACACTTCATATATCATGACTTGACATCCAGGTCATGCAGTTCATGCCAGCACCACTTTGGGATCCCTACAGGAAAAGGTACGTTCACGTAATAACCTAATTCATTACGCTTTTGTTCTTGTCCCTGCATCCATCCCAAACTCATATGAGTATGACTCGCATGACACAAAGGTTATGTCATGATTATTGTCATCAGTAACTATTCATTACAATTTCAATTCTTATATAAGGTTATCAGGGTTTTATTATGTCAACTAAATCATGATAAAGGTATGAAATGATCTCTACGAGTCACTACATAGTGTATATACCTCTTATTGCATGTTAATCAACTATATCAGTTTACGATCTAAGTTAGGTTTAGTCAAATACAAGGCTTAATCTATTTCATAGTGTTAATTAAACATCATTAATGCCCATTTAGTTTACTTAAGATAGATATGTACATCTACATTGTTTCATGTGTTCACAATGTACTTTTGTACCTTGCTCCATATCGTCATAACTATTTTCACACTGAAATACAACAGAAATAGGTATGATCTTACGATGATATGACTTAACCTTTTAAAGTGTAATTCACTGCTATAAAAAGGCAGAAGTATGATTTCTCATTATCTCATACATAATCACTGATTTATAACATTTAGTTTCATGATGATTAATAGGTACATCATAAATATATACTTAGGTCTTTTAAGTACTATTTCATATTTCTTGTTTATCTTATTGTTTTTGTTACACAATTATTAGATCATGACGACATCTCATAAACAGATGTATCATCATATTTAATCAACAATTCATAATGAAATCAAAACATCATATTGTTCTTACAATAATGCATTCATAATCTGTCATAATTTTGGTATTATAACATTTCTGTAAAATACAAGTACGATGTAAAAACAACAACATATATTCATATAATGGATGTTAAAAACTCGTTATTAAAGTACATAATGATATTGAAATCAATAATTAAATACAACATGCCTTTAAATGTCCCATTCATTTACGAAGTAAAATTTTGCCTTTAACCAAATACAAATACATTTATTACATTTATATGAAATAGTACAATATTAATCAAGGTATTATGTAATCTAATCCTTTAACCATTTCATGATAATTTCCAAACCTACAATCTGAAAATGATAATTTATACATGGTTAGCTCAAAATAACTAGCATGGAATGTCAACTCTCAATCATGTTTTTGTATTCCAAAAATAATAAACATAATAAGGATTATCTTATAACTCAAATCATATAATCCATATGCCATAATAAGTCTCAATAATCAATAAAGATGAAGTGAACCTAAGGATGTAATCAATGTTTCCATAAAACACCTTAACAAATCATGCAATGAATATTAATGACTTCCCTAGTATTATCTTTTATAAAGGAGTCATCATAGCAAATACAGGAAAAATGGACCATTTCCAAAAAGATTATGCTCCTACTTACTTATAACCATTCTCATCCCTAGAATTTTCTATCAACTATAAACAAGATGGTTATTTGAGAGGGCCACAGAAAATTCTTCACTAATTATTCTAACATATTTTGGCACAGTTATATATCTCAAAGCCCATAGGAATAAAACTTAAAGAATAGTTATAAACACAGTCCATTTTTTTTTTTGATATGAAAGTATTTATACACATGATAACATTTAAGAAGGAAATATCACATAATATATCTAACCTTAAAACCTTATCAGAAAAAGCATATTGAGTTGAAAACTCATTATACACAGCTAATAATAAAAATAGAGAAGTACTCATGTCCACGACCTCCAACAACTCATCATAATGACCTGTCAAGGAACTATTCCCACTCTATCTTAGACAAAATAAAATGGTTAATCTATGTTCTTATATACGAAAATGAACCCTAGAATTTTCTATATTGTTCCAGACTGAAAGTTTATTTTGGATCAAAGTAACATATTTCCTATGCAAACCTCAATGCTCTAACTCCTGCAGAGGTGTTTTCACATCTCAGGGTAGCCACAAATTAGGAATATCTATCACCCCCCCCAAATACCCATTTCAAATCAAAGTCATGTCTTTCAACAGAACTTAATGGGTTAGGTCATAATCCCAAGGTATGCAGACATGAATAAAATATATCGATCATTACCAAATCAAAATGTTCAGAAACCATTCAACCTATTTCAAATTTTAGTAAATAAGGTAATTGTAAGCTAGGAAAAATACACTACTAACAAGGAAGTAAAATATCAATAATCATACCTCCTCCTTCGTGTTCCGTAGCAAACTTCGGAATGGGCTAGGAAACTTGGATTGAGCCCTGATTATGTGATATGTAGGTGCTTTTCTTCAAGATGGAGCAATACCTTCCTACAACAACGATCCTCTTACTTTGCACCAGATGGGAAAAAGGATTATGAGGCTATTTAGGCATTAGGACGAGGCAAAAGGATGTTCTTTGCTCAAAGGATGCAAGAACTTAGATATGGCATTCAAGTTTATTCTCTATGTGTTTAGAGGAGGGGTAAGGTTGTACTTATAGCCTGGGGGAGTGATTAACTTAGATTAATTTAAGTAATCATGGTTTGAAAATGTGGGCAAGATTAAGTGAGTGGTTTGAAAATGTGAGCAAGATTAGGTGATTGGTTTGAAAATGTGGGCAAGATTAGATGAGTGGGGGCCACGAAGAATGGGTGAGGATTTGAATTATATTTTTAATTCATAAGTGGAGGATTTTAGGTGAGTGGGGACCACGAAGGGTGGGTGAGGATTTGAATTTGAATTTTTAATTCAGTAGTAGAAAAACATGGAGAATAATGACATGTGGTGAGGATTGGGTTATTTTTTGGATTTTGAATTGGATAATTAATCAAATTATATTTGATTAATTCGAAGTGCATTTTTGTGGGAAATGAGGAAGGGGAATTAATTTATTTATGATAGATGTGAAATTGGGGTGTCTACATTTGCCCCTCTTTGGAAGGGTACTATGAAAGTAGTGTCCTTTCAAAGAAAGTAGACGGTATGGGGGAAGAATTCAATCTACTTTTTAAAAGGTAGAGCGAATGTTTGTTGGGGAGAATAGAAACTGGTGAGTGACGGATTCCATAGTATCCTCCAAGACAAAAATTTCATGAGAAGATGTGATTATGGATAGATGTGGTGATGCCCCCTCGAGAGGACTGACGAGAATGGAATATACAACAGAACTCTCGAAAAGAAGGAAAATGGGTTCTGCGGAGAAGAGGACGATAATGGAGTGGAAGAGACTGGAATGACCGCACGATGCAAATGGAGAAAGGATTCAATCGACCTTGAATGCTAGGTGTGAGGGTGTGTGGGATAGAGAAAAGGGAATGGATAGGATTGGGGGTTGATTATGAGAAGAGTAAGGGAGATAGGGGAGGGGAAAAAAAGGAATGAAAGAGGTAGAAATAAGAGAGAGGGATGATAGGGGAAGAAGGGAATGATGAAGGACAAACAAGGCAAAAACAAAAAATTGACAGAGTAGAGGGTGAAGGGATGAAATAGAGAGATGTGCAAAATTAAGGAAGTAACAGAGATAGTAAAGAGGGATTCGTGGAAGTGAAATAAATGATAGAGCTGAGAAAAGTAGGAAACGAGAAATGATAAATAAGAAGGAGAAAACGAAGTGGGAGTAGGGGTGAAATGGAGGAAAATGGAAAGAGGGTGAAATAAGAAGTAGAACGGAGAAAAAAAAGAAACTATGAGGGTTGAGGAAAGTGTGAAAAAGAGGAGAGAAAGGAAGAGAAACAGATACAGAATAAACGAAAAGGTAGGGGTGGTAGAGAAAAGGAGAAGTGGTCAGAAGAAACGTGAAAATTAGGGGAGAGGAAAGGAAGATAGAATGAATACAATGAGAAGATTGAAGGAATCGTTTCATTGCAAGGAAGACCAAGGAAAAGAATATAGAACAGACTGTATGGAGATGCATGTGGAGGGTGGTATGATAAAAAAGACAAGACAACGCTAAACAGCCAGGTTATCGATGGGGAAGTAAGGAGGAAACGTGATGGAAAAAGGGGAAGAAGATGATACAGGGGAAGGTAAATAAGACGAGGGTTGGGAGAGAGAAGAGGATAACAAAGAAAATGATGTAGAAGGAAGGGAATCCATAAAGGGGGTAATAAGTGGAAAGGGAACGGTATAATGAATATTCAGAGAAAAAAGAGGGGAGGAATGACATCGATTGGAAAAGATGTGGAGATGCATGAAATGAGGATACTAGGATGACGATAAAATAGAAAAATGATGTATGATGAAGACAGTAAAGATATTGAAGAGGGTAAAGAGGAGATGGAGGGATGGGTAATAAGCGAAAAAAAAGGGTGGGAATGAGGGAAAAGAATAGGAGAGAAAACAGAATGGGGGATAGAAGAGGCAATACCAATGAGGGGATGTTAGGGAAATCCCTTTTACAATGAGTGGTGGGGAAGGGTGAGAGAAAAAATGAAGAAAAGGAGAAAGCTAATGAGGATTGGAAAGGGTAACACTAACAAAGGGATGTTAAGGAAAACCCTTTTACAATGAGTGGTGGGCTTAGAGGAGGGAAGGAATGGAGGGAAACTTGAGAAGGTCCAAGGGAGTGAATGAGGTTGTGTGGAATGAGGATTGATGATTTTTAAGGAAAACCCATTTACAATTATTAGCACAGGAAGAGAAGATGATGATGAAAGAATGATATAGGAGTGTTAACAATAATGGTGAATGCATGTGTGGGTAGAAATGTGGGGGGAATGTGAGAAGATGAAGTGGATGAGTTGGGACTAGGTGAAAGTGAGGAGAGAATGCGGGTGATGAGGATGAATGAAGTGAGGATCAAGAACCAAGACATGAAAAGAATGGGAAGAAACGGTATAAAGGATGATGGATCAAGAAGGGGGAAATGGGGGGAAAGAACGTGATTGTAGGTGGAAGAGATTAGATGTGTGTTGTAAGAGGATATGTGGAGAAAGGATAATAGTAAGAGGAAAAAGTGGGTATTAGGAGATACCAGGTGGAAGAAGCGATCAACAAAGTGAACGAAGAATGAGGTGGGGGAGAAGTTCACAATGAAAAGTTAAGTGTAGGGAGGACCCTGACATAAGATTGTCATGTGACGGAAGTGGTTAAATAAGATTGCCATGTGAGCGAAACTGGAGATGACAAATGGTCAAGAGAGAAGTGGTGTTTGCGATAATCGAAAATGAGGTGAAAGGATGTGATAATCGGGAATGCTGAGAAAAAATGAAGGGTGAAGGGTGTGTAGTGATGGGGAAAGGCAAGGAGACAGATCATCCTTAAGAGGGACTCTTAAGTGAGATCGCCATGCCGGGTGAGTGATTAAGTAAGATTGCCAAGCAGAGGAGGGTGATAGTGGTGGTAAAAAGATGTGATGATGGGGAATGAAGAGGAAAGATGGATGGTGAGATTGTAGAGTGATGGGCAAGTGTAAGATGACATGTCATGCTTAAGAAAATCTCTTAAGTAAGATCGTCATGCTGCTGGAGAGGTTTCATAGAATTACCCAACCGACAGGGATGATATGCAAGGAGAAAGACAAGATGATATTGGGGACAGGGGTGGAATGCTAGGTTGAAGAAGATGATCGCGACGAGAGGCGGGAGAAATAAGATGGGGGAAATATGATGAGATGGGGGAAGGCCATAGGGCACATCAACCTTAAGTGGAAGTCTTAAGTAAGATTGTCATACGGCCGGAATGGTTAAGTAAGATCACCAAGCTGAGGAAGAAGATGGATGATGTTAGATTTGGTGGGAATAGGGTATGACAAAATAGACTGAAGGGGAACCCTCAAGTGAATTTTCCATACTACGAGAGCGTGTAAGTAGGATGACCAGGCATAGGATAGATTTGGGAAAGGATGAGGAAAGAGTGAGTGAGGTATGCCTGAGTGGTATATGATATGAGATGAGGTGATAATAAAAAAGAAAGGAAACAAAGGAGTATAACATGAATGGATGAAGGAATATATGTAATGGAGGGCAGAGAGTGTGAGGGTAATCCTTAATTGGGATGCCCGTGTGGTGAGAGTAATGATGCAAGAATGGGAAGTAGAAGAGGTGGAATGGGAAGATGTGTTTGGTGGTGATTGTTGTTTGATGAGAGGGGAGGTGGTGAAGAAGCTTCTACAACGGGATGATCTTAGGGAGAGAGTAAACCTCCACCGAGGATCCCATATAGAAGGGGTTATTAAGTAAGATTGTCAAGCGGGAAGCAAAAGGGGAAAAGGAAAAAATACAAATTGGTGAGAGGGGACAGGAATGGTGAGAAGGGTAATATGGGTATAAGCAGCAGAGGAGTAAAAATGAGGAGTGAGGATGAATGGATCAAATACATGGTGATCATGGTGGGGGAGAAGGAGCTGTTGGATAGGGAATGCTACTTGAGAAAGATCGTCAAGTAGGATTCACAAATTGCAATGGTGATCAAGTAGGATTTCCAAACTGGAGAATGCATTAGTATGGGTGAATGGATGGGGTGCAAAGTAAGATGTTGATCATGCAAGAAGATACTCACGTGAGGAAAAGCATCTTAATTTTAATATAGCTCATAATAGGATACATCGTGATATAAAAGATCAGGATGACTAGACTGTAATATGCGTGATAGCATAGATAGGGGCCATCAAAAAGGTTTGATGCCCCAGTACGATATACAAATGGAAGAGAGCATAAACAGAGGTCATCAAGAAAGTATGATGCCCTAGTATGACATGCAATCAAGTAACATAAGAATATTATAGAGAACACTAGGATACATAAAATCAAGATGCCCCCTGTAATATATCAAGATGCAATATATCAAGATGCAAGAAAGCAATTAATAATTTACAACTAATAATGCAACACAAGAACCAATAAACATGTCCCCAACGTGTTCCACAGTGAAGATTGATTGGATATGCCGCCAAGCAGGGGTATGAGGACACAGTAAAGTGTTGGGTCATTGTCCTCAAACAAGGAAACAATGAGAGCCGGATTTGCCCCAAGCGAGGATTCACGTGAGGAGAAGTGGTTTGAATTTGGTAGTCATAAGGTGATTGGATCATTCATTGGGGATAATAGTTCAAAGGTTAAATTGTGTTGGTTATTTTAGAGTTTATTATTATTATTATTATTATTATTATATATATTCTAATGTTTTTTGGATTTTTGATGATTTTCAAATGTTTTTGACTTTTTTGATGATTTTCAAATGTTTTTAGATTTTTGACGATTCTTGTTAATGGTTTTGGATTTTTGATGAGTTCTAATTTTTTTGTTAGATTTTGGACGATGATTTCTAATGTTTTTGGGTTTTTGACAATTTTCAAATGTTTTTAGATTTTTAGATTTTTACACTGTTTTTTGATTTTTGACGATTTTCAAATGTTTTTGGATTTTTAGATTTTTACATTGGATTTAGATTTTTGACGATTTTCAAATATTTTTGGATTTTTAGATTTTTACATTGGATTTGGATTTTTGACGATTTTCAAATGTTTTTAGATTTTTGTATTTTTACACTATTTTTAGATTTTTGACGATTTTCAAATGTTTTTGGATTTTTACATTGTAATTGGCAATTTATGGACCAAAGTGCAGACTTATTTTTGAGAGACGATAAACATGGATATTATCCATATGTACCGTGTTCCATGTTGTAACTTATGCTCAGAATAACACAAATTCTTTTTCCATTAGCAGGATATGGTGGTGATGATATGATGAAAAGAATTCCAGCTCCATTCTTAACTCCACACAACTAGTAAGATGTGTGGGCTCATCACCGAGAATCAAGAAGGACGCAGGAGGTAGATAATGAATATAGAGACAAATGCTAACAAAAATCCCTTTGGGAAATTGTGACTCCATTCTTCATAACAGTTTTGAACTAGTTTCAAAAATAGCTTTAACTTTATGAGTCACATGCTAGACTTAGACAGTTATGTGGCCTGTTGATTGATAAGATATGAGGTTAAATGATAGTTCTCTCTTCACTTAGGCATCTAAATTACGTGTTTGGGGATTCTATAATTTGTAAGCACTGTAAGATTTTGTTTTTTTGAAATGAATCCCTATGCCTTGCCCCATGCTACTAGTGAAAAGCAAAGGCTTATCACCAAAGGAAAAATATAGGCGAGTGAATTCCCTTTTTGTCTTTTTTTTGTGTTGTATTTTTTATTTTTATTTTTGAATATTTTACAATGTTTTTATGCTTTTATGAGAATGACCCTCTACGTTTTGCCCCATTCCAATTATAAGAGGCAAAGGTTTATCACCGAAGACAAGATGTAGATGAGTAAGGGCACCTTCCTCCATTCTCAGTCTCACACTACCAGTAAGAAGTGTGGGCTCAACACCAAAGACTATGAAGGATGAAAGACGTGACAATGAATTATTCATAAGTTATTGAATTGATGGATTTTTTTACAATAGTGCTTTGTATTTGGGAAGAAATGTTTGCCCCCAATCTCAGCCCCACATGACTAGTAGGACACGAGGGTTCAACACCAAAGACTGACATGGACGACCAAACGAACTAGGTAACAAAGTTTAGCGCTTTGTTATGAAAGATAGAATGTCTTTGAAGGGAATATATTACCATCAGTAAGCTTCTAGATATGACCATAGATGAAAGTGATTGAAAATGGGAGAAGTATGACACTCACAAACTTAATAGGATTTATATTAGTACTTGTCTCATGATGATAAATATGAAGATGTGATTTTGATAAAGAAAATATTTACCAATGGAAATGAATAAATTTAAATTATTTAGAAATAAGCAAGCCAAAAGGAACAATGTACACGTTGTATCCAGGAATAGTGAACATCTCAAGGATTAAATTTCTTTAAATGAACTACATTCATTGGTTCATCAAGATCTTGACCATCTTCAGTGGCCAATTTATAGGCTCCAGAGCCAAATTTAGCTGTGATTACATAGGGTCCTAACCAATTAGGCTCAAATTTTTCTTATTTTTCTCGTTCTTTAGTGGTATTCTTTTGATTTTCTTTTAAAACGAGGTCACCAATTTCAAATTCTCTGGGTCTTACATTTTTATGATAACTGCGTTGTAGTCGGTTTTGATAGACTTGAAGATGATTGAGAGCATTAAGTCATTTTTCATCGAGAAACTCAAGCTCTTGAATCCGTGATTGTTGGTATTCATCCTCATTAATTACATCTTTAAGGGAGATCCTCAAGGATGGGAGTTCTATCTCAATAGGTAAAATGGCTTCACAACCATAAACAAAGGAAAACGGGGTGGCTCTAGTAGGCGTGCGATAAGATGTATGGTAAGCCTAAAGAGCGGGGTAAATTTGAGTATGTCAATTATGTCTATGGGTGTTGACAATCTTTTCCATGATGGATTTTAAGGTCTTATTGGTTACTTCCGTTTTACCGTTGCCCTGAGGGTAGTATGGAGTGGACCATTTAAGTTTGATGTGAAAATGTTTGGCTTGGTCTTTTACATCTTGGTTTTTTAATGATTTGCCATTATCTACAACCAGAGTGGATGGAATACCAAATTGAAAGATGAGATTATTAAAAATGAATTTCGATATTTGGCTACCGGTAACATAAGTGAGAGGCATAGCTTCTACCCATTTAGTGAAGTAATTGGTAGCGGTAATGATGAACTTATGTCCATCAGAAGATGTTGGTCTGATTTTACCAATGAGGTTAAGTCCCCATTGAGAGAAGGGTCATGGTGTGGTTATTTATTGTAATGCCTAGGAAGGTGCGTGGATAAGATTTCCATGATTTTGACATGCTTAACAACATTTGACAAAATGACATGCGTCACTTTCTATGGTGGGCCAATAATATCCAACTCGCAGGATTTTCCTGGCTAAGGCAATACCACTCATGTGTGCTCCACAGATATCAGAATGGACTTCAGCTAAGACACTCGAGGATTCTTCCTGATTAAGACATCGGAGCAGGGTGCCATCATATCCTCGTTTATAAAGAGTTTTTGCTAAAATGGTTAACGAGAAGCACGTTGTGCTAAAGCACATTTATGCATTGGTTTCATGTCGACAGGAAACGTTTTATCATGAATGAAGGTATAAAGATCGTGGTACCAAGGGTTATTCGGACCCATGATCTCACATACCATAGTGTTTTCAAGAAGATCATAGGCAGGCATTAAGAGATGTTCAATGATAAAATGTGCCTGGGGTTGACTAGATGCGGTTTCTAATAGGGATCTGATGGTTGCCATAGCATTAGTAGATTTATTATGAATTCTAGGAATTTGATCAAAGTTAATTAATCTAAAATAGCTTCGAAGACTATCCACCATGCATTTATATGGGATAAGTTTTTCATCCTTAACCCGGTATTCATCGGTAACTTGCTTGATGATAAGTAAAGAATCACCAAATACAGCTAATTCTGTAAGATTCCAAGATATAGTCAGTTTTAATCCTACGATGAGAGATTCATATTCTGCAATATTGTTGGTACATGGGAATGCTAAGCGAAATGATTTGGGGATAACATCTCCGCTAGGTGTGATAAGAAAAATACCAGCCCCTGAGCCATGGAGATTACAAGATCCATAAAAAAATAGAGTCCAAGCTGGCGCGATGTCTATGTGTAGAATATCTTCATCGGGAAAAGAGAACTGAAGTGGTTCTGTGCCAGGAAGGGGTGCCTCGGTAAGTTGGTCGACAAGGGCTTGTCCTTTAATTGCTTTCTGTGGAACAAATTTGACATCAAATTCACTAAGTAATACGACCCAACTAGACATTCTTCCCGTGAGAATGGGTCTGGACAACAAATACTTGAGAGGATCAATTTTTTCAATCAACTTAGTTGTGTGATTGAGCAAGTAATGACGTAACTTATGGAATGCAAAGGCGACTGCTAAGCATACTTTTTCGATTTGGGAATAATGTACTTCGTGCTTAATAAGTGTTCAACTAAGGTATTATACAGCCTGTTTTTTTTCTTGATCGTTATGTTATGCTAGTAGAGCTCCTATGGCATGTTCAGTGGCAGATGTATAAAACAATATGGGTTTATCGGTAACTGGTGACATAAGAATAGGCGGACTAGAGAGGTATTCTTTTAACTTAGCAAAAGAGTCTTGGAAATCGTGGTTCCAGTGAAAGTGTGCATATTTCTTGAGCAACTAATTAAAGTGATGGCACTTGTCAGCCAATTGTGATATGAAACGTCGAATAGATTGTATCTTTCCCTGAAGATTGCGTAATTGTTTTAGGTTTTGAGGAGGCATTTCCATAATGGCTTTGACTTTGGTAGGATCCACTTCTATGCCTCTTCGTGAGACAATAAACCCTAATAATTTACCAGAGGTTACTCCGAACACACATTTCTTTCGGTTAAGACAAACCTTATACTCATGTAATCTATCAAAAATGTGTCTCAACACACTTGGATGCCCTATTCATGTTTTAGATTTTGCTAATATATCATCAACATAATCTTCCATGATATCATGTAACATGTCATGGAAGATGACAGTCATTGCTCATTAATAGGTGGCGCCAGCATTTTTCAAGCCAAAAGGCATGACCTTATAACAGAAGGTGCCCCATGGTGTAGTAAATGTTGTTTTATGTTAATCTCCTTCAGCAATACGTATTTGATTGTAACCAGAGAATCCATTCATTAAGAAGAGCATTTCATGGCCTACCGTAGAATCAACAATCATGTCTATATTTGGCAAGGGAAAGTCATCTTTGGGACAAGCCTTGTTGATGTCACGGAAGTCTATGCATATTCTGATGCCAGGAGTTTTCTTGGCGACGGAAACTATGTTAGATATCCATGCCGAATAATCAATAGGTTTTATAAAGTCAACTTCCAAGAGTTTCTCGAGTTTGGCTTTGACAAGCAATGCAACTTAGGGATGCATTTTGCGCAGTTTTTGCTTTACAGGTTTTACATCCGAATGTACCACAAGATGGTGTACTACAAGAGATGGGTCCAAGCCTAGCATGTCCTTATATGTCCATACAAATATATCTTGGAATTCAATAAGGAGTGTTGTGAATTCCATGCATTCTTGGTCAGACAAACTAATGCCAAGTTGTAAAAATTTTGGTTGTTCAGTGGTGCCAATGTTTATGTCTTTTGTTTCTTCTACAAGCATTTTAGATGTATCATTTTCAAAGAATGATGCTAATGGTTGATGTAGGTCATCAGTGTCAAGTGTTTGTTGCAAATTTTTGTTGACATGTTTGGTGGATAGGGTGGCAGTGAGGTTTTGACTATGGGAAATCCTCTGTTTGCTCTTTTGATCCAAATTTTATGAGGGTGAAGGATCTAAATATTTTATCAAAATAGGTTGATTCATTTAGATTGATTTCAAATCCTTTTCTATGGTCGGAAGTAGGGATTTGGTTGCGAGTTCCAAGGAATTCTTTGATGGCTTCATCATTTTGGAACATGTCCATAGCTGCATGATGCGGTTGGCCATGGTCTATGAGACTCAGATGTGTAGGCTCAAAATTGATGACATTAATAGATAAATGTTCAAAGGAAATATGTGTTTCAGCGAGGTCCTCAAAAAGACTACATGGAGACCTGATGTCATTATCAGAACTGGTGTCATCATTGTCACTTGAAATTATTATGGGAGCAACATCCAACACGTTGAAACCTAGACCATGTTTACCATGATGTTGTGTGAAATTTATTGGGTCTAAACGACCTTGTTCATTTGGACTGAGTCCTTTACCCTTTCATCGCATGTTTTTCATTATTCGGTGAGCTTTGGTAAATTGAGGGGACTCATAACATGGAGTAAAGTTGTCATTATATAACCAATATCCTGAAGAACTTGGAATATGTTCATTGTCAAGATAACCAAACTTTTTCCAAACTGACTGACCCATTTGGTAAGTGGGATGGATTCTCAGATGTGGAGCGTTAGGTTTGTCATAGCTATGTGTAGATTTGGTGATATGAAAAGAGTCTGCCATCTTTTGAAATTGATATTCACCGCATCATGTGTCAATAATTTTAAATGTGTGAGATGGGGGACCAATAGGTACCTCATGTGGTGGGGAAGTTAGTTTGGTAGTCTTAAAAGATGAAGAGAATGGGTTATAAGAAGAAGGGGGTGGATTGAAGGATGAAGGTTGGTTATTCACAGGAGGAGGTATCTTAATAGAGGAGGTGTGGTTGGATGAAGAAGATTGGCTAGGTGAAGAAGAAGATGGTGTGGTGGAAGAATAATTGTTGCTGGAAGAAGAAGCTTGACTAGTGGAAGAAGATGATTGATTAGTGAGAGGAGGACTGTGGAAGGTGGTTGACTAGCGGATGATAATGGATTGGAAAATGTGTTTTGGTTATGAGATGATGGTTTCAGATTATTGTTAGGGAGTGTATCAGGATCAATGCGTGTTTCATTAGGGATTATACAAGGTGGAGCATATTTATCTGTTGATGGACAATAGTGATCATGTTGTTAACGTCCTTCGAGGAATCTACAATACTCAAAAGGTTGGGGATCTGCACGTAATGTAAATTCCTTATCCAAATGAGGAAACTTAATGTATTGGTGGAATGTTGATGGGACGGATTTCATGGCATGAATCCATGGTCAGCTGACAAGAATGTTATATACAACTTCTACATCTACCACATAACAGACCATGTCTAAGATGATGGGTCCAACTTGGAGAGGCAACATGATTGTGCCTTCAGACTTTCTTTCGCTATTATCATACCCATGAATGGTTATGATATTGTTTTGCAAATCATTTTCAGTGTAACCTAGACAACGTGAAAGTTTCATGGAACAAATATTTAATGTTGATACATTGTCGATTAAGACGCGCTTGATTTTACGATGAGTTACATAACCCTCAACGTATAAAGAATGATTATTAGCGATGTTGGGATTAAGCAAGTCAGCGGGACCAAAAGATAAAATAGGATTAGGGAATGTAAGATGTGTAATTAAAGCTTGGAATTGTTGTGAATTGATGTCCTCAAGGACACGAGCATTATGCAATGTTTGCATAAGGATGCGTTATAGTGCGGGAGAAGAATTAAGTAGTTCCATGATTGGAATTTGTGCGGTAATCTTCTCTAATTGTTTGACAATATTAAATGACAGCGTAGGTTGTGGTGAGGAATTGGCGGCAGAATTAGATGGCGGATTAGGAGGTGATGCCGGGGATGAAGTGGCAGATTTTTTTGTTGCAAGGACCCAAATTTTTTTCTGTCTAGTGGTGATCGCACAGTCAGTTCTAATCTTTATAGTTGCCACTAAGTCTTGGTCATAATCTATGGTCAAGATGACTGAGTCATACTTGACATTGCTTGATGATTGACCCTTATCTTTTGAATTTTTATCATGATTAGGGAACGGATTTTTGAACATGTGAAGTTTTTCATTAGGTGTTTTTTTCTCAAAAGTATTTTCAACTTCTATGTCTCCATGTTCAATCAGGTCTTGGACGAAATGGCAGAGTTGCATGCATTGATCTGTGGAGTGCCCTTTTATGCGATGATAATCACAATATTCGTTGTCTTTATACCAATTTGGTTTGGGTTGTCCTTCTTCGAAGGGTCTGACAATGGGATATGTAATCATATTAGCATTTGCCAAATGACGAAAGACACTAGATAGACTTTCTCTGAGAGGAGTGAACTCTCTTCATCGATCCCAAGAAGGAACTTCCTTTCTAGGGATAATGATTGGTTGTTTAGATTTTAATGTGTTGGTGGGATGGTTTTGGACATTTCAGACATGGCGGGAATCAGTAATGCCATCGTTGATGATATTTTAATTCCGGTTAAATAATTTAGATTTGTCCTGGTTTTGAGGAGTGTCTCGATAAGGTTGGTCTCTAAAGGGTGCTTTAAGTAAGCCCTTAGAAATGAGGAATTTTTCAATTTGTGTACCCTTTTCGATGACTTCTTCAAAACTATTCAGACAATGCATTTACATGTGGAATGATAATTTGGCATTGAGATTAGAGACAAAAATGCTAACTAGTTGTCTCTCGGGTACTGAGCAGGGAAATCGGCTTGCAATTCCACGCCATCATTGTAAAAAGGAGGCAAAATTTTCATTTGGCCTTTGCCTAGTGTTGCAGAGATTAAGCATGGTTATTTATGAGTCTAGGTTATAGGAAAAATGTTTGACAAATTTCTCCGATAAGTCTGCAAATGTCGTGACCGACCCTTTGGGCAGATGGAAAAACTAGTCTAAAGCTTGTCCTTCTAAACTTTGGGGGAATAATCGTAAAAGGTACATCTATTGATAGGTAACTTCCTGACATTGCATGTAAAATTCCTTGACATGTTCACGGGGGTCACCTTTGCTTTTGTATTTATCAAACTTAGGGATTTCGAAGGATGGCAGAAATGGTAATCGTGATATCTCTGTATCAAATGGATAAGGACACAATTCTTCAAAGTTGAATTGTTTTGATTGTTTTTGCAGTTCCTGAATGGTGTCTTTCATAAGTTTTTATTCTTGTGCAAATGGAGAAGCGGGGGACGGTTTATCAAACATGTCGTGATTATTGGAATCTAGATTGAAGTCTTTTAATCTTTCAGCTCTAGTCGTTGCTTTCTCAAGTTTCTTTGTTAAGTCTTGGATTTTAGTGAATAACTCTTCGGCCGAAGAACCATTTGGATTGTTTGGTATTTCGTTGTGATAACTTGATTCACCATTGTTGATGAGTTTGTTTAAATTTTCTGTCCCGAAGTCAGGGGGTAGTTTTTCCCCAATGGCTAGGATGCGTAATAGATATTCATTTTTGTTTTGTTCTATCACCCTGTTGACTTGTTCTTGTTGTTCATTGGTGAGTTTTGGTTGTGCGACATCTTCATCATCATTTTCATGATTGTGACTGTGACTGAATACCATAATGAAATGTGTCTGATTAAGCTGAAAAGTGGGTAGAAATTTTGAACAGGTGTGAGGAAATGAGAACTCGATTACTTTGGATTTATCATGAATAAGCTCATGATGACTGATAAGGAGAGTAACTCAAACAAGTTATCTCAATATGATGATGATGTAACTCGAGACGAGTTATTAGAGGATTTGTTACACGTTGTGTAGATTTGGCTTAAACAAGCTCTGGACTATTGACAGAGAGAGTAACCTGAATAGGTTAATTGCGATATGGTTGTGATATAACTCAAAATGAGTTATGAAAGGATTTGTGTTGGCTCTGATTTGGATAAATGCGATGGTGGACAGAATAATGAGTGAACTCAAACAAGTCACCCAATATTAGTTTGATATAGTTGGAAACAAGCTATGAAGGATGTTTTGACAATTGACAATATAGGGAGTGAATGTTAATCACTCAATATCAGTTGGATATAGCCGAAGACAAGATATGACAGATGTATTGTTGGATGAGGCAAGCTAATGAAATTGGTGTGATGTTGGATTGTTTAGATGTTTTGCTTGGTATTGAATTGGTCGAGAACTGATTTTTTTGTGGAACACAACTAGGGTTAGAACTTTTACAATAAACACATTGATATTAACCAAGTTTTATGATAAAATAATGCTAAACTATTTTGTTTTCAAACAGCAAGCAATCATGTGGATTCAATTATTTTGACTTATGAGGTAACTTCTTCAGGAATGATCATTATTTCATGTAATCATACAAGTATGTTGTGAAATGGTCGATGCAGGCTCTTATTACTCCAAGAAGATGTGTTCTTCGATATACCCGAGTCCTGATATACCTAATTCTATACGAGGATAGAATTGGTATGGGGAACCCTTAAAGCACTAGAGGAGACTCACCAATTCTTACTTGCCTGTTTCGGAGTGAATCACCACGTCCAGAACAGGTTTTGTGAAAATGTGGAAGGTGATGGAGGGATGAATGTGTATGGTGTCCTTATAACTCCCTGAAGATTTACAGGGATGATGCCCAGGATTCGTTGTTACAGCTATTTAAGCGTGACTCGCATGCACTGCACGACAATATTATATGTAAGTGAAGAGTAATAGAGAGGTAAATACCTAACGTTGTGATGAGACTACGTCTCAAAGTGCAATGCAGATGTAAATGTTGTTGGTGCATGGTAGTCAAGTCCACGTCACCGATGTAAGCTAGGAAAAATACACTACTAACAAGGAAGTAAAATACCAATAATCATACCTCCTCCTTTATGTTCCGTAGCAAACCTCGGAATGGGCTAGGAAACTTGGATTGAGCCCTGATTGTGTGACATGTAGGTGCTTTTCTTCGAGACGGAGCAAGACCTTCCTGCAATAATGATCCTCTTACTTTGCACCAGATGGGAAAAAGGATTATGAGGCTATTTGGGCATTAGGACGAGGTAAAATGATGTTCTTTGCTCAAAAGATGCAAGAACTTAGATATGGCATTCAAGCTTATTCTCCGTGTGTTTAGAGGGGAGGGGTAAGGTTGTATTTATAGCCTGGGGGAGTGATTAACTTAGAGTAATTTAAGTAATCATGGTTTGAAAATGTAGGCAAGATTAAGTGAGTGGTTTGAAAATGTGGGCAAGATTAAGTGAGTGATTTGAAAATGTGGGCAATATTAGATGAGTGGATTGAAAATGTGGGCAAGATTAGGTGAGTGGTTTGAAAATGTGGGAAAGATTAGGTGAGTGGGGGCCACGAAGAATGGGTGATGATTTGAATTATATTTTTAATTCATAAGTGGAGGATTTTAGGTGAGTGGGGACCATGAAGAATAGGTGAGGATTTGAATTATATTTTTAATTCATAAGTGGAGGATTTTAGGTGAGTGGGGACCACGAAGGGTGGGTGAGGATTTGAATTTGAATTTTTAATTCAATAGTAGAAAAATATGGAGAATAATGACATGTGGTGAGGATTGGGTTATTTTTTAGATTTTGAAATTTGATTAATTCGAAGTGTATTTTTGTGGGAAATGAGGAAGGGGAATTAATTGATTTAGGACAAATGTGAAATTAGGGTGTCTACATTCGCCCCTCTTTGGAAGGGTACTATGAAAGTAATGTCCTTTCAAAGAAAGTAGACGGGATAGGGGAAGAATTCAATATACATTTTTTTAAAGCAAAAGGTAGAGCAAATGTTTGTTGGGGAGAATAGAAACTGGTGAGTGACTGAGGTCATAGTATCCTCCAAGACAAAAATGTCATGAGGAGATGTGATTATGGATAGATGTGGTGATGCCCCCTCGAGAGGACTGACGAGAATGGAATATACGACAGAACTCTTGAAAAGAAGAGAAATGAACTATGCGGAGAAGAGGACGACAATGGAGTGGAAGAGACTAGAATGACCACATGACACAAATGGAGAAAGGATTCAATTGGCCTTGAATGCTAGGTGTGAGGGTGTGTGGGAAAGAGAAAAGGGAATGGATAGGATTGGGGGTTGATTACGAGAAGAGTAAGGGAGACAGGGGAGGGGAAAAAAATAATGGAAGAGGTAGAAATAATAGAGAGGGATGATAGGGGAAGAAGGGAATGATGAAGGACAAACAAGACAAAAACAAAAAAATGATAGAGTAGATGGTGAAGGGATAAAATAGGGAGATGTGTAAAATGAAGGAAGCAATAGAGATAGTAAAGAGGGATGCGTGGAAGTGAAATAAATGATAGAACTAAGAAAAGCATGAAATGGGAAAGGATAAATAAGAAGGAGAAAATGAGGTGGGAGTAGGGGGTGAAATGGATGAAAATGGAAAGAGGATGAAAGAATAAGTAGAACGGAGAAAAAAAAGAAACTATGAGGGGCAAGGAAAGTGTGTAAAAGAAGAGAAAAGAAAAGAAACAGATACGAATGAATGAAAACGTAGTGGTGGTAGAGAAAAGAAGAAGTGGTCAGAAGAAACGTGAAAATTAGGGGAGAGGAAAGGAAGATAGAATGAATACAAGGAGAAGATTGAAGGAATCGTGTCATTGCGAGGAAGACCAAGGAAACGAATATGGAACATACCGTATGGAGATGCATGTGGAGGGTCGTATGATAAAAAAGACATGACAACACTAAACAACTAGGTTATCGATGGGGAAGTAAGGAGGAAACGTGATGGAAAAAGGGGAAGGAAACGATACAGGGGAAGGAAAATAAGATGAGGGGTGGGAGAGAGAAGAGGATAACAAAGAAAATGATGGAGAAGGAAGGGAATACATAAAGGGGGTATAAGTGGAAAGGGACGGTATAAGGAATGTTCAGAGAAGAAAGAGGGGAGGAATGACATCGATTAGAAAAGAGGCGGAGATGTATGAAATGAGGATACTAGGATGACAAGAAAATAGAAAAAGGATGTATGATGAAGACAATAAATATATTGAAGAGGGCGAAGAGAAGTTGGAGAGATGGGTAAAAAGTGACAAGAAAGGGTGGGATTGAGGGAAAAGAATATGAGAGAAAAGAGAATGGGGGATAGAAGAGGCAATTCCAATGAGGGGATGTTAGGGAAATCCCCTTTACAATGAGTGGTGGGGAAGGGTGAGAGAAAAAATGAAGAAAGGGAGAAAGCTAATGAGGATTGGAAAGGGTAACGCCAACAAAGGGACGTTAAGGAAAACCCTTTTACAATGAGTAATGGGCTTAGAGGAGGGAAGGAATGAAGGGAAACTCGAGAAGGTCCAAAGGATTGAATGAGGTCATGTGGAATGAGAATTGATGATTTTTAAGGAAAACCCGTTTACAATTATTAGTGCGGGAAGAGAAGATAATGATGAAAGAATAACATAGGAGTGTTAACAATAATGGTGAATGCATGTGTGGGTAGAAATGTGGTGGGAATGTGAGAAGATGAAGTGGATGATTTAGGACTAGGTGAAAGTGAGAAGAGGATGCGGGTGATGAGGATGAACAAAGTGAGGATGAAGAACCAAGACATGAAAAGAATGGGAAGAATCGGTATGAAGGATGATGGATCAAGAAGGGGAAATGGGGGGAAAGAATGTGATTGTAGGCGGAAGAGATTAGATGTATGTTGTAAGAGGATATGTGGAGAAAGGATAATAGTAGGAGGAAAAAGTGGGTAGTAGGAGATACCAGGTGGAAGAAGCGATCAACAAAGTGAACAAAAAATTAGGCAGGGGAGAAGTTCACGATGACAAGTTAAGTGTAGGGAGGACCCTGACAGAAGATTGTCATGTGACAGAAGTGGTTAAGTAAGATTTCCATGTGAGCGAAACTTGAGATGACAAGTGGTCAAGCGAGAAGCAGTGTTTGCGAGAATCGAAAAGGAGGTGAAAGGATGTGATAATGGGGAATGCCGAGAAAAAATGAATGGTGAAGGGTGTGTAGTGATGGGGAAAGGCAAAGAGACAAATCATCCTTAAGAGGGACTCTTAAGTGAGATCGCCATGTCGGGTGAGTGGTTAAGTAAGATTGCCAAGCAGAAGAGGGTGATAGTGGTGGTAAAAATATGTGATAATGGGGAATGAAGAGGAAAGATGGATGGTGAGATTGTAGAGTGATGGGTGAGTGTAAGATGACATGTCATGCTTAAGAAAATCTCTTAAGTAAGATCGTCATGTTGCTGGAGAGGTTTCGTAGGATCACCCAACCGATAGGGATGATATGCAAGGAGAAAGACAAGATGATATTGGGGACATGGGTGAAATGGTAGGTTGAAGAAGATGATCGTGATGAGAGGCGGGAGAAATAAGATGGGGGAAATATGATGGGATGGGGAAGGCCATAGGGCACATCAACCTTAAGTGGAAGTCTTAAGTAAGATTTCCATGCGGCCGGAATGGTTAAGTAAGATAGCCAAGCTGAGGAAGAAGATGGATGATGTTATAGTTGGTAAGAATAGGGTATGACAAAATGGACTGAAGGGGAACCCTCAAGTGAATTTTCCATACTACAAAAGCGTGTAAGTAGCATGACCAGTCATAAGACGGATTTGAGGAAGGATGAGAAAAGAGTGAGTGAGGTATGCCTGAGTGGTATATGATATGAGATGAGGTGAAAATAAGAAAAAAAGGAAATAAAGGAGTGTAACATGAATGGATGAAGGAATATATGCAGTAGAGGACTGAGAGTGTGAGGGGAATCCTTAATTGGGATGCCCACGTGGTGAGAGTAATGAGGCAATAATGGGAAGCAGAAGAGGTGGAATGGGAATATGTGTGTGGTGGTGATTGTTGTTTGATGAGAGGGGAGATGGTTAAGAAGCTTCTATAGTGGGAAGATCTTAAGAAGAGAGTAAACCTCCACTAAGGATTCCATATAGAAGGGGTTATTAAGTAAGATTGTCATGCGGGAAGCAAAAGGGTGAAAGGAAAGAATACAAATGGGTGAGAGGGGACAGGAATGGTGAGAAGGTTAATATGGGGATAAGTGGCGGAGGAGTAAAAATGAGGAGTGAGGATGAATGGATCAAATACATGGTGAGCATGGAGGGGGAGAAGGAGCTGATGGATAGTGAATGCTACTTGAGAAATATCGTCAAGTAGGATTTGTAAATTGCAACGGTGATCAAGTAGGATTCTCAAACTGGGGAATGTATTAGTATGGGTGAATGGATATGGTGTAAAGTAAGATGTTGATCATGTAGGAAGATACTCACGTGACGAAAAGCATCTTAATTTTAATATAGCACATAACAGGATGCATCGTGATATAAAAGATCAGGATGACTAGACTGTAATATGCGTGATAGCATAGATAGGGGCCATCAAAAAGGTTTGATTCTCCAGTACGATATGTAAATGGAAGAGAGCATAGACAGAGGCCATCAAAAAATTATGATGCCCCAGTACGACATGCAATCAGATAATGTAAGAATATTAGAGAGAACACCAGGATACATAAAACCAAGATGCCCCCTGTAATATATCAAGATGCAAGAAAGTAATTAATAATTTACAACTAATAATACAACACAAGAACCAATAAACATGTCCCTAACATGTTCCACAGTGAGGATTGATTGAATGTGCCCCCAAGCAGGGGTACAAGGACATAATAAAGTATTGGGTCATTGTTCTCAAACAAGGAAACAATGAGAGCTGGATTTGCCCCAAGCGAGGATTCACGCAAGGAGAAGTGGTTTGAATTTGGTAGTCATAAGGTGATTGGATCATTCGTTGGGGATAATAGTTCAAAGGTTAAATTGCGTCGGTTATTTTAAAGTTTTTTTTTTTAATATATCTAATGTTTTTTGGATTTTTGATGATTTTCAAATGTTTTTGACTTTTTTATGATTTTCAAATGTTTTTGGATTTTTGACGATTCTCAAACGTTTTTGGTTTTTTAGATTTTTACACTATTTTTAGATTTTTGACGATTTTTAAATATTTTTGGATTTTTTTATTTTCACATTGTTTTTAGATTTTTGAATTTTTACACTGTTTTTAGATTTTTGACGATTTTTAAATGTTGGTATATTTTTACAATGTGATTGGCAATTTGTGTATTTGGGAAGAAATGTCTGCTCCCAATCTCAGCCCCACATGACTAGTAGGACGCGAGGGTTCAACACTGAAGACTGAGATGGACGACCAAACGAACTGGGTAACGAAGTTTAGAGCTTTGTTATGAAAGAGAGAATGTCTTTGAAGGGAATATATTACCATCAGTAAGCTTCTAGGTATGACCATAGATGAAAGCGACTGAAAATGGAAGAAGTATGACACTCACAAACTTAATAGGATTTATATTAGCACTTTTCTCATGATGATGAATATGAAGATGTGATTTTGATAAAGAAAATATCTGCCAATGGAAATGAATAAATTTAAATTATTCATAAATAAGTAAGACAGAAGGAACAATGTACATGTTGTTTCCCGGAATAGTGAACATCTCAAGGATAAAATTTAATTAAATGAACTACATTCATCGGTTCATCAAGATCTTGGCCTGTGTCAATGGCCAATTTGGAAGCTCCGAACCCAAAACTATCTATGTTTTCATTGGGCTCAAAGTTTTTTTTTTTTTGTCTCGTTCTTTGGGTGTGTTCTTTCGATTTTATTTGAGAATGAGATCATTGACCTTAAATTTTCTAGGTTTGAGTTTTTGATGGTAGCTACACCATAGCCGATTTTGATAAAATGGAAGATGATCTAGGGAATTAAGTTATTTTTCATCAAGAAGCTCGAGTTCCTTAAGGCGTGAGTGTCGATAATAATCTTGATTGATTACATCTTTGAGGGATATTCTAAAGGATGGAAATTCAACCTTGACATGTAAAATAGCTTCCCAACCATAAACAAAGGAGAAGGGAGTGGCTTCAGTAGGTGTGTGATAAGATGTGTGGTAAGCCCAAAGAGTGGGATACATTTGGTTAAGCCAATAGCTTCCATGTGTGTTGACAATGATGGTTTGTGTTATTTGATTTGTTGCTTCTATTTGTCCATTAATTGATTATTTTGAGGATAGATTTAGGATTAAAAATGGAAAAGGTTGTGTAAAGATATTCCTGGATATATGTACCTTGTAGAATGTATGCACGTAAAGGTATTGACAAGTGGGAATCATTAGTAAAGAGTTGTCTGCAAGATCGATTGTTGAAGGCATAATGGACATGACAAGTTACATTTTCACGAGTGTCCAAACTTGATGTGGTTGTGTTTCGACAACAAGGCTAGAGATGTCAGGCATAGGAATAATAGAATCAAGCTCAAATGTGTTTGACAATGGAATCTCTGTTGTAGTGTCTATATTTATATCAAGGGTTGAAAGGGAGTCTTGAAGTGAGGTCAAGATCTCATTACATGTTGGAAGAATGTTATTTTCCAAAATAGGTTCAATATCTGCTTGGGTTGAAAGAGAGTCTTGAATCAAGGTCAAGTTCTCATTAGATGTTGGAAGAATGTTGTTGTCCAAAATAGGTTCAATGTATGTTTGAACTAATGGAAGAAAATTTGAAGAAGATATGGATTGGTTTGGAATTAGAGATTCTTGACCTTTGTCATCGTGATCTTGTGGAATTTTAGTATGTATAGGAGTTTCGACAGCAGTCAAATCTTCATTGAAATTTATGGTATTGGATGTGTCATTGGTTGCAAAAGCATTTTCATCAAGCTCTACAAAGATGACATTGTCGTCAATTAAGTCTTGGACGTAATTCTTAAATCGCACACATTTATCTGTGTGATGACCATCAATGCAATGAAAATCACAATATGTGTTAGGTTTGTACCAACATGGCTTAAATTCCCCTTCGACAAAGGGTTTTGTAATTGGATATCTTATCAGTTTAGCCTCTTTGAGTTGATGAAAAACACTAGAGAAAGTTTCTCTAAGGGGTGTAAACTGACGTTCGACTTTACGTGAAGTGATGTCTTCGTTAGGTTGTATAATTGGTGTCTTGGGTGATCGTTCACTAATTTGGGTAGCCATATGAGAGAGTTGTGTTTTCATCTTATTAATTTGTTCTAATAGCTCATTGCATGACATTGTTCGTGAATTCATCATGTTTGAAAGATAGGGAGAACGAAGAAATGTGCGATGAAAAACTCAACCTATTGATTGTGATCTTTGTTTTCACTCAATCAAGTTTTAACAAGGCTATAAGGAGTAAGCTCAAACAAGCTACTTGAGATACAAGTGGGATATAACTCAAACAAGCTATGATGAATATGTTGATTGGTTTGGATTAAACAAGCTTAGCAGACGAAAATGTAAGGAGGACACTCAAACAAGGTACTCAATACAAGTGGGATATAGCTCAAACAAACTATGATGAATATGTTGATTGGTTTGGCTTAAACAAGCTCTGGATTTTTTATAGGAAGAGTAAATCAAACAAGTGACTCAACACAATTACGAACTCAAAATGAGCTTTGAAGGGATTTGTGTCAGATGGGATTTTGTTAAACTTGACAGCTGATGAAATAATGAGTGAACTCAAACAAGTCACCCAATGTCATTTTGATATAGCTTGAAACAAGCTATAAAGGATGTTCTGACAATTGATGAGATAAGGAGTGAATGCAAGTCACTCAATATCTATTGGATATAGCTGAAAACAAGCTATGGTGGAGTTGTTGTTCGCTGAAGTAGGCTAATGAAATCAGTGTGATGTTTTGATCTTCATTGTGGGATTGCTTGAATGTTTTTCTTGGTATTGAATCAGTCGAAAAATGGTGTTGTGGAACATGATTAGGATTTGAATTTTACAATAAGAACATTGATATTAGCCAAGTTTTATGATAAAAAAATGCTAAACTATTTTGTTTACAAACAGCAAGCATTCATGTGTATCAAATTATTTTGGCTGAAGAGGTAGATCCTTCGGGAATGATCATTGTTTAATGCAATCATACAAGTATTTCATGGAATGATGGATGCGGGATCTTATTATTCCAAGAAGATGTGTCCTCCGATATACCCTAGACCTGATATACCTAATTCTGTACAGGGACAGAATTGGTACGGGGAACCCTTAGAGCACTGGAGGAGACTCACCAATTCTTACTTGCCTGTTTCGGAGTGAATCACCACGTCCATAACAGGTTTTGTGAAAAGGTGGAAGGTGATGGAGAGATGAATGTGTATGGTGTCCTTATAACTCCCCAAAGATTTACAGGGATGATGCCCAAGCTTCGTTGTTACAGCTATTTAGGCGTGACTCACATGCGCTGCACGATAGCATTTCCTGTAAGTGAAGAGCATGGGTGAGGTAAATACCGAACGTTGTGATGAGACTAGGTCTCAAAGTACAATGCAGATGCAAATATTTTTGGTGCGTGGTAGTCAAGCCCACGTCCCGAGTGTAGCTTTGGTGGTGATGAGATCCACCTCGTCTACGTGTAAAAACAATATGATAAAGTGATTAAACGCAGGGTTCTTTCCAACTTGAAATAAATCACTAGCAGAAAATAATTGTGTACCTGAGCATACTTTTTTTTGGGGTTTCACCAATTTTCTTTGAATGGTGGTATTTTTGCGAGATTTTTGTTGTTTTTTTTACAATATTCCAGCAACGCGGTTCTACAGAAAACAAATTAGTAGTTATCCTGCAAATGAAATGTTAGAAAAATGATCGTGGCTGTTTTTGATTTTCCAGATTGCTCGAAGGTGCAGGAAAAGAGCATACACAACCAACGACCAAACAAATATTAATAATATGACAAAGAAAAATAATGATTGAAATGATAGTTGGAAAACAAATCTAGAGGATCCTGCAATGTTAGAACAAGAAACTAAAAAAAAATTGTGACTGTTTCTGATTTTTCAGATCGCTCGAAGGCGCAAGAAAAGAGCATACGCGGATACAATTGGAATAGATTTTTTTGATTTTTTTTAATGTTAATAATTATTGCAATTAATCATGATTGTGAAATAGTGATAATGATTATTTTCACAAAAAAGAAAAATGATGAAAGAAGAGGGTGAAAACGTTACCTAGAAGTGTTGTCGTGGAAAATTGAAATGTAAGGCAAAAAAATTAAAAATTAAAAATAAATAAATAAATTATCTTGCAGAGCCTGGGTGGCCTCACGTTTCTAATTTCCAAGATCACTTTTGAAGTGCAAGGAAAGAGCATACATGTGAGGTTGTTACGTGAAAGGAAAAAAAAAACTATAATTTTGTTTTTTTTAAAAAGCCAGGTGTTGGAAGAAATAAAACCAAATTTTTTTTGTAAGTCTAAATGTAAACATTATTTTTTCATTGCATATATCTTTTAGATACTTTTCCATTAAAAAAAATGAAGTCATTTTGAGTTCGGGAGCAAAAGTTATGGCTTCCGGAAGATGGGCTACGATAGCACTCTAAATGAAAATTTTGAACATGAGAAAAACATCCCGGGAGCTGTTTTTTTTATTTTCTGACTTATGTACTTCACCTGAGAAGCTAAAAATTTGACAGCAAGGTTAAAAAAGAACAATAAACAGAAAGAAAGAGTTAGATCACAAAATGATTGATTAAAAGAAAAGAAAAGAAAATGATTAACTTCCTACAAAGCAGTTATTTTAGCAAAAGTAAATAAATAAATGCATTTTCCGAATTAGTTGTCCCATGACAGTAAGATGATAAAATAATGACTAGTTCATGTGTTTCTATAGACTATGAGTGAATAACAAAATCAGAACTAGGAACTAAACACCAAGCACCAAGGAGATCAAAAACAGGATGAACGTCATAGTTTCATTGTTGTTATAACCTGTAGATACACCACAAGACGCCACACAACAAAAAAACTACCCAAAGCGTGAAGGTTAACCAAAGAAAACCATAAAGAACAGAAAATGAAATAATAACAAACAATAATAAACAAAGAATAGATAAAACCACTAATTGGGAAATTAATGGTAACAGATCAAAAGTCCCACCGGGCGTGCCAAAATGTAAGCTAGGAAAAATACACTACTAACAAGGAAGTAAAATACCAATAATCATACCTCCTCCTTCGTGTTCCGTAGCAAACCTCAGAATGGGCTAGGAAACTTAGATTGAGCCCTGATTATGTGACATGTAGGTGCTTTTCTTTGAGACGGAGCAAGACCTTCCTGTAACAACGATCCTCTTACTTTGCACTAGATGGAAAAAAAGATTATGAGGCTATTTGGGCATTAAGATGAGGCAAAAGGATGTTCTTTGCTCAAAAGATGTAAGAACTTAGATATGGCATTCAAACTTATTCTCTGTGTGTTTAAAGGGGAGGGGTAAGGTTGTATTTATAGCCTGGGGGAGTGATTAACTTAGAGTAATTTAAGTAATCATGGTTTGAAAATATGGGTAAGATTAAGTGAGTGGTTTGAAAATGTGGGCAAGATTATGTGAGTGGTTTGAAAACGTGGGCAAGATTAGATGAGTGGTTTGAAAATGTGGGCAAGATTAGGTGAGTGGTTTGAAAATGTGGGCAAGATTAGGTGAGTGGGGGCCACGAAGAATGGGTGAGGATTTGAATTATATTTTTAATTCATAAGTGGAGGATTTTAGGTGAGTGGGGACCACGAAGAATGGGTGAGGATTTGAATTATATTTTTAATTCATAAGTGGAGGATTTTAGGTGAGTGGGGACCACGAAGGGTGGGTGAGGATTTGAATTTGAATTTTTAATTCAATAGTAGAAAAACATGGAGAATAATGACATGTGGTGAGGATTGGGTTATTTTTTAGATTTTGAAATGGATAATTAATCAAATTATATTTGATTAATTTGAAATACATTTTTGTGGGAAATGAGGAAGGGGAATTAATTGATTTAGGATGGATGTGAAATTGAGGTGTCTACATTAATTACCAAATTACTCATTTGTATCAGCTAAAATAAATCAAACCCAGATGAAAGCATACTAACATAATTCCCTTTCTAAATGTATATAAACAATTAGTTAGGAAAATGCATTCATCACTTGTTCTTTTACATTTTCCATTAAAATTTGTAAAACACACACAAACAAGACAGTGAAGCAATCCACATAATATTCATCACATTTGAAATGAAACAGCAAAATGAGAATAGATATTTCGTGCATGTAAATCTGTAAGCTTCTTAAATCGAGTAACTCCCAAAACCAGAAAGTTTCTTCACAAATTGCTCCAGCAAGACTTAAGAATTTCTAACCAAGTTTATATGCCCATTACACTCAAATAAAGCATATAACTTAACATTGGAATCCCAAAAATATCTTGAAGGCTACAAAATCCATGCACAGTTCAAAATACAACTTCTAAAAATAAAGAAAACCTAACCATAGTTCGACTGCAAATAGCTTAAAAACCTTCCATGCATAGTTTCCCAAAAAAACGACTTAACAAAAAACAATATCAAATACACATAATGAAATTGTGCATGCAAGATAACTTCTTGGAGAAGCTTCGAGTTTTCCAAAAATTAGTACATGCATTGAATGCATTCAAATCCCTTTATGTCACATTGTGGCTCTTTTTAATTGCATTACTATCCCTCCAAATATGGCGGTGGTGGATTTTTAAATGAACGGTCAAAGATCTTTTAACAAACCAATTTTAAACCTTTGCCTTTTTCATGGTCTATCGACCAAACTAAAACCATAATAATTATTAACCATTTTCTATGAAGTATGGGCAAAGACTATAATAACAACCAAACTTTTTTTCTATTAACCTTGCTTGACATCACATATGGTCTAAGACCATGTTAGATATAAAAATCAGATATAAGTTTGATAACAAAGAAATGACTATAATAATGTCATCCATTTAGGGTCCATGACTATATAATGTCATCATATATAATGTTTAATCCTTCCATATTTAAATGGTAATATTGACACTTTGAGGTGTTATATCCAACCTTATCAACACATTAAATGATAAGCGGGTTATGAAAATAACATGTTTACCTTATCACAGACCTTAAACATTGTCAACACCCAAATGAATACTTTTCGTAATGCATTACGGTCCTTGACCAGTATAATCAAATACTTGTAGGATTAGTCATATATCAACACAATAATAATTATTTCTTGATAATGAAATGATGCAAATACAACCAAGAAATACATTATTACTGCATATTTTAACGTTGTTAGCAAGGCATTAATTTCAACAAGTGAGATGTACCAGTATATCAATAACAGTTACAACAATCAAGAAAAGTATCCAATCATTGAAATTTTGAAATCATCACACTTTCAGCAAAGTAAGTAACACATAACACACATCATAGCAAAGTGCACTACAATATTCATTACATGTACAACATTCCTAGCTATATCTCTCGTCATCGAAATCATCATACTCAGCATGATAAGTACATTCAAACATCAAAGAAAAACAAAATTAAGTTATAAATGTTAATTACTTTATGAATGCTTGACAATAAGCACTATTACATTATTGGGCATGAAAATACGTGTAAGTGTGTATATCCTTTTCAGGATATACATGTTTTCACTCAAAATTGTACCCTGGATATGATCATGAAAGATCAAGAATTATGAGGCAACATGAGGCTGTCTCCAAGTCTTGGGACTTACACTGTGAGAAAGACCTCTAGAGAAGGTTGGTTCCTCCACCTATCCTAATTCTAAAATCACTCCTACAACTGAAATCAAAACTATCTAATCCTAATCTAAGAATTCACAGGGACCAGGGAGAGAGAGATGCATAGAAATGAAATCCTAAGCTATGAAGGGGTGATTACACCAATAAAAGGGTGATCAATCTCCATGAGGGAGAAATGAGAATGAAATTAAGGAATGAGAGTGAAGAAAAGTGTGCCACATACCCAAAACAATCAAATCTACTCATTCCACACATTGCAAAACACAAAGAAAAGGAAAAATTGCAAGTATAACTCATACACAACATAAAATGAGAGAACAAAGAGCTTAAGAGACATAACCAAATGAAAACAAATGGTAGAGAAGATCCACAATGTCCAAATTTGATTTCTATAGAGTATACACAATATTTTACATTCATTTAAGAGGCATTGAGAGCATTTCAAGCTCCAAAACATAGGTTTGTAACTCATATTTTGTTTGGGGTACCATTTTAGTATGGTGCCTTTGCAAAAATGGAGAAAGACTACATTATAATAAAAATGAGTTACATATTTGGAAGAAGAGAGGGGAGACAAAATTTAAAATTAAGGAGTCTAACCACATCTTCAACCACCCAAGACCAATCAACATTGAATTTTGTAGACCCAGCATGGACGCCATCAATATTTTGCAAAGCCCATACCCAAAAACAACCATAAGATATTTTTTACAATAATGACTTATTAAAGTACATTTTTGTGAACCAAATCTAATCCCATCATGTAGTACTCTCCAATACCTTTCTATCGATATAAATTTTGTCTTGTTTGGTTTCGTGGATCAAAAGTTATGAGCATTTGAAGTTTCCCATGTCGACGGCCATGAGGCCTCAAATTTAAGTTATGGGTCTCATCTACTGACATGTCAGCTCTCCATTGGATACTAGAGCCACCATTATTGATCTAAGAAACTTGAGGAACCCACAGATTTTTAGGATCTGCATAGAAGAAGGAAATATATGGAAAACATGGATCCATAGAAAAGAAGGAACCCGTAAAAAATAGGGATCCGTGAAAAAGAAGGAACCTGTGGAAAACATGGATCTGCAGAAAAGAAGGAACCCACGGAATTTAAGGATCCATGGAAAAAGGGTGACCCATGAATTTTAAGGATCCATGGAAAAAAGGGAACCTGCGGATTTTAAGGATCCGTGGAAAAAGAGGAAGTCATGGATTTTTAGGATCTGCAGAAAAAGTGGAAGATAAGTAAAAGAGGAGGATGAGAAAAACAGAAAAATGAAGGAAAGAGGAAAAAGGGGGAAAGAAAAGGGAGATGATAAAATCCATCATTTTTAAATCAAGTTGTCCAAATAAACATGATTATTTATTTAACAACATTTTGGCAACCTCTTGGGGGACATTTGCTTGCTACATGATGAAGACCAGTATCCTTGAATCATTCACTAGGCATGGAGTCAAGCACAACTTTGAAGAAAATTGATCTCAAACATTTGATTGTCCCTGAACTTGCAGGACTCATCACCAATTTGAAGCTGATCTCTGAAGCTTTGAATGAGTCTTTAAAACTGACCCAAAACCTTCTGCTTTTAACCATGGAAATTGATTTGAACTGGACTGTGCAACAGAATCAAAGGGCCCACAAAAACTATATGATACATGAAAAATCATACATGTTCCAAGAAGAAACATGCAGATTGTACACTAACACTTGTTTTGCAATATGAAAACATATACCACCCTACTCTAACCAAAGGCAAATGAAGATAAACAAAACTAGCAATTGGTTGGGAGAAATAGCTCCCTTTCCTTACAAAATTTGACCATGTAATTAGTTTGACGATAAACATGGTCTTTAATGAGAGTGGAAAACTATCTTGAAACTAATTTTCCACCTCATTCTTCAAAGTATCGGCTGAAAATAGAAAGAATACCTCCTCATTCTAATTTACAATTGGTTGTTAGAGGTATTGTAACTTACCTTTGGTGCTTTAACGATATTTCTCATGCTCTAAAGTAAGCATGACCGGTGGAAACTCTATTTTTGGCTCTAGGCTAGCTAGATATTTGATTGGGCATGGCCTAACCCTTTGAATTTTCCCATCTTGTTCATTCTTAGCTCTAACTATGGAGCTAATAGAGACACATTCTTCCTCATTGAGAATGTTTGCAAGTAGATTTAGACTTGACCTTTCTTGCTCTTATGTAAACAATTTTGTTTCCACTTTATGGTGTTGATTTTGTAGACACCTATAATTTAACTCAAGCAATTTAAATACTTAAGTTGCGTTAATTACACCCTTTCCCACAAATTGATGACATATCATCAATAATGCTCATTTTCTCTTCTATCACCGTTAATTATTTACATTACGTTAATTAATTAACTCTTTTATCCAATAAATATGTCAATTTAGCGATTTAGGATAACTTACATACACATTATGGCCCTAAGATATCTATTAAAGAATTTCGCGTGCTCAAAATCATTTGGCACATTCCTTAGGTAACAATTTACCTATGCACCCCTTTCCTTCCTCCTTCCACTTCCCCTCGTGCCTTCCTTCTATGCGTTCACCTTCTTCCAAGTCAATTTCTTTCCACCTTGTGTGCCTAAGTATTTGACCCAACGCGCCACACCCATTACTTTGTAATAGTTACACCTTAACCATACGTTCTCTACTCACAGGTTTGATTCATCTCCCCATGTGCATCATGCGCACTCCCTCCATGATTTCCTCTATTTCCTCCATGTACCCTTTTGTGCAAGATCATCTTTTGAAATGCTTAAAAGTGCAGTGTGCAACCAATTAGGGCACGCCAATAGGGTGTCGAATCCTTCAAACAAATGAATGATTAACACATGGCAGAAACAACAAATAGTTGTACGTTTGGCCACCATCTGAGCCAATCGGCGTGCGCTGCATGTCTTGCATACACTGATGACTCTCACATCTTCTAACAGTCATATCATTAGCTATAGAGCTCAAATCAGTGTGTGATTAGACTTGTTAGAAAGCTACTGACATCAGTAACATTGCCAAAAATTCAAATTTAAAATTCTAGTGTATCTGGTAGGTGAGAATTGGGAAAATGTCTCTCTAAACATTGATGAGCAGCTCTGATTTCTCTAACCACCCAATTTGGTATGATCCACCCTCTTTTGTCTTCATCACATCAAACAAGCATATGGAAGCATATTTCACATATTTCCAAGTGGATTTACAAACATTGAATGCTTCTTGTTGGTGGTTATATTTTAAATTCAGGTTTTCCCTCTTTTTTCCCTTCTTCCTCCATGAATTCATCTATAAATGTAAGAGCAAGACTCATTTGTTATGTTGGATACTCTGGATCCTTACGCATGTTGCTAAAGACTCCATATTTTATGTACTTTGAGTTGCAGACCTCCATGTTTGTCTCTTGCATGTGGATATCGGCATCCTTATCATTGTAACAATTCTGTGCATTTTTGGAAGTAATGGAAGAATCATTTTGTGACTATTCTCTATCCTAACATGTTTGTGTTCCTTCTTCTTGCCTTTTCTCTTGCATTGTGTATTGTTGTGCTACTTCAGGTCCCCTGCAGTTCCATATTTGGTTGTGTTCCATAAGGATGATTTTGTGAATGCGTATTTTTCTATGCTACTCGTGCCTAGCCTCCTCTCACACATTCACTGTCATTCTTTCTCAGGAAAGATAGTTTTCATCCCTCTTTTCTAGTGCTATCACCTTTTACTGCAGTTTACTTCCTATTATCCTTCTTTCCCTGGTCCCTTTGGCATTCTTAGCTTAGTTTCCCCTTTCAGCACTAGGAGTAGCAGTAGAGATAGATAGAGGAATTGGCCTTCTCTGAAGATCCATCTCAAGCTTGTAACATCCCACAACTTGGGGACGGTTCCATTGTTGTCTCAGACACCTCAGTCCCTTTTTAGAGATCTGAGACATTGGTGCACATTTGAGCAACCAATAGTTTCTGTCATGCCCGATGTGACCAACATTGAAATCTAAACTTTCATATTTCTAAGTTCTGGTGTGTGAACTTAGTGTTTCAGCATTTTGAGGCTCATTTCAAACACATCTGGTGACTCCCAACATTTTAAGATCTCTGTCTCGATAGTCCTGAGCACCTTCCATGAGAAGAGTGAACACAAGAAGAAGTGCAGCAGCTAAAGATTCTTTTGAATACCTCCAACTATCCCCAAGAAAAGTTCATTCCAAAAATCATGTGCATGTATCTCTATCTCCAATGCATCACGCCCACTTAGCTCCTCCTAGAAAAAGAAAATTTGTGTTCCCTATAATGGCGCATCAGCCACCTCCTCGATTAAGAATCTTTACAAACTTTGATGGAGTCCCTTACTCCTAGTGGCGTGCAACATGATATGCCAAATGGCATGCTCAAAAGTATTCCTTACTTTACTGGTGAGAATCAAGTCACCCCTCAAGAGCATATCCAAGATGTGGAAAATGTGTGTTCACTCTATCTGATCACACATAATGATGTAGCAGTTAGGATTCTTGCAGCCTCTTTCAAAGGTAAAGCACTTCAATGGTACCGAGGCTTGATACTTGGATCTATCACCACTTGGGATGAGCTATGAACAACTCCATAGAGTTATTTTGAAGAAAATTATGATCATCTATCTTTGGTGGAGCAAGTGGCAACAACAAGGAGGGCTCCCAATGAGCAGATGACTGATTTCGACATTAGATTTTAGAAGACTTGGGACATAATTCCTCTTGTGGTAAGGACCTACAACCCAACATGCTTTCCTTTTTTATCTGAAGGCACTCAACAACGATGTTTTAGTTATGATACAATATATGGGGGTTAGGACTCTACCAACATCTTATAACATTGTAGTAAGGGTAGAAAATAGTCTCATTTCCAGACGGAAGCATTGGCTTCTAGACCGCTCATGCCCTTATTCCTAGAAATGTCACAATCACCCAAAACCTTCTGTGGCCCTTGTTTCTACTCCTGAGCAAAGCGCGTAACCAATTACCTCAACATCCTATTCTCTATCGCAGAAAAAGGAAGATGAAGAATTGAAGGCCTTGATCAGAAATTTATCAAACAATGTCATATCACTAGAAAAGTAGCAACCGCAAGCATATAGAGGCGTTTCCAATTAGGTGCATGAAGCCAAGGAAATCAGTCTTGGTAGAATAAACAAAAAAATCAAAGGCATGCGAGGCCCAACCAAAAGAATGATAGGTGGCAGTCTAATGCACATCTTCCCTTGTAAGTTTTCCCTCCCGTGTCTTCTCTCCTAGCACCCAGCGCGAGCTGAGAACAGGGTAGAAAATAGTCTCATTCAGGTGGAAAAGTTGGCTCCTAGACTACTCATGCCCTTGTTCCCAGAAATGTCACAAGCACCCCAACCTTCTGTGGCCCCTGTTTCTACCCCTGAGTAAAGCATGCAACCAGTTGCCTCAACATCCTATTCTCTATCGTAGTAAAAGGAAGATGAATAATTTAAGGCCTTGATAAAAATTTTATCAAACAATGTCATATCACTAGAAAAGTAGCAACCGCAAGCATATAGAGGCATTTTCAATTAGGTGCATGGCCAAGGAAATAAGTCTTGGCAGAATAAATACAAAAATCAAAGGCATGCACCCAACCAGAAGAATGATAGGTGGTAGCCTAATGCACATCTTCCCTCCCATGCCTTCTCTCCTAGCACCCAGAGCGAGCTGAGCACTCGTCCCAGTTCATAAAAACTTGGTACAAGAGTCAGAGTGGTGATTCCCTTTCAAAATGACTAATAGTAAATACCATTGTGCTAATGTTGTGTGCACCCAAGCCTTCATGATATAGAATGCTTCATCATGTGAGCTCTCAACAAGCGCCCATGAAGCAGATACTCTAGAAGGACCAGAAGTTCCTCCAGAAACCAATTTTATATTCTTTGGTGTGGAGGATTCTGTGTAATCAATCAAGTTACATAAGATGCAAATAGACCACACGCCTAAGTTACAGACAACACAAGATATAAGAAAAGAATATTAGAGTCTGGTACGCAGGTCACAGTCCTAGCAATGCAAGTAGATCTTCAAAAAAAATTAGACAAGACCTCTTGTAGCAAAAATGTTCAAATACCTATGCAGGAGGTCCCACGTAAATATCCTTCAAAAGCAACACGTGCCCATCCTTTAGTAGGCCAAGCCTCTGCTCCAGCTAAAATTCAGGCTTCTGCACCTGAACAGTCGAGAAGGGATGTGGTTCCCCAAATTCACAAGGTGGGGGGGCTTTCACTCATCATTATTGACCAAATGAAGAAAATAAACATAAACGTCACAATGTGGGATGCCCTGACCATTCCATCTCAGAGGGATCTTCTGCATGAAGCTTTGGCACAACTTCTATGTGCTGACCCTATTATACAGAAGCCACATGCTTCTGTCAAAATATTCTAAGAAGAGGAGAAAAAAGTAAGTAAAATTGCTAAAACCCCACCCTTATATATGCTCCTTGATTATATGCAAACACGTAGTGCATAACTACTTGATTGACTCAGATGCTAGTACTTCTGTTATGCCTAAGAAGATAGTTGATGTTTTAGGTTTGAAATATAGACCTTTGTCTAAAGGAGTCCTACAACTTGATGACTCAATTGTAACCACCTTAGGAGTCATCAAGGATATTGATTAACCCTCTATGCATGTCCAAGCCTGAAAATTATTCAAGATTTGTCAATTATTGATCTACCTCATTTATTTTCCCTATGTCTATCAAGAGAATTTACTACCAAGGTGGGTGGTTACTTGTCTTCTGATTGGTCTCATATGTTACTCAAGACAAGGTATGGTACCAGATTTACCATACAAGCTGAGCCTATATTTTCTTATCATGTAGAGCCATATGTCCCATCCCCTCTCTAAGCCAATTATCTTATCCAAGAAGAACAAGTTTCAGTTCCTAAAGAGTAGTCTCTTCCACCCTTTGTTCTAGACCTAGTACTTGATGAATGGGTAGAGAGGCATCACAAATTTGATCCCTATGCTGAAGAACTGGAAGCCTATGAAACTGGGCTTGGTACTTATTGCATTCTAGAAGAAGACGTTATGCTTCCACATGCACTCATAGGAGACAAAGTTCAAACTGGTCTATAGAAGTTATACTTTAATGGATCCAGAAGTAGAAATGGCATAAGAGCGGGAGTGGTTCTCATTTCCCCTAAGGATGAGAAATTATTTTTCATGCATAGGTTACAGTTTACATGTTCTAACAATGTGGTAGAATATAAAGTGTTGGTGCATGGTCTGATTATTACTGAAAAGAAGAAAATTAAAGCGTTGCAGATCTTTGGGGACATAGAATTGGTCATCCACTAGGTCACCAAAAAATGCCAGAAAAAGAATAAGATTCTTAAATCTTATAAACATAGAGTTTGGGACCTACTTGAGAGCTTTGATGCCCTTAATCTACAAGTAGTCCCATGCATAATGAACAAAGAATTTGATTAAATGGCTGCGCTCAGTTCACAATTTTCTCCTGCTGAGTACTTTGTCAAAGGGAACACTCAGCACATCAAGATGGTAGTCAGACCATCCATTCTAGACAATAACACCAGCTGGAAAGTGTTTGATAGTGACGTGTAGATCATCCAATTCACTCAGAATGAAGCTGAATTTTCATCAAGTATGTAAGTTGAATTTCATGACAGTTATGGTGACCAAGTAATTTAGCTAAAGATAAATAAGTTGCCTAAAGGGCCGGTCACCTTAGAGAATATGTTCAGCTTTGATGATGAGTTAAAGGGTGAAGAAATATACATGCACACCATGCAAGAGGATTGCTCCTCCATTACTATTATGTGAAGAAAGGAACTATTTCGCAGCAAGACTTGTGCACATGAAGAAAAATAGGCCTTCACCTCTATCTGCCAAAAATATAATAACATTTTCTCATGGGAGTATGAGGACCTCAAAGGTTTTGATCCAAGTGTTGCTTAAAAATCCATTGACCTTGATCCTGATATAAAGCCTATCAGACAGAAACCGCGGCCAATCAATCAAAAGATAGAGCCCCTCATGAGAAAGGAGTTATCCAAACTCATTGAGGTAAAAATTATCTTTCCTATGAAATACTTTTCCTGGGTCACAAATTTGGTTCCAGTACATAAGAAGAATGGTGAAATCAGACTTTGTGTTGATTTCAAAGATTTGAATAAGGCATCTCTAAAGGATCATTATCCTTTTCCTTCAATGGAGCAGATTCTACAGACTATGGCTAACGTACAAAGGTTATCGATGCTAGATGGGTATTCGGGTTTCAACTAGATCCTGGTCAAGGAAGAGGATCAATTCAAAACAACATTTACAACCAAGTGGGGAACATATGAATACCAGAAAATGCCCTTTGGTCTGTGAAATGTGGGTGCAATATTTCAACGTGCCATGGCTATTACCTTCAAAGGTTACATCAATGAGTTCATATTGGTTTACCTTGATGATATAAATGTCTTCTCAAAGCAGAGTGTGGATCACATGGTGCGCCTAGAAAAGATCTTTGAGAGATGCAGAGAATTTAGGGTATCTCTTAACCCCAAGAAGTGCATTTTTTTGGTGGCTCAGGGTAGGCTCTTGGGCCATGTGGTTTTAAAGGATGGCATCGTGATTGATCTTAGAATGTTTCAGCCATCCTAGCCCTTTCCCTGCTGGCATAGAAAAAATCCTTACAGTCCTTCCTTGGCAAGATTAACTTTTTTAGGTGTTTTATCCCTAACTTTGAGGGACTAGTTCGGCCCATCACCCTTATGCTCAAGAAGGACATAGCCTTCAAATGGATAGTAGAAGGAAGAGAAAGCTTCAACAAGATCAAGAAAGAGATTGCTTGTGTGCCAACACTCCTCAATCCAGATTACTCAAAGGATTTCATCCTTTATACTTATGGTGTTAATGCAAGCATTGTTGTTTTCCTGACACAGGGAAATGAACAAGTACTAGAACATCTAGTGGCCTTCTTCAGCCAGACACTGAAGGATTATGAATTGAAATATAGTCACATAGAGAAGTAGGTCTTCACCATCATGCGCGCACTCAAGAAATTCAAAAGTATGCTTGCCAAAAATCATATCAAGGTGTTAGTCTCCCACTCATCTATCATAGAATTCACCATGGGAGTAGAAATCAGTGAGAAGAGAGCACAATGGGTGAAAAAATCATGGAATATGATGTGACTATTAAGGCCACAAAGCTAGTAAGAGGCAACGCACTCTACAAGAAAATTGTTGAGGATGCATAGAATGAACCTGAGGCTCATTATTTCTGGATGAAGACCTCCATGTGTAGAAGATGAACAAAATATAAACCCCGATGCATGTGACTAGATGAAGGACATGATCACATTCCTTTCTAAGGGTACATACCCTCCCGGTTTGAACAAAGAAAAGAGAAGACATTTGAGGTTGAAATCTATTCCTTATGTTTTGATTGATGGAATTCTCTTTAAAAGAAATCTAGATGGTGTGCTGTTAAGATGTATCAACAACATGCAGACTGAAAAAGTGTTAGTAGAATTTCACGATGGATTCTCTAGTGGACACTTCTCTGCCAAAACTACAACAATGAAGATCATAATGGTAGGTATCTTTTAGCCTACCCTGTTTGCAGATGCACATAGGTGGGTCACAAAATGCAAGGAATGCACTTTCTTTACAGGAAAGAAAAGATTGTCAGTGCTTCCCCTCCAACCAATCCAAGTGGATCAGCCTTTTGCACAATGGGGTCTTGACTTCATAGGCATGATCAATCCACCTTCAAGCACTAGACATAAATGGGTACTGATAGCTACAGATTACTTCACCAGATGGACAAAAGCTATCGCACTTAAGGAATCAACTGAGGCAGTCATCCTTGACTTTCTCAAAGGTTTAGTCACAAGGTTTGGCATTCCTCAAACCATTATCTCTGATAATGCAAAGGCCTTCCTTGGTGCTAAAATCACTGATTGGGCTCTAAGTCTAGGCATTTACCTGAAAACCTTCTTCCAACTATTACCCTCAGGGAAACGGTCTGGCAGAATCAACAAACAAGAACCTGATCAGAATCATGAAGTGCACAATGAATACCAGCCAAAGACAGTGGCATACAAAGGTCTTGCATGCACTCTGGGTAGATAGAATCACAGTAAAAAAGGCAATAGGAACTTCACCTTACAAGCTTGTCTATGGAAAGGAGGCTACCCTTCCTTTGACACTAGAACTAAATTCATTAGTGCTTCCCAACAACTAGAATTTGAGGGCGTGGATCGGAGAGAAATCAAGATGGTAGAGCTGGTTCATCTTGAAGAGCTCAAAAACTCTACCATGATCAAGCTAGAACAACATCAACAAGCAACAAAGAAATGGTTTGACAGAAAGGCTAGGCCTCAAGCTTTCAAAGTTGGAGACCTGGTTCTAAAATGGGATGTTGACAGAGCTAAACCAGGGTCCCATTCAAAGTTTGATGCACTTTGGAGTGGCCCATACATCATCAAGTCCTGCAAAGAAGCTAACTCTTTCGAGTTAACTCATCTGGATGGAAGCGCGCTGTAAATCCTAGTAAATGGGATCTATCTCAAACCCTTCCATTAGGTTTGCTACATCATATTATATATATTAAAGTAGTTTCAATTCCTCCAAGTGTGCTCTGTGCACATTATTTGTTTGTACATAGTTCTTTCCTCTCACGTGCTTCCTATGCATGTTTTTTTTTCTTCCAGTGTGCAGAGCTTCTCTCAATAGTTGTGAGATTTAGAACAAAGTGTAGAAATGATGCTCAAAGTGACAACAAGGGCATTCTCATGATTAAACAAGAAGACTCCATGCCCAATAGATGCTTTAGGCTACTGGTCTCTTACATCTAGCAGGAAAATGGCCCTGAAATTTGCCAAAATGTTTATCCAAATAACTCCCCTAGTGATTTAGGATAACTTGCATACACATTCTGGCCCTAAGTTATCTATTGAAGAATTGTGCACTCAAAATCATTGGCACATTCCCTTGGTCGCAGTTTACCTATGTGTGCCCCTTTCCCTTCTCCTTCCACTTCCCCTCACGCCCCACCTTCTGCATTCACCTTCTTCCAAGTCAAGTTTCTTTCTACCCCACGTGCCTAAGCATTTTTGTACCCGTTGCATGTCACACCCATTACTTTGTAATAGTTGTCACCTTAACCATACGTTCTCTGCTCACCAGTTTGATTCATCTCCCTACGTGCATCACGTGTGCACTCCCTCTGTGCTTTCCTCTATTTTCTCCATGTGCCCTTCTATGTCAGATCATCTTTTGACACACTTAAAAGTACAGCGCGTGACCAGTTAGGGCACGCTAACAAGGCACTGAATCCTTGCAACAAATGAATAATTAACACGTGGCAAAAATGACAAATAGTTGTATGTTTGGCCACCATCTTAGCCAATCGGCGCGTGCCACATGTCTTGTATACGCTGACGAACTCTGACATCTTCTGGTATCCATATCATCAGCTACAGAGCTCAGATTGGCATGCACCTGGACTTGTCAGAAAGTTTGACATCAGCATATAGTGCCAAAAATTAAAATTTCAAATTTTGGTTGATCTGGTAGGTGAGAATTGGGAAAATGTCTCTCTGAACATTGATGAGTAGATCTGATTGCTCCAACCACCAAATTTAGTATGATCCATTATCTTTTGTCTTTAACACATCAAACAGGAATTGGGAAGTGTATTTCACATATTTCCGAGTGAGATTTAGTAGACATTGAATGCTCCTTGTTGGTGGTTGTGTTTCAAATTTGGGTTTTCCCTCCTTTTCCCTTTCTTCCTCCATGGATTCATCTATAAATGTAAGAGCAAGGCTCTTTTGTTATGTTGGATACTCTGGATCCTTACTTCATGTTGCTAAGGACTCCCATATTTTCTGTATTCTTAGTTGCAGACCTCCATGTTTGGTTCTTGCATGTGGATGTTGGCCTCTTTATCATTGTAATGGTTATGTGCATTTTGGAAGCAATAGAAGAATCATTTTATGACTATTATCTATCCTAGCATGTTTGCATTCCTTCTTCTTACCTCCTTTTCTCTTACATTGTGTATTTTGTGCTACTTTAGGTCCCTTGTAGTTCCATACTTGATTGTGTTCCATAAGGATGATTTTGTGAATGCGTATTTTTCTATGCTACTCGTGCCTAGCCTCCTCTCACACATTCCTTGTCATTCTTGCTCAGAACAGATAGTGTTCATCCCTCTTTTCTGGTGCTATCACCTTTTAGTGTAGTTTACTTCATGTTATCCTTCTTTCCCTGGTCCCTTGGCATTCTTAGCTTAGTTTCCCCTTTCAGCACTAGGAGTAGCAGTAGCAGTAGAGATAGATAGAGGAACCGGCCTTCTTCTAGAGATCCGTCCCAAGCTCGCAAGGTCCCACAACTTGGGGACAATTCCATTGTGGTCTCAGACACCTCGGTCCATTTCATCCAAGAGATCCAGAGACATGGGTGCAATTTTTATCTCTAATAACTACATTGCTACATTTAGCTACATCCTGCTATCAAGTGCACTTTCACATTAGGGCATCCTAGGGCATTGATTAGCTTACACACTTCACATTACACCATCAACTACATCGTCAGTCTGAGATGCAGTGTAAGTGTAGTGCTCATAGTCATAAAGCATGCTAATTCTTGGGGTGACCAGCTTGGGTCATCTATGACTCACCCATTAATTACATCACTTGGGTTAATTTTTAGATCCCCTCAAACTCCATGAGTCACTTGCGGAAAAAATAAACTCTCCTAAGGTTGAAACAAGCTATTTTGTACCATTACAGTTAGCCTCAACTAACTCAACATCTCTATGATCCCATAGGTGATAAATGGGACGTAGATATTATGTGATACCATGTGTAAAATAATAAGGAGAACAGGTCGTGACCTTTCTATGTAGTCACCTAAGTACACACCTACACATGAGTCTCTAGTGCCCATGCGCCCCTATCCATCCATGGGCGCCCTTGTATCATCTTAGAGCATTCTCTATTAGAGTCCAGCTAATTTATCTTCCATATTGACGAAATTGTTCACTTCCTATTCAAGCTAGGTTTGTGAAGATCTATGAGAGTTAATCCAGATCAAGGCCTTGTTGCCATCAACTTGATGATCATTCTTTCTCATAGCCTCTTGGCTTAGGGTTTCATATTTACTTTCTTACCATTTGATATCATATTAGGATCTACCTAAATCCATATATCATTGATTTAGCTTTCTAATTACTCTAGCATATATGCTTTTAGCAAAATAAATTGATATTTATTGTCAAGATATGGCCCCAAAACATAGTGTTGATCTTTATAGGTCCCTCATTCAGCATTCTTAGTATAATCAGTGCATAGATGTAAGGTCAGCATTTTTATTAGAAGCTACTTGATGACAGTCCTCTAAGTAAACTATAGATGCCTAATTGGAAGTCTTGCACAAATAGTGGCATGCCCGATGAAGGACCAATCCTTTGTCCCTTAGAAAAGTACTTCAAATTTTGATGAAAACCCAATATTGGGGTAACCCTCAATATGCACATATAGTGTAGTTATGTTTAAATTATTATGATTTATGCTAAAATTTCATGTGTTGAAAAAGACCTTGATTTAAAGGTTTACTTGGAGAAGGGTTAGGCCTATCAGATTTTGAAGGCATAAAAGGCACTGTACATCAAGAATTTGAGCCAAGATATTTTTCACATGCCTCAAGGAGGAAAATGGGTTCCCATAATCTGATGTCATGAGTTTTTAAAGTTGTTTGTAGTTTGGTGCATAGGTACACAAAACTCACGCTAGAAGCATTGCTCTTAAGAAACAAAGAAGACATATTATTGGCTAAGGTATAGGTAATTTTTATGATCTCTTAAGCATCCATTTACATTTGATCATGCTTGATGTTTACATGGTAGAAGGTAGCAGATACACAATATCTGCAAGCGAATCACACACTCTGTTTTTAGAGTTTAGTGGCTCATAAAACTACATGATTAGTTCAAGGGTTTCTCTGACCTTGCACGCACAAAGGGCACACTGTCATATCTGTAAGCCTAAAGGCATATGTTTGGAGTTCCTACGCGCAGTCAATATAACCGTTAGCATAGGAACACTGATACAGTGTGAAAGCTTCTCTTGGGTAGTGCAAGCACTCTGTAAACCTGTTAGAGTTTACACTAGAATCTGTGTGTACATGCTTCCTGATTTCTTTTCCTTCCTGCACACATGATTGTTGTGTGTTTGTCAGGTACCTCATTCTGGACTTGCACTATCAAATATATGCTTTACAAAGGCTTGTGTCATCAAACCCTATACATCCTTGTAGGTTGAATCTGATTAATTGTTCCTACATAATAAAGTCTAGGGTAGGTCTTAGGAACCCCTATGTACCACAGACATCACCACTACTCTGAAATTGGTATCAAACCACGTGTTATTCTCCTATCATATGATATATACTGTAGTACATGTAAGAACTTGACAACTCACATATTTTGGGACAATGTTTTTCTTGAGTTTTACACTTGTTCAATTACTTGGGAAGGGTCACTTTTATTCCTTATAGAATGAATGTGGAGACTGTCTATACTCTGAAGGTCAGACTTGTATGACATATAGAGGGTGCTACCCTAATGGATTTTGCATGAGTTGATTTCTTAGTTTAGGATCTTGGAGTCATGTATTCTCTTCTCTTGATGTTCCATGAAGAGTTCTTGAGAAGTCAGAAACGACATTTTTCCTCTAAATGCAGGTATGAGTTACTTGTTTATATATTCCATTACACAACCAAAAATGTTGTATCAAAGAAAGGAGGAGTCAAGACAAAACTAAAGGGACTAATATAGTTTTCATGTAGGTGGCTAATAATGTGATACAAGAAAACCACATTAAATTAGCCCAACAAGATAATGTCATTCCATAAATTTTACAATGTATGTTGCAGGTCTCAGTATATGGTACGTCTCTATCAACTGAACCAGAAAATGGCCATTTTGACTAGGAGGGATAACGCCTTATGTTTTGAATTCACGAGTGAAAGGATTAATGGTTCTAGGAACCCTAAAGTAGTCCACGCAAGTTAGGGAACCTTGTGGACAAAACGGTAATTGATCCACACGACCTAGGTGTGAAAAGTTTTAAAATTTGTGAAATTAATCAAAGAAGATATTGTTATCGAATTTTGCACACATGGTAAGATTGGGACAACAGGGTCCTATCACGTTCAAAATGATGAAATAGTAGTCCTAGGAACCCATCTCCATTTATTATTAATATACAAAAATTAAAAATAATTACTTAAATTGCAAATGAGAGAGCTCACCTAGCATTGAAAGGAACCCAGTTTATCTCAACTTAGTGAAGAGTTCAAGGTTGAGTTGATAGAGAATTCTGGTGTCAAATTGATAGTCAGCTTGGAAATCATCTCGGTAGAGACTGCTCAGCTATAAGAGCTTGATGACAGCTGGTCTTGTCAATGCAAAATATAGCTCGTCGAAACTTGACGGATGAAGGGAACTCTACGAGGTGCTCGGCAGAGCTCGATACGAGGAGATATGAAGGCTGAGTTAGGGAGAGCTAAGTTAACATGAGGCTGAGTCTAATCTGTCATACAGAGCTCGACCAATAACTCAGGATAATTAGCTTGTTTGAATGAGCTGATATGAGATTATGTATATGTGGGAATATTCAACATCATTTTAAGCTCAGTTTTGTTAATTAACCATGTGTGACCAATCTTATCTGAAAATATCGCATTTCAATATCTGGAGAGTCTCAAAAATGAATTTGAAAAGGATTGCTATCGAACCAAGAAGATAGTACAAGCATCATAGAGTACCAATGTAGAGTTGAGTCGAGCCAACATCTTAGAAGGAACCGTGAAGTATCACAGTGCAAAGAATTGCAGCGGATAAGTGAGCTCGTAGGAGAATTCAAAGCCAAGTCGATCAAGCTCACTTAGTCAAGGATTGGTAGAGATGAGTCTTGAACTCAAAGTCACAGGAGGAGTCGAGGTTAAGCTCGATCTAGGAGGACTCAATGATATTTAACTCGGTGCTTACACAGGTTGGGCCGAGGTGAGAGCCAATACAAACATGAAATAGACATGCCTCGTTATGACTCAACTCAAATGCGACTTAGGAAAGTTAACTCCATCAACCAAGTTAAGCTGATGTGAGGTAGCACAGGATACCTCGTGCGGGTGAGATGTATGGAGCCAAGTTGGGTTAGTGTAGGAACTCAGTTAGATGACTGGGAAGAATGGTTTCATAGCTCCAGATTCCCCACTACGGGATTTCATGGTGTAAAGGCCATGCTAAGCTTGGCATGACAAAATGCACATCGAGATCCTAAGCACAAGGAGCCAATGGTGGAGATAATGCATTTTCAAGCTAAGTCGGTATTTCCATAAGGTGGGAGAAATTTAACCAATCGTCATGGTGGAAAATTTATAATGGCAAGCCATCATGGGGCTTCCACACAAAGAAGAAGTCTGATTTAGTTACCAATTCACCAGGAGGTTCATCAGGATAATTTAATGCATGACAGAGTGGTGTGAAGCAGTCAATGTGGCACAAAATTTTGTTGTAAGAAGGATCTGGGGTGGAACACTATGGATTGCCAACATTGGCAAGTCTAAGCTGAGCATATGGAATCTAGAAAGTTCGATTCTAGCTCATGGAGTAAAAAATGAATTCTGAGCGCACACAGAAGATGAGTGATAAAACTGAGCCATGGAGCCTTGATGTAACAATCTCACGGATGTGGGAACAAGCCAATCGTATACACAGGGATGCATGGCTTGATCAAGTTCTAAGTTTCTCGAGTAAAATAAAATCAATCGCATCTATTTTATATGATGGAAACCACTCGTAGGGGTCCTTCATCACACTTATCAAATTTTTCCGCCACAGAGTTCTATGAATCACATACACTGAGATCCACAAGATTTCCCATAGTTAGAACTCAAGATACAAAGCGTTGTATCAAACTCTTCACAGTGTATAAATCCATTCGAATCAAGGTGAGAGCTTGTTCCGCCAGTAATGTTTAATAGGGTAAGATGGTAGAGTGATAACACAAGAAATAGGGACAATTTGTTGGTAATGGCTCAGCCGTTAAACTCGGTGAGTCATAGAAAAAAGCTCGGTTGATATGGAGAAGAGCTTGGTGTGTAATCCAGCTTTGTGAATGTATGCATGACACCAAAGATGAGTTTAATGCATCTGTATAATCCAGGGAAACCCAACGATCGAGTTTCGAGATGCGGTAATCACGGGAGCCTTGGATATCTTGTCTAATTGAGTGAACATGGTGAGCCGATATGCGGGAGATAGCTCGGTTATGAGCCACATGAATTTGGCATAGGCTTAGGACATGGCTTTTGAGGAAACAAATGGCAAAGGTGTTAATTGATTTGATTGGGTTGAATTCAGGTTTCGCAGAGGTGTATGTGACAAAACACTATCACCTTAAGTCAGTAGTTCACTCATTAGGTACATAAGGAAATAGCTTGGGTTGAGACGAGATAACGCTTGCATAAGTAAAGTGAGGGTTGCAGAGTTGGTTCCTGAGCATGTCAAATAGGACCCGATGTGGTTCGTTGAACTGATTAGGGGAGGTCTGCATCAAGCTCCCCCAACTCACGGAATGTATTGTGCACTTGGCAAAGAATACGATGGGTGGCCAAGTATTTTCAATGTGCCTGAAGTATAGGACATTATTCGAGCTCGGTATTGAATGAAGAATGACTCTACTATGTGGACATGGTGAGTCAATTCATGAGGGATCAATATGGGTTTAGCAGAATAGACATCTCACTAAAGCGTAGTCGGAAACTCATAAGATAAACGAGGAGCATTTTGGGAGGAACTCAGTGTTTGTGTGGATGAAAACTTGTCACAGTGAGGAGATCTTGGAAAAACCAGAGGGAAGCTCGACAATAAGGTGATGTCGAGTAGCTCAGCTCGATGTGAGGTGATACGATAAAAGGTGGCTCTGTGGGGAGTCTGTGCATTAAAAATGAAGTCCAAATTTCAATACAAGTGAGAGCACTCAATGTAAATGAGCTCGACTTGACATCAGAGTATGGAACTTGTTTGGGCCTTAAGAATAGCTTGTAGGCTGAGCTATGAAATGACCAAGGTGATTCCTTCCATGAGTTGAAATGGAATTTTCAAGAGGGATTTCATTCGAGTTTGGTTATGGGATGTCAGTGACAACAAGTTGATGGTGAGGAGCTCTTGGAAAACATGAGATGAATTACGTGAGCTAGGCATAAGCTCGAGACACGGTCCATAGCACGAAATGACTCCATGGGTGTAAGCTTGCAGAGCTCAACGGTCGAATCATTTTGGTCTCACAAAGCTAAGTCGCGAGTTGGCCATAATGGCATGGAAGTTGAGATAATTCATAAGAAGAGTTATGGGCAACCCGATTTTGGCACGGTTAGGTTGAGCTCAACGGTGTTTGGGGTGAGCTTGACATTCTTTGGAAGGCGTCGTGGACCAACTCAGCGTAGGATGTCGGTGGAAAATTCAATGGGTCCCATTCGTGTGGAGTTTGGAATATTCGATGACGATTCAGCCACCAAGAAGATGGATCTCGGTTTGGAGCTCAATTTAGAGCTCGGTGGAGAGCTCATTTTGCAAGCTCGACGCGGGAAGACCAGCTCGGTTAATGGGGAAGAGCACTGTGGCAAGCCATTGAACATGGAGCTCAACTTTCAATACACAAAGGGTGCTCAAAGCGAGCTCATGTAGAGTCAGCGGAGGAATAGACCCAAAGTGATTTCATTTGCGGTGAAGGGTGGAGTAGCACGAGCCCAACTCAGTGAATTGGCTCGATGAGCCATCCACTGAGTTGGTCTTTTTGGCCTTTTCCTCATAATTTTCCCCTTCAACACAAACCAGTCAACAGTGTCCCACATTATTATTTTTTAATTAATTTAATATTTTTATTTAAATATTTTAATGATAATATTTATTATTATTATTTAAATATTCTTTTAATTAATTAAGGAGAACTAGGTCAACTGGGTATTAATGATACATGATGGAATCTTCTCAAAGTGGTTCAACCAACTGTAATAAATACATCATGTGCCTTCAATTTAGGAATGTAATTATGACCTTTCCTCTTCTCTATCACATATTCTTCTATAAATGTAAGTTGGAAGCTCATTCCAAGGGGTTCCAATAGGTCAGATAGGTTGGAAATTTAGACATCTTAGGCAAGTGTGTATTTTTCAAGAGTCCTCTCTCTTCTACAAGTTGTCCTTGTATGTTGAGGGAACTATCAAGCCTCCCTTTCAAGATTGTAACGGAAACCATTGCCTCTTATAAATGTATGATGCATTATGCATGTTATTGAAGTAATAAAAGTGTGTGTTTTGTGACTAATCTCGGTCCTTTCATCCTTCTGTACTTATTTGTTCCTTTTCTCATGCTTGCAGGTACACTGTGCAAGTTTGTGTTTCTATTGCAAGTTCTTGGATTTCTATGTTTATCAAGTGGTCGAGTGTTGCACTTGACAGAAAGCACACAAGAAGTCTGCATGGGAAAGCAAGTCATATTCAAAGGCATGAACAGATAGGGAGAACACACGCGTGGAACAGAAGTTCAGCTTTCAGGACTTAGCCATTTTTCACTCATGAAGGTCTATTTTTAGAGATGGCGTGTAGAGCACACAAATGAGGCAGAGACGTGCGTGCCACACATTGGCTATTTTTGGAGGATCGGATACAAAGCACTTTGCATGGACACAGGACAGAAATAGATCTGCTACTGTCAGTTAACTAGTAGTAGTCTATTGTTAGCACACTTGCATGTGTGGCTAGTTTTGTAATGGCACATGGCTAATAATAACATGTGACCTATTTTTGGAATGGATAAGTGGTGAAGGGAAAGTCCCCACCCTTATATATATGTAGTAAATTGTGTAATAGAGAGAGAGGAGATATATACAGAGATGTGTGCATATGCATGTTAAATTATGTTACGCGCATACTACTGTTATTGTAATGAAGCTTCTGTATACTTATTGCATTTAATATAATGGAGGATATTGGCTGAATCTAAGTGTTAGTTTGTGTGTATCTGAATCTGGTATGTTTTTGATCCCATCATGGTTAATACTTAATTATGTTCTCCCTTAGGTATAGATCTGGTATGCTCTGTAGAATGATGTGTTAGTAATGGAACTATATGTGTTAAGTCTTCATCATGCTAACATCCTGCAACAACAACCCTAAAGAGGGACCTGGTACCTTTACGTGCTTCAGGTGAGTGCTTAGTCTAGGTTGAGTGATGTGCCAGCGCATCTAGGGTCTTATTGGATTTGTATCACTGAATTCTAGGCTGCATCATTGGTTCTGTTTCGGGACCTCTTTTTCAGTTGTTTTCAGGATGGTTCGTGATGAAGACATACCGGTTGACCTTAGCAAGTGTTGAAGAATGGATACGTGATCTGGAAGAAGAATACGCACGGTGATTCAGCACTGGATCTGAGTTTAATGCACACATGTGGGTGGAACAGAATCTGTATGATAGTTTATATGAGAGCTTTTTCACTATCTTTCTAGTAGAATTGTACGAGTGGTTGATTGCTTATGCATCTAAGTGGAATTGGAGGTATCGCACACTTGTCTAGATGTAGGAAGAATTCCAGGCCCTTTATGATGCTGATATGATTTGGACTCAAGCTATGGATACGTGGTTCCATGGTGTCTTGAACAGTTATATCTTGGAATACTCAATTTCCACTTATTCATGTCCAGAAGTAGCTGAATTCCAGTTTTTACGATATCCAAGGGGAGCTTACCTACAAGGCATTCCTCTGGCGATCAAGATCCTGATGGTAAATTTGAATCTGGAGAGTAAACCGATGGCTAACTAAACCTCACCACATGTGGGGGCAGGAGCAGGTTTGGTGAAAGATGGCAGACCTAGTGGTAGAAAGAAAGAGAGAGGAAAGGTGGCTTAAGTATAATGAGGCACGTGAGAGGGAGATAGAGAAGCAACGTAACATTGCAGAAAGTATGGTGTTGAGGAGAGAGATGGCTCGTGAAGGATTTGAAGCTCATGTAGAAGACGTGGAGCTAGAGCATCAGGAACTCCCCCATCTTGGAAAGCATAACAAGGATCCCCCCTTGGCCTCACGTAGAAGTGCCAATAGAGACTACCTGGGCCACAGAGCGCATCTGAATCCACCTGGTAACCTTGCCCTTGCATTTGGTTTTTCAGCATCTAGTACAATAAGTAGTCAACAAGCTAGTTCAAGTAGTGGGAGAGTAGGAGTGAGTCTTATAAGAGGCACAATAATGGCAGAACAAATGGCTTCATTGTTATATGGAGTACCTTTTCAGGTGTATCATCAGCACAGAATACAAGCGCACCAATTTTTGGATTAACTTCTGGGAGTAGTAACGCTTCGCAGACTGTCGGGGTACAGTTCAGTTCTACTATTGGGACACAGGGAAGTACATCTTCTATTCCAACCCCAGCTACAGGTTTGGGATCAGGAGGCATAGGTAGCTCTAGTTCAGGTGGATCTGGTGGTTCTAGAGGCAGGGGAAACACAGGAGGTTCTAGATCAGGTGGGCAAGGTCCGCACCAACCCCAGAATATTTACATGGAAATGTCTCTTCATCTTCCAGAGTATAGGGGCATAGAAGATGTTGTTGAACATGTGCACATGTGTGAAATATTGTGGCACACAAAAGGAATCATGGCTTCTGAGCGTAGGGCAAGCCAATTTTCCACTATGTTACAAGGGTGCACACACAGCTGGTACAGAAAGTTTGACCCTAATCAGACTTGCGTAGATTATACAGCTTTAAAGGATGCATTCCTTAAAGAGTTTCATATCCCTGAGTTTGAGTAGAAGAGTATAAGTGCACTCAAGGATATTAAGCAAGGCACTACTGAAAGTGTTAGAGAGTATGATGCATGGTTTAAAACGTTGTTATCAAATCTTTCTTATGACATACATGCAAGCCAACATGCACAATGGTTCGTTGGGGGCTTGATTACCCCTTTTAGGAGGGCATTATCACATAAGACATACATTGATCCATGTGAAGCACTTGAAGCAGCCTTGCACACTGAGGTAGTTGGAAGCATAGATACTGGGGGTGAGCCCATTTTTAGAAGCACAAATAGTAGTAATGGCAAAATAGTTGGAGAAGCTATCAGCAAATTCAACACACGAGACGTGCACAGGGATTTGGTGCACAGATTGTGAAGTAGAAGGTCACACAAAGGATAGTTACCCTCGCAGAATAGTATGCTCATTGCTGATGGATTGTGAAATATGCCACTTAAACCATGATGCTAGCCACTTCCCATTATTACAACGTGATAAGGAAGAACGTTTCAAGCTACTGTAAAATCTGTAGGTCCACGACTCATGACACGGAGGACTGCCGGCTGATTGGACAGATCCATGATGCTATAGATATTGGTGTATGACAGACAGGAGTTTTAGATAACTCTAAGGGAAAGAATGAGCATCAGGACTGGGAGCACAATCAGGCATGCTATGATTGGAATGAGGGGCATTTTGAAGGCAGCCATGGCAGAGGTCGAGGATACCATGGTGGATTCGGAGGATGAGGCCATGGTGGTGGAAGAAGTGAGTTTCCTCATGGAACATGTTATACATGCGGATCTCCTGACCACTATAGGTGTGAATGTCCTCAGAATATTACATGTTCTTTCTGTGGAAAGAACCATAGCTATGAAGAGTGCCCAGACTTATATGAGCATCTGAGTAAGCAACATAAACAAGAAAACAAAGGTGCAAGGATGGTTAGGATACAATGCGTTGTTGACAATCAATGGATGCCCAAGATGGAAGTAGAATCTGAGGAACTACAAGTGAAGATCATGACCCACACTGAGGCAACACGTGCCAGGGAAGCATTGCAGCAGAAGCCTACCATCACTAAAGATGAGGTTCTTCATGCACGGTACCCAGATCCTACCTATCAGAAGGAGGTTTATCAGGAAACCATGGAAGTTCTAAGGAATCTTCAGGGTGAGATACAGTACTTAAAGGAGAAAAAGAAAGCATCAGAGATAGTCCAAACTGATATATATGACTTGAGAGAAGTGTGGAAAATGTTGCGTAAGGAGAACATCATTCCATTATTAGGGATTTGGTTAAAAGAAAACAATCCACGCGCAAGTACTGAGACTGGACGGAAGATCCTTCATGCAAATCTCCCTCCTCATAGCCTAGATTATGACAAGGAAATCACTCTGAATGTTGTTGTGGATGGGTGGCTATTGAGTAATATACTGATTGATATAGGCATGGAAGTCAATGTTCTTACCTTGGATGCATGGGTACAAATGGGAAGACCCCCATTGCAGCCATCCTCTAATGTATTATTCATGGCTAATTGGACTAAGGCCACTCCCATAGGAGTTTTGAAAGATGCATCCATTACCATACAAGGAGCCAAGTTCACTGGAGACTTTGAAGTTTTAGCGCTGGCAGAGTCAGATAGCTTCCCAGCTCTATTAGGGCATCCTTGGTGCTATGCAAATAATGTTGATCTTTGGTTCAACAAGGGCTATATCAGTTTTGAAAATAAAGAGGAAAGGGTTATTATCCCTTTAACAGATGGAAAGTCTGCGCCCTATGTTGAGCCCTTAAGTGAAGAAGATCTGAATAGGATTTATGTATGTGCCATCTGAGATCCAGAGATGATTGAACCAACCAAAGAAGGACTAATTCAGTGGGAGGATGCACAGTCTATTAGCGATACTACAAGTGTTGCTTGTGATAATTGGGCTCACAACACTTATGAGTTGGTAGGGTGCATGAAGTAAAGAGCATATTCCCTTGAGGCACAAAACCACGTTATGTCAGGAGGATAGGTAACAACTCGGTACCTTGTTACACAGGAGAAGGGGATCCCATGGTATTCCTACATGCCATGGAAGAAAAATGGATAGACCCACTGGAAAGAAGAAATATGCTAGCATATACACTACGTGGGACAACAGCACGCTGGTGGGTGGTCCACAGGGATAATCTTGTCAGATGGAATGAAATTGGGATTTCTCTTACTACTAGGTTCTTTAGGAGAAATGCACCTACTCAAATATGTATTTATCATGGTAATCAACCTGTTCAACACCACGTTCAGAAGTGTGAGAGACTCTGGATAGAAGGGTAGGAAGCTTTACCACCTTCACTATGGGTGCACCAGTTTTATTCCACTTTACAAGGTTGCGTGCGTGCTTGGTATGTATATGCAGAACTCCATAGAGAAACTAGAAATTGGTAGAATTTAATTGCAGGAATGGCCCAGACATTTGACTTCTTCTCTACAAAGCCTCCAGTGGAAGAAGCATTAAAATTTATCAAGCACTTAACTATGGGGGATAGTGCCAAGGCTGAAGAACTCCTTCAGGAGTTATTAGATAAAGAAAGACTCAGGAGCGTGTCTTGATAAAGAACCAGAGGCTGATGCAACATTACTTCAATGTGCTTGCCTTGAGAAAGAGAAAGGAAAAATGGTCTACTTAGTGGATGATGAAGAAGTAGATAATCTGGATGTAAACCATTCAACAGGAAGGTGTGAGGTATTGGACAGTGTGGATAAGACCACGTGTGCCTATCATGAACCTATGAAGACAAAGCGGGTGAATATTGGAACAGATACTGAGCCTAAGGAAGCCATAATTGGAGACTATTGGTCAGACTCTGAAGTGGCAAAAATCATAGAGTTACTAAGGGATTACCAGGACCTATTTCCTAGGGGGTACCATGAACTTAAAGGCATGCATGAATCATTAGGGGAGATGAAGATAAATCTTAAAGAGGGTGTGCACCCAGTTAGAAAGAGACCTTACAGAATGAACCCCAATTTGTGTGAAAAGGTCAAAGAAGAGATTGATAACATGTTGAAGTCTGGAATTATCAAGCCCCTTGATGAGTCAGAATGGGTTAGTCCAATGGTGATCAGTATCAAGAAGGATGGATGGATTAGAATATGCATGGACTACAGGGAGCTGAATGTTGCATGTGTAACTGATCCATTCCCTACGCCATTCACTGAGGAAATACTAGAAGGAGTTGCAGGGTGTGAAATATATTCATTTACAGATGGGTTCTCTGGGTATCATCAGGTTAGGATTTCCCAGGAGGATCAAGAAAAGACTACATTTACTACTGAATGGGGTAGCTTTGCCTATACTGTAATGCCCTTTGGTCTGAAAAATGTGCCTACTGTATTTTCATGCATAGTTGTCCAAGCATTCAAGGAATTCATTCACAACTTCTTATAGGTATATTTAGATGATTGGATGGTGTATGGATTAGTTAAGGATCACTGTGACAATATACACTTAATGTTTGAATGGTGTAGACAGTTGAGTATCTCTTTGAACATCAAGAAGTGCATATTTGCTACACCATTTGGGATACTTTTAGGACACATAATCTACAAGGAGGGTTTGTTGGTTGATCCAACAAAGGTTGCAGTCATTATAGGCCTAAGGGAGCCTACCAGTCAAAGTGAGGTGCATGGATTTTTGGGTCATACAGGATATTACAAAAATTTTATCAAAGGCTATGCCAAAGTTTGTTGCACCATTAGAAGAGTTACTGAAAGGGAAAGGTACATTCTACTGGGGAGAACAACAACAACGCGCATTCGAGACATTGAAGGAGAAACTTACTACCATGCCTATTCTATGTTTTCCTTCATGGGACAAACCATTTCATGTACATGTTGATGCCTCTGGCATGGCCATTGGCATGGTGTTGGCCCAACCTGGAGAAGGTATTGTAGATCATCCTATCTATTTTGCTAGTAGAAAGCTGACTCCTGCAGAATAGAATTACACAACTACAGAGCGCGAAGCTTTGTCAATGATCTATGCACTGCATAAATTCCACCAGTACCTACTAGCTACACCATTCATCTTTTATACAGATCACATGGCATTGAAGTATTTGGTAAATAAACCTATTTTACAAGGGCACATATGTCGATGGGTGCTCTTATTTCAAGAATTTGATTTCACAGTTGTGGTAAAACTAGGAAAAAGTAATTCTAGACCAGACCATCTATCAAGAATAAAGTCAGGAGAAGAAGCACATGTAATTGAGGATACCATGCTCAGATGCACAGTTATACAGGTTACAACACATGCCATCAGAACTAGAGGACATTGTTGTCTTTCTACGAATAGGGATGGCACCAGAAGGAATGAAATCCTTGGAGAAGAAACAACTTGCTATACGCACCGCACCTTATATGTTAATCAGTGGTGACTTGTACAAATTGGGCCGAGATGAAGTATTGCATCGTTGTGTATTGGAACATGAGCACATGGGTATTATGGAAGAAGCTCATGGTGGAATTGTAGGTGGCCACTATGTAGGTGATGCCACAGTGCGCAAGATTCTACTCATTGGATTATGGTGGGAGACCCTCTATAAAGATTGTAAGGAATTTTGTAAGGCATGTGACCATTGTCAATGTCTTGGAAGACCAGGTCAGCGAGATGAAATGCCTCTGAGACCTATTACTAGTGCAGAACCATTTGAGAAATGGGATATAGATTTTGTGGGTCCTATTTCACCAGCTGCATGCAGAACTGGATCACGCTACATTATAACTTGCACAGACTATCTGACAAGATGGGCAGAAGCAGCACCTACCAAGGACTGTACAATGGCTACAATAGCCCGATTCATATGGGAAAATATTATTACAAGGTATGGATTTCCTTTTAGTTTGACCAATGATAGGGGCACACATTTTCTTAATGAGACAATCATAATTTTATTGGATGAGTTCATGATTGCACACCATAAGACTACACCCTATCATCCTCAGGAAAATGGAACTATGCTGAAGCTTTCAACAAAATTTTGGGCCAGACATTGACAAAAATATGTGATGTTGGAAGAAAGGATTGGGATGATAAAGTATTTGCAGTACTTTGGGCATATCGAACAACATATAAAAGGTTGAACAAAGCAACACCATTTCAGTTAGTGTTTGGCGCAGAAGTCATTCTTCCTATGGAATTTATGTCACCTTCTTTGTGTATTGTGCACACTGGAGGTCTAGCTGATGAGAAAGCTTTAGAAGAATGGATTGAAAAGATAATTCAGCTGGATGAATGATGAGCCATAGCACGTTGGAGTCAGAAGCAAGAAAAGGCCAGGCAGAAAGGCATGGCATGACAGAAACATAAGGGACAAGAAGTTTGAGATTGGAAAAATGGTACTTCTCTATGACTCTAAGTTCTTACACCATCCAGGAAAACTTAAGGTACATTGGTTGGGGCCATATGTTATCACTTACATCCTTGAAATAGGTGCTTTCCAGTTAGAAGCACTTGATGGAACACAGCTACCCGGTTACTTCAACGGGAGTAGGCTGAAGCCCTACTATAAATAAGTCTTCTTGGTGTTTGTAATAAGGTAGTATTGCCATTTAGATTAGGTTTTCAATTTATGTATTTCCTTAATGTGTTTCCTTCTTTTTTTCTATGCTTTGTCAATTTAGTTGGTGTGTTGTGTAATAAGCGTGCTTGCGCGCATGAAGCTAGTTACTATATGAAGCATGTTTATGCACAGAGGACTACACATATTTTTAGTGTGGGGTGGATTGTCAATATTCAAGTACAAAATTGTGGGAATTGAAAGGTGAAAGGAATAAGCTGCTACAGGTGCTCTTCAAGTCAAAGGATTGCTTCTAAAAAGTGACCAAAGATGGAGATGAATGAAGGGATAGTATAATGTGAGGTAAGTAGAGGCCATAACAACTACCAGTAGAAGGTGCAGTGATGAGGTACTCAGGTGCAAGGAAGTGTGCTGAAGAGAAGTCTGTGACCAAAGGGTAGGAAGGTGTGCTAGAAGGTTATAGCTGGGGTGCAAAGATGTAACATGTGGAAAGGATGGAATTGGTCAATTAATGAGAGGATATTTGGTAGGTGAAGGAGCAATGAATGCATCAATTTTTTTAAAAATCTATATAAGGATGGGATGCGAGTTCATTTTTACCATTGTGATTAAGAGTATTTGAAAAAGAGCTAAGTGCAAAGAGCCGAGTGATCGAATTGAGGTGCGAGAGGTGTGTAACCAGTCATGATGAAGAGATCTATGCGCAGAAAGAGCTTGCGTCCCCGGTGGTGAAGGGTTTGAGTGAAGCAAGGTGACAGAGAGGAGCGAGGGCACGTGATTTCACCTAGGGCATGCTGAATCGAGCTAGGGTTTGATTCACACATTACAGAATTCAAGAGGTGAGTATCTACAAAGGATTGCAAGGTAGAAATGGCACCCAAGAAAGTAGTTGCAACAGGAGTGAAGGGAAAGAAGAAGGTGGTCAAAGAAGAAGAGGAGATGGCTCCCAAAAGCAATTTTTCTAAAATGCAATATCCAGAGGGGGTTATCATAGGCCAAGAGTGGGATTATCACATAAGGAAAAGCAAGGTGAGTGAGTACAACCACCGTACCACAGAGAATAAGAAGGAGCTTGATGCCTTGTTGAACACAAAGACAAATAAACGCACGGTGGAAGACATGTCGGTGTATGACGATGCTGGTGAGAAGCTCTTGAAGAAGATTGGAGTTTACCAGCTATATGAGCTCCCTTACTTTGGGAAATATGAGCCCTTGTACCAGTGGCTCATGAGCAGAGTGCACGAAGATTTTTTCTACTTTGCAGGATGCAGAGCCAGAATTTCAGCCACGCTCATCTCCATGGTAACGGGATTGAAGGGCACAGGAGAAGATTTGAAAGATGATTTAATAGACAAGGCCACAATATTGGAGACCAGAAAGGAGTTGGGGTACACAAAGGGTCCACGTGGCATGGACATAGATAAACTGAAGAAGTATCCAGTTGTGCAAGCAGCCGCACATCTTGTTACAAAGCTAAATGACTAGGAAAGGTGGTCACAAGTGAATACCATGTGGCTGCACATTGCTAAAAATATGTCTGAAGGGGTAGTCTACAACATTTCATGTTACATTGCAGAAACTATCATTGAGGAAGCGTGCACAGGAGGAAGGATCAGCTTTGGAGCTGTTCTATTGTCACTGGTGTTCATGGAGATTGGAGTACCTGATGGACCAAAAGAGAAGATATGGGAGTATCCCATGGAGCACAAGTCACCTGTAGAATGCTTCAAAAAGTACTTGTGTGAAGGATCCATGACAGAATAGGTCAAGCAAAGGGCTGAGAAGTGGTATGATAGGCTCTGTGCGGCCTTTGAAGAAGAATGGCGCATCCCCAAGGACTTGCCTTCGGTGGCTGGAAAGGAAGTTCAGTTCATTGTATACCAACACTTTTACATAGCACGGTTCACCATGAAGGATGGAGCATGGAGCCCTTGGTGTAAGTTACCATATGCCTTCACAACAAGGTACTTCCAGGCATCAGTACACAGGTTCTCAGATGCACGGTGCCTAACGTTCAATGCAGACAAGGTAGATTGTGACTACCACATGCTAAGGAAGAAATATGTGTATCCAGGATGGGGTGCATATATTGAAAGGCTCATTTCAGATGTATTGAGCATTAAACTAGTAAGTTTGGTTGTGGGAGATATTGGAGCAGCACTGGTGTACCTTCAACTAAAGCCCAAGTTAGAGAATAACAAGTATGTGGAAGATGAGTTCACACTTCCAGAACCACTAAAGGGTAAGCACACAATGGAGAACATCCAAGTGCCTAAGGCCACAGAGCCAATTGAAGTAGAGGATGAGGAGGCTGAGTGGAAGGATAGTGGTGGTTTGGAACATAGAGGTAGAAGACATCCTACGAATAAGGATGAAGCTGAGCGTGCCACTACACCACCTCAGCCACAAGAGGGGGATGATGAGGACTTGGATGCAGTCCAAGGAGAGCATAGATTTAAGAGAGTGTTCAGGAGAACAAGGACCCAAGGTGATACTCTGCAAACAATGCACAAATCACCCAGACTCTCTCCACAGAAGGAGACAACCACAAAAAGGAGAAGGAAATTGAAGTTGAATGAGGAGGTGAAAGAATCAGAGGAAAGTGCACCTAATTCTCCTACACCTCCAGAGAATGTAGAAGAACAAAAATATGAAGAAATGAAGGAAGGAGAAGAGGAGGAAAAGGGAACATATGAGACAGCTACAGAGACTACTCAGGACATGGAGACACAAGTTCCAAATCTAGAAGCTCAAGTTCCTAAGTAGCCTAGGTCAAGAAGAATAAGTGGAGAGCACATTCCACCAGCCATGGGTTATGCAGAGGACACAGGTAAAATTGTCCGCACCCATTTCTAGAGCACACTAATGTAAAAGGAATTATATGGCTGGGAATTAATGGATGAAGATATGGCTATAGTGTGCACAAGGAAGTAGTTATCATGGTCCATGCACACACACATGGATGAACTAGATTTTGATGTGTTTGAGGAGTCATGCATATTGAGGAGGTTGAAGAAGACACCTCATGCTAGACACATGACAGTAAAGCCTATTGTCATGTCAGATGAACATGTGAGAAATGCATTGGTGAAAGTCTCAACAGAGGTGGCGAGGTGGAATATGGACAAGGCTACCACAATTAGGGTGCTCACGGAAGAGATTAAAACTAATGATGGGGAAATAGCGTGCCTAACACAAGGAAACAACTTATCACAGAAGAATAACTCTATATTGATCAGCATCGTAGAGGAAATTGGTGATAATATCATAAGAGCTAGGCCACACTTAGAGCCAAAGGTACTAAAGACATTTCCTTCAGTAATACACTATGTAGGATACATTGGTGGACCTAGTGCTTGAAGATGAACCTCTGTGCATGTCAGTGCCAAAGGATCCAGCACAAGAGGCAGAGTGAGAAAAGGCTTCAGTGATGTGAAAGATTACATCATATGAAGGACTGTTGTAAGCACTGCAAGAAGAACTGAAGAAAGAAGACCAAGCCTTGAACATCTGCATAGCTCCAGAGGTGCTCATTAACATAAAAACCTTGGAGGAGAACAATGAGGTCCAGAAAGTGATGAAGGATGAAACATTGGGCCACGCAACATTGGGCCGCACATAGAGGTTAGAAATGGTTAAACAGAAGCACAAGGCCCTGAAAGCAGCCCAATAACCACACAAGAATCGGCTGGAGGAGCTTGGGAAGCTCATTGCGCAGAAGATGGATTTACTAGAGGGAAGGATGACTGCAATGTCCAGCATTATGTTAGTCTTGCAGAATGAGAAAGGAGAGATCGCGAAAGATGAATTGGAGTCCATTGCTGTGGACATTCCAGAAAAAGTAAGAGGAAGCACTTGCTGAGTGGTAGACCTTAGAGGTTGAAATAAAACATGAATATATTGAATTAGTTGTTCAGGTTGCAGAAGAATAAACTACAGATTAAAAACATTATTTCATTTATCAAAATTATTTCCATTCTTCTATTCTTTACTTCAGTTTTGGAGATGACCATTGTTGGGGTGACAATGAAATTAGTGTGGAGTAATGTTGATCAGAGAACACTTGATAGAAAGCACATAAGAAGTCTGTGTGGGAAAGCAGGTCATATTTAAAGGTGTAAATGGATAGGGAGAAAACACGTGCATGCGGAGCAGAAGTTCAGCTTTTTGGGACTTAGCCGTTTTTGCTCATGAAGGTCTATTTTTAGAGATGGCATGCAGAGCACACAAACAAGGCAGAGATGTACGTGCCATGCATTAGCTATTCTTGGATGATAGGATACAAATCAATTTACATGGACACAAGTCCAGAAATAGATCTACTACTGTCAGTTAACTACCTAGTAGTCTATTATTAGTGCACTTGCATGTGTGGCTAGTTTTGTAATGGCACGTGGCTAATAATAGCATGCGACCTATTTTAGGAATTGATAAGTAGTGAAGGGAAAGTCCCCACCATTATAAGTATGTAGTAAACTGTGTAATAGAGAGATGGACATATACAGAGATAGATGCATAGTGAGATTATGTTGTTAAATCTGTTACGTGCATACTACCTGTTATTGTAATGAAGCTTCTGTATACTTATTATCATTTAATATAATGGAGGATATTGGCTGAATCTAAGTGTTAGTTCTGTGCATATATGAATCTATTATGTTTTTTATCTCATCATGGTTAATACTTAATTCTTTTCTCCCTTAGGTATAGATCTGGTATGCTCTGTAGAATGATGTGTTAGTAATGGAACTATATATGTTAAGTCTTCATCATGTTAACCATCCTGTAACATCAATTCTAAAGGGGGACCTGGTACCTTTGCACACTTTGAGTGAGCGCTCAGTTCAAATCAGAGTGATGTGCCAATCACGAGTAGGGTTTTATTGGGTTTGTATAATTGAATTCTAGGTTCCATGAAAATGTTACAATAAAACTAGATAGCCATTTTATTACACTAAGAGTAGTAGAGCACTTAGTTTAGGAAGAGGAAGTTGGCCTTCTCTGGAGGTTCACCTCGAGCCCAAGTCCCATAGCTTGAGAGGTGATCCCATGTGTCCCAATCACGCCGAACTTCCTATTCACATTCTGACCATTCAGAGGGTGCAATGATTTGGCGACAACAGTTATTTGTATCGCAACCCCAGTGAGAGTACACAATGGATGCATTTATTTCCCATTATGATTAAAGGGGTTAAAGTAAAGCCAAGATAACCCTAGATTAGTCAATGCGACTTTCTTGGTAAATCGAGCTCACTCTTAGATAACTTTTGACACTTAATTGAGTGAACCGCCTAGGAAGTCCATTTAGTATTTGGAGCCAACTTGACCAAATTTTTGTTGTAAAGAGCTATCATTCATCATGAAACGTGCGAAGCATTACTTTTGTTTAGTTTTTCACTCACCTTAAGGTGAGGTGAAACTCTATCGAAGTGCGGCCAACATTTTTCATCCTCACTTGTACTACCTCCTTCACTTTCTTTTGAAACTTTGTTGATCAAAAGAGGAGTGACCACATGTGTGTTGCCAACTGATGGTGTCACCACTTTTATGTTCTTTTACACTCATCCATGTTTGTGGTTGGGTGGTTAAATGTCTAAAGTGTGTGGGCATGTACTCGTATCATTGGTAGCCATTTGATCTTAATACCCAAGTCAAGATCGTCATCATATTTAGGTTTGATTCATCACTTGATTCTCCTTTGAGGTGCTATCTTGCTTGTATCATATCGCCACAATTTTTATACTTACGTATTTTTTCTTGCAAACTCAACCTAAGTGTCTAAATTGTAACGTTATGCTATGTGCATTGTAACAATTCCTTGGTATACTCTAGTATGAGTTTTCCTTCAAACATTACCTTGATTTTGAAAATTGTTGTTGTTACCTTTGCATGTGTCGTAATAAAATTATTACGTTACTAATACCTTACTTTTCTGTAAAGTTTGGTTAACGTATCTTAATGGTATTGTTACGTCGTTCATGTTTGTAACTTCTGCTTTTTGAGATTTATGTCTTGATTGGATATAAACTTTTCTTTTAGTATACCTTGTTTAGAAATCGTATCAACCTTTTGTTATTTCTTACGTATTGTTTGTTTTTGAGCTTGGCATAAGTGGTGAAATTTTGTTGGTCATCTTACGTGTCAAACTATTGATTGATATGACACTTAGGAATTACTCCATTTGATTGATTGGTTTACAAACAACTTTGTGTGATTGTGTCTCATTCATCATATTGACTTACCCATTTAGGAAAATCACTTCGATCCATTGATTCTTTATCATTCATTATTCTTTGGTCATTAATTTGGCTTTGTGTTTTGAACTTGTGTGATTGTTCCTTTTTGTTTATCCATCTTATAAACTCATTTCTAGGAAAATCCTTTGGGTCTTTGATCCTCTTTATCTTCTTTTTTTCCCCCTAAGTTTGTGGTTATTTTTGAACATATCTTTCAAACCTTAGCAAAAACATTTCCTATTAAGCAACTTTTGCATCAATCCAACATTGGAATTTTTTCTTTTGTATCCTTTATGCTGCTAAAAATTTGATTAATCCTTTGACATTTATGCCTCCAAACTTGTTGTCCAAACCTTGTTGAATTATTGATCTTGAGTCATCATGATACATGTTTTCCTTAGCTTCCCTGTTGGAAAATCACACAAACATCCTCATCTTTACAAAATGTCTAGTTGGTTGTCATCACGTTGTCGTTATGTTGCCCAAATAAACATGAAACCTTTTTCACTTTAAATAAGTTTGATCATACAATCTAGGTCTAGACCTTTGAACCCAATACACACTAAAAATGAATGATTATCGCAAGGTCCCTTATGCATACGCCAATAAGGAATCAAAGTTTTGGCGTTCACATCAAAAGATGTCCATCATGACTAAACCTCGTTTGGTTCTTTAGGCTAGAGAACCCATTCAGGTAACCCATTCCCCACCTTCATCTCATAGTCGGTGTGGTATTGTTTGGACACTTCTGATCCAAATTATTATTCGGGTTCCCCCCACTCTTCTTCTGATTCTAATCCAAAAATTTCCTCTTCTTCTAATTTTAATCCAAACATTTCCTCTTCTTCTGAGGATTCCAATACAAATATTTCTTCTAATGATTCAGATCCAAAATACTATTCAGATTCATATAATACGACTCCTGAGTTGCGGTCCTCCCATTCTTTGCATGACCTCTATTATCACTCACCTAAACAATGTTCTCCTCCTCTAAAGATTTGTGTCACCGTAAATTAACTTCATCATTCATCTAACGTGACTCCTACATCGTGGTCCTCCCTATCTTCATAGGACCCTCTTCATCATACATTTAATATGACTCTTACGTCACGGTCGTCCATTTCTTCATAGGACCCCTTTTATCAGTCACCTCAACAAAGTCTTCTTTCGTTGAAGATACACATGACTCAAAATCCCTCCAATAAAACATATAATACAATTCTTGAATCGCGGTCCTCTCTTTCTTTGCAGGACCCTTTTTATTATTCATCTAATGCGATTCTTGAATCACGGTCCTCCCCTTCTTCATAGGACCTTCTTCATCAATCACCCCCACAAATTATTCCTTCTTTGAAGATTCGTGTGACTCAAATTCCTTCTATTCAAATGTTCAAATCGACACATGAGTCACAATCTGTAGACTTTGGACTTAAACCTACTAGTTTATAGATGATATACCATCGTATAGGTAGGTCCAAATCACCTTCTTCTAATCACGAGACATCTAGCTCCACATCTTCTTTGTCCCCCAATTCATCTTCTTTCATAAATCATCATCAAACATCTTCTAAGTCTTCCACACCAATTGAACCTCTTTCTTCCAATTAACCCCTGGTGGTCGATTAACAACTCATATCGACTGATCTCTTTCAGAATGACGAAACAATTAGGGCATTTATAGGGGCACATGAAGATATTCCTTTAGCATATTACGAGAAAGGATTATCTTTATACTTCGATGAATCTACATATTGTGAGGAAAAGGTTGATTCCTTTTATCAATAAATGGAGGAAGAGCCTCAGATCATGCAACTTGATCCTCCTCTTATTCTTCCATCTTCACATTCTTCATTATGTGATGAAACTCCTAGGTCTTGCATTGATCCATGGCCTATCTTCTCATCACCCAATCCTTCTCTATCTATCAAAATTCCTCAATCACAATCTCACCTTGGGTCACTACCTAGTAGCCCATTGTCTTCTTCTATATATGGTCCACCTCCAAATAGCCCTTTACCATCTATTTGTGGGCCTCCTTTGGGTAGTCCTCTTCCTTTCATTCTTGGGGCACGACCAATAAGCCCCTTTTCTTCTATTCATGGGCCACATTCTAATATCCCACCATTGTCTTTTATCTATGGGACACCTCCTGGTAGCCCATCATCTTCTATTCTTGGGCCGCATCCCAATAGTCCATCATCTACTATCTACGGCTCCCCTCTTAGTATCCCTTCTTCCTCTATATTGGGGCCACATCCAAGTAGCCTTCAATCTTTTATCTATGGCTCGCCTCCTAGTAACCCATCTTCTTCAATTATTGGACCATATCCTTTTTGTCCATCACATTCTCATTTCACCAATGATTGTGGCAAGCCCATCGTCATTTCTCGTATCAATTCTAAACATACACATTCTCCTCCCACTTCTCGGGATCAAAAAATTCACACATTAGCTTATAAAAAACCCAGACATGTTCTTTATTAAGCCAAGATCAAAAATTTGAAGATCTCCAAAACTTCCAACAACTCAAATGATCATAAAATCCAAAATCAAACACAATTCCAAAATGCACACCGACACATCAATCAAGTATGGCGCAAAGTGCTAAAACCTATGGATAGGGAACTCAAGCTCCCACATACAAAACCCAAGTTTCAAAATAAATCATAATCATTTTGTTAAGTGTGATCTTACCACGATCATCGAGATCGGGGATAATATTACACTTGATAAGAAAACACACTTAGTCTCTCTTATCAAGGAAATTTCACACATCGTTGTTGGATCCTATCATGCAGAGTGACATGGTTGGTCTCAATCTCCCAGAAACACTGAAAAATTATAATAAAAAAATATTTCAAAAATACAAAAAATGAGGAAAACATTAAAACATTACAAAAACAAAATCAAAGGTACAAAGATCAAACATTGCAATAAGGTATTGTGTACACATGGATGTTCTTTCTTCCATTTCTTTCATATTCCTCTACAAGGAATCCACCATTTTCATCCCTTTGATGATATTTTGGTTAGTTTATTTCATACAAATTTTGTGACAGTTATCTCTATGGTATCCATTTGAATTTTGTCTTTCATAACCTTGGTAAATTAAAGAAGGACTGACCTCTTAGAGATCATATCATTATCTACATATAATAAAATTTTTGGGAAGAATTTTTGGGTGTATTTGTTGACACTAGACAATGTCGTCATCACAATCACTTCCACATCCTTCCATCAAGCCATCAGTGGTTCTTAACCCCTTGTTAAACAAGAGAGCTGAAATAAGTTTTCAGGAAGCAAAAGAATCAAAATCAATCAATCAAAAAGCAAAAGCTAAAAGAAAAAGTAAATTGATATATAACTCTCTCTTGGGGTATTTCCAATAATCTCTACTGGGGTTATGGTGACTAGTAGTACAGAAATGTTGTGATTAGAATCAAATGCATCTCCGTCGGGGCTGTGGATGCCTAGATGGTAGCGGAGTAATTTACGGCTCTCCTTCCACAATCCATTCATAAACCACCTTTCAAACTAAATCATTCCTACACATTGGCTAGTGTCTTCACTTGTTGTCTATCAACTCTTTCATTCAAGAGGTAATTCATTTGCACATGCAAACATTGGATATCTATGAGAAAACATGATTAGTAAGTTACCAAGTGTTTCTTTTTGGACCTTGTTCAAACTCTTACTTTAACAACATGTCTTGTCTCATGATTTGTGCCTTAGGATAATCACTTTTTCATCAACCACCTTCTAAATATTTTTAGATCATCCTTTGTTCTTTAGCTTCATTTAGAACATCCATGTGTATAAGCTTTCCTTTTTCTTATTTTTGTGGACACCTTTTTCCCCCTTTAATAAATCAATCACCCACTTCCTTTCTATCATGTGTTTCTTGGTTAGCTTACTCTAGGGGCATCCTTTCTTCCTCATGATTGAATCTATTTTATATTGGCCTTGATCACCCTTCTATGTGTGATTTTTTTTTCTTTGAATACTCCCACCTAATCATTGGGGCATGTCGCATCTTCACTTTCTTATATGTATGGAATTCTTCCCTTGTACATCCCATCTATCATTAGGGGCATCCACGTTTCTTGGTTTCCTATACATAGCTTCGGAAAATTGTCAGAAAATCCAAAAACATTCAAATATGTTAAAAATCACAAAAACATTCAAATATGTTTCAAGAAAATAATAATAATAATATGAATCATCCTACAAAATTTCGCTCTTTGGTTCTCACCTATTCTTGCACATGACTCATGGATCATCTTGATCTACCTCTATCAACAAAGTTAGTTTGCTTACGATGGTTGTACTCTGGGGCACAATTATTTGTTTGGTATTGTTTCATAGTGCATGATTACTTTTCATAGGACCCAAGTGTCCTTCGTTATTCCCCTTGCATGTATCCTTGCTTGGGGCACCATCTTTTAACCCTTATCATTAATTTGCCCAGGTCGGAATCAAAGCTTGATAACAAAAAAACTGTATTATGTTTCTCTATTAGGTTAGCTTGTTTACTTTCTCGTATTGCATTACATTTTGTATCTGGCATGGAGTTGGAGTTTTTAGCAATGGGAAACTATTTGTATTATGGTTTTTCATGTCATTTTACATGTTGGAGTATGCTTATATTTTTAATAATGACCGATGATGTAGATCCCTTGCAATATGATGACATAGAAGTTGTTTTAAATACACTAGATGAAAGCTCGTTCTTTTCTCTCCATCTTCATTATTATTCTATATCATTATCCTTTTAGTTCACTTGGGGCATCTACACCTCCCTATTCTTCTATCCATTTCTATCACCTTTTTCAATCGTCGATCGCCTTATTTCATCACCCCATCGACACTCGAGGGGGCATCTCTCACTTCTACTAATTTTTCTTCTACCCCTTCAAAATTTTATCTATCTACTATAATTGAAGTGGCATCACTTACGTCAACTCAAAGAGGGGAAAATGTAGACACCTATGATTTACCTCGACCAATTTAAATACTTAAATTGCGCTAATTATACCCTTTCCCACAAATTGACGACATATAATCAATAATGCTCATTTTCTCTTCTATCGCCGTTAATTAGTTACATTATGTTAATTAATTAACTCTTCTATCCAGAAAATATGCCAATTAATGACCTTCCATTAATTAATCCCCCTTTCTATCTAGACTAATTAATTATTATTAATTAATTAGCTTCCTCTTCCATTAAATCAATAAATCGTCATTTATTTGATTAAATTCCTCTCATAGTCTAATTCATGCTAATTATTCCTCTAAAAAGATTCTATAAGCTTTCTCACCTATTAATTAATCACTTAGATTAATTAATAATTCCCCTCAAACCCCATGAGTCACTAAAAGATAAAATAAACTCTCCTAAGGTTGACTCAACCCCCTTTCAACCATCCTTATCCACAGCTAACTCAACATATCTATTATCCCACATGTAAAGAGATGTAGATATTATTTTATTCATTGGGATATATAAGTATCCCTCCTCCTACCTTTCTATTTACACATTTACACACCTAAATGAGTATTGAACCTAAGCTATAACAACTTTATCATCTTAGAGAATTCTCCATTATACTAGAGTCAAGCATCATCCCTTTGCATTCAATCATCCAAGTTATTTTTTGAAGATGAATGGATTTAATCAAGAAAGGCATTGTTATCATGACTTGATGAACCTCCATCCTCAAGCCTCTTGGATCAAGCAACAACTATCAACCCTTTGATAGCTAAAGGATCTACCTAGGTCCATTTCATTGATTTATCTTTCTAAAGAGTAAAGCAATAAGTGTTAGCAACGTTAGCTTGAGTTTTATTTTCAAGATTCTGATGCATAGTGTTAATGTTTATTACTTGTTTATCTCTTAGCATGATGGTGCATAGATGTTATTTTAGCATTGTTTTGAAGTTACTAGGTGTTAGTTTCAACTTCACTAACATGGCTAACTAATTATTGCACACAGATTTCCTTCCTCTTCATCATCTACCCCATTCTGATTCTCCATCAAAAGTGAAGCGAGTTCCAGACATGTTAAAAAATGAGGATCATTGCATTGAAATGCAACATCTTTCTCACTTTACATGCATTCCTCCTCAAGGCCTTGGATGCCAATAGTGTTCAAAAACACTTTCTCTTCCCCTCCAATTCCAATATGATGTTCCTCCAAATATACCTACTATGTTTTGATGTTCAGCTCCTTTTTTAGCATGGTTTTCACATTCTTGTCCTCCCATTGATCAGAATCACACCTTTCATCCACTAATATGTGATGTTAATCCTTGGTAGAATTGGTTGGAGAAGAGACATGAACAATGGGTTGTTGATTTGTTACATGTTTGGGCAGAGATGGTTGGTGCTCAAGAAATTTTATTTGATCAACTGAAGAAGCAAAATGATCCTCCAAAACATATTCCCTATGATGTTGATCTTCCCTCTCCAAAATAAATACATATTTTGCATACAAAATTGTTGTTGGGAGTGTTGTATGGGCTGCTCCTCTCCATAAGCATAAAAACATCTTGTTCTAGCAACATTATAGGATAAATTGGTTTAATGAGTGTTGGGTAGAAGATAGGGAGAACTTGTGAAATACCACAACTCTTCAAAGCTCTATGACAATACTTTGGATAGTTGGATAATGCCTTGGGTGGAGATGGGAGGGATTTTTAAAAAGTATGAGGAGTGCTTTGGGCATGATAAGATTGTGGAGCATCAAATTTAGGACATGGAAGCAAAGGATCTTCCTACTTTTGAAAAGGAATAATGGATTGTTATTTTTTATCACAAGGGGAATGAAAATTTTGAGATGGTGAGGGAAGAATGTAAGTTGTGGGGATGTGTTTCCTTTTTCCAGCCTCAATGGGCATCTTCCCAGCTTACAATGTAATGGAAAAATCTTGAGGAAGACTACTACCTCCCAAGGATTGAATTAACATAGCTAAATCAACATCAAAGGATCTTAAATAATACAATAATACCATACCTTATGAGGGTTTGAATTCTTGAGGAATTTTATGCAGAGTCCTTGTAAATTTGATGTGGAAATCGGAGATAAAATCCATTGGATCCCGTTGTATTTTGTTGAGGTGTTCTACGAGAGAAATGATGTGTACATTCTCCTTGAATCGGTTGTAGATTTTTCCTCCCATCTAATCCCATGTGGAAATGGATTGAGGAGACAAACAGTTGTACTAATCTTTTGCTTTACCTTTGAATGATGAAACCAAAATTTTGAGGCAAATTTTCTCTTCTCTGATGTTGTGAATGGCACAATGGTTTGTTATATTATGAATTTGATCAATAGGATATTGATCTTCGTTTATATGGAACAGAGATATTATTTTAAAATTTATTTTAGGGATATCATCCCACTGCTACAAATGGATGGGGCTTGAATTAAAATGAGAGAATGGAAGAGCTCTTTGGAAATCTATGAATGAGGTGGAAAAATGAAAATGAGTGGAAAGATGAAGGGGATGGTCTGTATACCCATAGAATGGGATTCTTTAAAAAATGGAGTTGAAATATGTGTTAAGAACTACCTCCAAAGGTTGAATACCACTAAGAACACATCATTCATGTTGATATGAACTTATAAAGCTCTTAAATCTCGTCCCACCAGGCGTGCCAAAACTATTGTCGCTCAAAATTGCACCTTGGATGTGATCATGAAAGATCAAGAATACTGAGGCAACATGGGACTGTCTCCAAGTTATTGGACTTACACTATGAGATAGGCCTCCAGAGAAGGTTGGTTCCTCTACCTATTCTATTGCTAAAATTACTCCTACAACTGAAAGCAAACCATCTAAGCCCAATCTAAGAATTCATAGTGAGAGAGAGAGAGATGGATGGAAATGAAATCCTAAGCTATAAAGGGGTGATAACACCAAGAAAAGGGGGATCAATCTCTATGAGGGAGAAATGAGAAGGAAATGAAGGAAGGAGAGGGTAAAACAAGTTTACCATAGACCCAAAACAATCAAATCTACTTATTCTACACATTGCAAAATACAAAGAAAAGGAAAACCTACAAGTGTAACTCATATACAACATAAAATGAGAGAATAGAGAGGTAAGAGACAACCAAATGAAAACAAAGGGTAGAGAAGAGACACAATGTCAAAATTTAATTGCTCCAAATTATACATAGTTGGTTACATCCATTTGGAAGGCATTGAGAGTAGTGTAAGCTCCAAAATATAGGTCTATAACTCAGATTTTGTTTGGAGCACCATTTTGGCATGGTGCCTTTGCAAAAATGGAGAAAATATTACATTACAATGAAAATGAGTTGTATATATAAAAGAAGAAGAGAGGAGAGAGGAAATTCAAAATTAAGGAGTCCAACCACATCTTCAACCACCCTAAGACAAATCAACATTGAATTTTGTAGACCCAGCATGGGAACCATCAATTTTTTAAGAGCTCATACCTAAAAACGACCATGGGATCATTTTTTACAATTATGGATTAGTAAAGTACATTTTTGTTACCCAAATATACTCCCATCATGTGGTACTCTCCAAGACCTTTCTAATGATATAATTTTTTTCTTATTTAGTGTCGTGGATCAAAAGTTATTAGCATTTAAAGTTTCCCATGTCGTCTATGCATAGTTGATGGCCACAGGGTCATCAAATTTAACCTTCGGGTCTCACGTGCTAACGTGTCAGCTCCCCATTAGATCCTAGAGCCACCATTATTAATATCATGAATTTGAGGAACCCACAAATTTTTAGGATCCATGGAAAAGAAGGAAAACCCGTGGAAAAGAAGGAACTCATGGAAAACAGGGATCTGTGAAAAAGAAGGAACCCGCGGAAAAGAGAGATCCATGGAAAAGAAGGAACCCACATAAAATAGGGATCTGTGGAAAAGAAGGAACCCTCGGATTTTAAGGATCAGAAGAAAAAGGGGAACCCACAAATTTTAATGATCCACATAAAAGAGGAACCTGTGGATTTTAAGGATCCACGAAAAAAGAGGAAGCCACCAATTTTTTAGGATCTGCAAAAAAAGTGGAAGATAAGAAAAAGAGGAAGATAAGAAAAAGAGGAAGATGATGTTAAGAGGAATATGATAAAATCCCTGATTTTTGAATCAAGTTGTCCAAATAAACATGATTGTTTATTTGACAACAATACATATGCACGTATAGTTGCATAATCAACTATGCAACAGATTTTATCCCCTACTCTCATAAACCACTCTTCATTTTACACTTATCCTTTAGATGAAATAGAATGAAATTGTGAGATGTGACATTTTGGGTCTCTTTTATCATTTGGGCATCTTATTTTCTTAATGTCCGGCCTTCTAGTTATCAATTACGAAATTCAACCAAGGGAATCATATAAATACAAATCTATGTGACCAAAATAAAGGACCAAGCTCTAATAATACTATCTATCACCTAAGTTTGCATTCAATGTTAGGGTATCTTTATTAGTGTTCACGTTATGGTGTGTATATGTTTAATATAATTTGTAATGTGAAGTTGTTTTAACAACTTCACGTATTTAGTTTTTTATTTATAGAGTTGTTTAAACAACTCACGTACATAGGAGAGTTGTTTAAACAACCTCCTTGATTATAGGAAAATACTTTCCTATATATGTGTAAGATCTCATATGGTGGATTATATAGAATAATTATTATTTTGTTTATTGTGTTCGTTCTTAACCAAATTCTAGATTTGGTATCAGAGCAGGTTTAATTGAGCCTGTGATGAAATTATAGTCACATTTTTAAGGGGCAAAGCTTCAATGTTATTTCCCCCATTGATGAAATCCATTTTTTTATTTGCATCTTGGCTTTGTCAGTTCCATTCACGTGTAAAATCTATATGTCGTATCTCAGGTGGATGGAATTCTAAAGTCTCAGACTATTCGAGATTGTGTGTGGAGATTGGAACTGTGCGTACTCCCATGGAAGAATTCAAAGCATCGTTTGTTTTTAATCTAATTCTTCACTTATTGCTATTTGTAGTTCAACATGAACGTCTAGATTTGTTTTGTGTTCTTGTACATTGTGTCAGGTATTTTCACATTGTTAATGACCTTGAACAAAACAGTCTCTACTCTCAATTCTTACAATCGATCTCCAAGCTCTCAAAATCATGTTCCTCATATATAAATCATGTGATTGTGATTTGATTTTCTTACGTATAGGAGTCTGTTTATTAAAATTCTCTCTCCACGTCTTGACTTGTACGCAACTCACAACATGCAATGATCAGGAATATTATACATTTATATCATCATATCTATTTTTTAGCCTACGTGGACTCCAATCCTAAGCTCGGTTCTATATTGCATTGGATCTCAGCTCATTATTGTGTTTACTTTCATAAAGATGGTGGTGCAATCTCATGTCATTGTCTATTGATTGTCACTCCACCTTGGAAGTTGATTATCCTCCATTTGAGAGTACAACTTGACACACATAATAGCCACATATGTATGTCTTATAGTTTTTCGTTATTCCTTTATATTTCACTTTATTTCTTTGTGGTCTTTAATTATAGTTTAAGTCAATCATTCATGTTAAATCTAGAGTTTTTTTTTTAATTCATATAAAGTATACCACTTGTATGTTATTTGTAGGGTCTATATATTGTACTTTGAAGAGTCATCATAAATTTTGTATGTATGGATCTATTGTCAAGTATTGTTAAATGTATAGTCAAGTGTTGTCTAGGAAAATTTGGGTTATTGTTGCCTTTTCTAAACATATCGTCATCAAGTGTCTCATCAAAATTTCATTGTGAGTCGGAGTCAAAGTGTTGAATTTTCTTTTAAAAATACCCCATGGACGCATTTTCGGTGTTACCCGACATCGAAGTCCAAATCAAGGGGACGTATTGTACTTTTTTCATGATCACATCCGGCTGAGTTACAATGCATATATTGGAGGTTGGAGGCAATAGAGGTAGGAGGACAATCAACATCCTCGAGTTCGTCACTACCTCAGAGGCCGCAAACTGCTTTAGTGACACCTTTTGTTGTGTGATGAATAAGAACAGATGAGCATCCCTCTTCCTTTGTGCAGTACTGTGTTTGTGTTTTCCCTATGTGATGATGATGATGATGTGGAGATTTGTACTATTGATACTATTGCAAGAAGTGTTCTTGATCAGCTTGACTAGATGGTTGATGAGAATTGGTTGAAAGGTCTCAATTCATGTATTCACACGGATAGGTTAATGGGCCCCTATTCATAGATGATGTAGTTCCCATAGTCAATGTTGAGGATCGAGACCATGTGTAGGCTACGAAGTGACATGCTGCTTGGTTGATGATGGTGTTCTTCCCCACGTTCACACTAAGGGGGGGAATGTTAGGGTATCTTTATTAGTGTTCACGTTATGGTGTGTATATGTTTAATATAATTTGTAATGTGAAGTTATTTTAACACCTTCACGTATTTATTTTTTTATTTGTAGAGTTTTTTAAACAAATCATGCACATATGAGAGTTGTTTAAACAACCTCCTTGATTATTGGAAAATACTTTCCTATATATGTGTAAGATCTCATATGGTGCATTATATAGAATAATTATTATTTCGTTTACTATGTTCATTCTGAACCAAATTCTAGATTCAAAAGGCACCAAAAGTACTCAAAGGCATCCATCTAGCATCCATACATGGGACAAGGGACTACATTTTCTGCATACACGCATAGGAAAGGCAACTTCATTCTATTCCATACACACATTTGCATCTATCTAGCAAATCTAGCCCATTATCTAGTGCATCTTACACAAGGGCTTCATAGGGCACCATTTTCAAACACTCATAAGAAGTACATGGAGTATGAGATGTAGTGCAATGTTTGGTTGTAATTTCATGTAGTAGGGTGACTGTCAGGGTCAGTCTGACTCCCCATATTACATATTTATTTTTTGGATTTGATGTAGTTTGAGGGTTTTACGGGTGGATATCTCTTTTACGGGTTACAGGAATTTTCTGCGATCAAAGTGTGACATACAAGTGACCAACAACAAACATTGGCAACACTTGTGTAGCACCAAAGAAATCAGATTCCAAGTTCCTACGCAGTCACAGGTGCCTAGTAGAGGTCTCTGGCACCTAGGTACCCTCACCCTAGTCCAGGCGCCCTAGTCCAACTTTATCTTAGAACTCCAAGTTTTATAGTGCATAGTTGCGATAGTATGTCCTTCATGTTCATCATTTTTCCTAGACTACATCAATCCAAGATCAAGTGCAAATCACTAAGTCCTCTCCTCTCTCTCTCTTGTAGTCAGGGTTTCATACTTTACTTACTTATTTTTTGTGTCATATTGTATCTAGCAGTCTTACATCATAGTTTACATTCAATTACTTTGCAATATTATGGTTTAACGAAATTTCTTACTTTTGTTAAATCACATTACGATGTAAGATGAAAAAAGCCAATGATGGAAATGGGATCACTAATGTGACTAAGATCACGTTGGTAGGTATGTTAATATTAGAAAGACTGCAAGTGCAAGGCGTTGAGAGGTTATGTTTCTAGCTTACCATCAAGGGAGGCTAAGCAATAGGCTCCATACCCATACTTATGTGTGATAATATATGGTCCAATCCAATTCGGAGAAAATTTTCCACGTTGGCTCATTTCTAGAGTAATGATGTTCTGATTTTCTTTTAAGACAAGGTCACCAATATTGAAGTCGTATTCCTTAAGATGTTTGTTGTAGGCAGGTTTGATGTGGTCTTGATAGATGTGATGATGTTGAAGAGTGATTAAGTGACACTCATCTAGCAGTTCAAGTTGTGCTATACATTCTTAGTGATAGTCCTCGTTAGAGACGAAATAGTGAAGAGAAACATGCAAGGATGATATTTGAACTTCGAGAGGAAGGACACATTCAAATCCATAGACGAGGAAGAAGGGAGTAACACACGTTGAAGTGTGGATGTTAGTCTAATAATCCCAAAGAGCGAAGGGGATGCGAAGATGCCAATCTCAACATGCCTTATCAATAGTTTTAGCAAGGATAGTGTGAAGGGTATTGTTAGTGGATTTGGCTTAGCCATTAGCTTGAGGATAATAAGGAGAAGAGAAGCTAATCTTGATGTTGAAACAGTCACAAAGTTTCTTAAGGTATTTTTTAAAGGACTTTCCATTGTCTGTGATGATTTTATAAGGAACATCGAAGCAACATATGATGTGTTGATGGACAAAGTTGACAATTTTGTTAGCTGTAATGGATGCGATTAGAATGGATGTGAGTAGAATGGATTCCACCCACTTGGTGAAGTAATTGGTAGCAGTGAGGATAGAGTGATGACGTTGAGAAGAATGTGGATTGATGAGGTCGATGAGGTTGAGTCCCCATTTTGAGAAAGGCCATAGATCTTGAATTAGCTATAAGTCCTGAATAGGAATACGGATGAGATTAAAATGTTGTTTGCATTTAACACACTTTTTAACATATACACATCGGTCTTGATTGAGGGTGGGAAAATAGTATCCCATTCGAAGAACATGTTTGGTGATGACTAAACCACTAAAGTGTATCTCCATATTTGGCACTTTATAATTATAGTGCAAGTCTAAAGATAAATATTTCCAATGGAAAGAGCACGAAAAAACAAGCACTTTCGCAAAAAATGACACTCAAAACCAAGTTACTGATCAAAAGTTACAAGCTTTTTAATAGTTTGCTTTGTTATTTATTTTAGTTGCCACTGAAGCAAAATAAATTGTTGTTGCCTTCACCGCACAAATAAAAGTAAAGGGGGCTGAAGTTAAGCACCTATTAGTAGGAATCACAAGCTTTAAGCCCTCATATGACCATACCATATGACCAAGGGCTAAGGATTTTAATGGGAAAAATTAGTTAATTGATCATCAAATGGTGGTACTGGTATCTGCGTTGGAGAGGGTGTGTCGTATGGCAAATTGGGTGTTTGCGACTGTAAAACAAGATCTATTATGGGGCGCTCGTGAGCCCTGAATAATATCATAGTAGTCGGGGCACCAGTACCACTCTCGATACCCAAGAAATCATCATCAAGATCAATTTATTATAAAATGGTGGTGCCCATTTCATTAGGGAGACCACCAACATAGAAATTTGGAAACTTTGTTGTTGTTAGATGAATCGTGCCACCACTTTCGGATAAAAAAGATATTAGTTTCCTCTTTGTCTGAACTTGTCTAGGTGGCGGTGATGGTGGCATCATTTTCTTCTTGGAAGAGGGAAGTGGAAGTGTAAAAATAAAATGTGAAAAAAACACATAAATTAGAATTCAATGTTTAGTAATTTTAGCATAAAAGATAAATAAAAACTTTGAAGTGATACTAAAATGTACCTTGCAGAGTTTGTCTAGGAGTAATTTCTTCCCGTGTCAGTGGTTGAATCCTTGCGGTTCCCCTTTGTTCATGTTGATGTGGGGAAGTTTGATGAAAACTATTCGAGGAATCTGTAAATGTTTAGTAATGAATAAAACAAGTATAGTTCCATTAATATATATTTTTAATGTATGTTCTATTGTGCATAGCTTGACAAACTAATAATATTAATACTTCAGATAATTGATGAAGTTGCATGTTGCACAAGTGCAACTAAGGGGGTGTAATAGAACTCCTCATGCATTTTTGTCTCGTAACTATAATAGGAGTCAGAGATGATTGTAGATCCACGTATGAATCTGCAGAATCCTCAAGAGGTTGATGACCTCTAACTGCACCTTGTCTTCTTGCATGTTATACAATTGCTCTCCTTTGAAAGAAAATAGAAAATTAGTGATATTTGTCAAATAAATATATGAAGCTACTTTGCAATAATTTAAACTTTAAAGTTACCTCTTGCTCATCATTTGAAAGATAATTTACTTTGATTTTTCCATCAAGTGTTGTAGGAATATTTTGAGTGTAACTCATGAAAGATGTCATAATATAAAGTAATTATATAATTACAACACGACAATGTTGCATTGTCATTGCAAATAGTGTTTGACAAATCATTTTGTATCCCATTGGATATATATGTACAACAATCAAATTATTGGCAACTTAAATAATGGAGGATGTAGACAACTGCCCAGTACGCTATGTCTAATTTTCTTCCCTGCAAGACTATCCTAGCCTAAAAATATTTAATCATGGTATGAAAAAATGTGTGGGCAACAACTTGCATAGTCAATTCCCTTCTTGATTTAGTCAAGTTACCAACACCTGCGCAAAAGAAAAAAACATGTTATTAGCTTATTGTGATAATAATAGAAAGAAAAATTGTAAAATCATATTATTTTCTTCAACTTGTACGTTAAAGTGGGACTCCTGATACTTCTGTCTTCGAGTTAGAGAGTAAGGCTTTTGTTGTCACATGGTTAACATTCATGTGTGGAAGCCTTGTTAAGCAGTGGATATCTTTTGGAGATGTTCCAAAGAAAATTCTCGTGATGACAACTTGATTGTGAAGATACATGTGGATCTGTCATAATTTTCTAAAAGAAATTGTAACAAACTGGCATCAGTGCGATATTGAGGCATGTAAATCAGTGCTCGAAAACAACATTTATCTACCCAATCACTGAATGTGTCCTTCAGTTTCAACACGGTGGAAATTTGTTGGCACATAAGATTTCATAATTGAATTTTGGGTTGAGACTAAGAGGATGTAGAAATGGATGCCATTATTGGATTGTAGATTCGTGCTTTAAGCTTGTTTGTTGAGTTTGGAGCCTGGTTGGTTAATCGTATGAGCCTGGAGGTAAAGACTAGTGCAGAGCCTGGAGGAACAAGTGAGGACAAAGAGGCCCCAAACCTTTATAAATAGGCGAGTGAGGATATGTGTTGGCATGAGACGACCCAAGTGTAGCCAAGAATTTGTATATGTAGGCATCCAAACACATGTACATACAGATTCCTGACTACATGTACAAATGGGCGACTACATATGTTGACGTCAAGTTGGTGTCTTCGTATACAGATGCCCGGTTCCATGAGTAGCTGGGTGTCTACATATGCAGACACTTGACTATGCATGTAGTCGGACGTCTACGCACACAGACATTTAACTACTCATGTAACTAAGTGTTTACACATCTAGACGCCCGAATGCACAAAGCCTTCATATAGATGCCTCCTCTACATCTTTTTCTCATACAACCAACCTGTTTAATGTTTGTTTTTACGGACACCCGTCTATAACCGATGCGACCAATTACTTTGTGACACACCTTTTCCTAGAAACTTATTTGTCTGTGTCACTATTACATTTTGGTCTTGTTCGCCATCAACACGAAATCTATTTTTACAAATTCGCCAAAATAATCCAAGTTAGATTTTGGTAAAGGGTCTTAAAATTTTCCTTGATTTACATGGTTAAAACTAATTAATATATTCTTTATTAACTCTAAGTGGAGGCGACAAAAATGTAATATTGAACAAACGTCATAAATTAATTAAAGGGGGCCACATAACACATTTGTAATAGCTAGAGCTTTGAATAAAGGAGATGAATATGATGTTAGTAGTAACTAAATTAGGATCTCAACCACCTCGTCTTTGTTGTGCAAACCGAATAACCTTAACTATGAGGTTACACAATAACTCTTGAGCAACGATAAACCATATTGCACATTTAAACATTAGTTGTCAACTAAGTTATTGGCTTCACCAATTTAACCGATGACCGTACTGCTTAACGTGTAAAGCGTATGGCTCGCAAGAGTGCAAGCCTAGTGGTGTCATGTGATGACGCGACAAACCAAGTTTTAATGATGTAAACTTAAACTTAGTTCTCATTAATTCTTTCAAACAAAATATTCCGTAATTTTAGTGTTGTCATGGTTTATTTTGGCATTTTTATTTGGGGCGCTACATTATTCATATTACAATATCAAATTCATAACAAGACTTTGTGATGAGGTGTGAACTTAACTCTTTGGTCAATAATGCACGACCTTCATGCCTAAGAACTATTATTCAATGGTATATATGCTAAAAGTTAAAGCAAAGCTATCTCCACTAAGTCACACAAAGCAACTCCTTAATAAATTGCAATCTTTATTTTTTTTAAAAACACAACCTTCAACTTTTAGTTAGACTCTAAAAGGAAGTGATCCCATGAGAGAGGGCTCCTAAATTTTCTTGGCTGGTGGATTTGGAAGGCGAGAAGGGGATTTTCAATAGTGGTTGTATAAACGACCATAAAGTATGAGAAGGGTCTTTAGTAGCAGTTTGCTTCATGTTTACATGGGTGGCCGTGAAGTGTGTTGGAAACTCACTTGCACATCAAAGTTGAGGGTGACAAGAGTGTTATTTGGAGAAATGGGGTAAGGCGTAGTGTTTGGGACTACTTGAGTAACTTGATCCTCCTTAACAAGCTCGGTAGAGCGGCGTTTCAGTGCTATATGAGGTCACTTGTTTTCACTCTTAGGTTGACCTGATGACAACTAGAGAGTAATTTTAAGAGTATTTATAATAGAAGTGGTCCCATGGTATAAAAGTTTATAAGAGTATGCTGTAATTTTTTTAGGGGAGAGATTTAAAAATGTTATATTTAAATTTGCAATAAAATTTTTATACAAATTTATTCATTCATAAATTGATATTTGACATAACACGTTCCTACAAAATAGAAGTAGGCGAGGGAAACTAAGAGGGCGGTCCCATGCTGGGGGCTATGCTCTAATTTGTATGGGAAATGTGGTCCCATGTTTAAAAAAAAATTACTTATGTTAAAATCCAACAAAATCATAAAATTTCTTAGCAACTACATTTAAGGGAGAGGATTTCCAGCCCCATTAAGCATTTGGTGGCACAAAAAAAAAGCACTTATAAATTTTAGGGAGCTTTTGTGACACTTGGCATTTCAATTTAAACTTCTCTCTTAATTTTTCTTTCTAATTCTAATAATATAGTAGGGATTCATGGGACCATACTAATGACTCCAATTGCGTAGAAAATTAAAAATTCATGGGATCATATTAATGCTACAATTGCCTATTTTTTCTCTCTCAAAAATTTAACTTTCCCATGCATGGGACCGCAACCTAATGCCCCTCCTTTTTATTAGGAGTTGAAACTCTCCTAATTTTTCGGTTGTACTAATTTTTCGGCACTCCTAATTTTTAGGAAAAGATTCTAAAATTTCTCTCCCCTTAATAATTCATAAGATCTCATCTCACACGCTCAATATAGACATGTGATAAAAAAAGCCGACTATATCCATATATGGGACCAACAGCTGCAACAAGAAAAATCCGAAATGGAAAACATAAATTATGGAAACACGTGATTTTTTGAATCTTTGCAAATTGGATTTAATTGTTTTTATTAAATAAAAAAATGTGTTTAATAGAAGTCCTGCCAGTCTTAGAAATTCGATCATGGTAGGTGGAAAACACCCTAACCCCAAAGGCTCCACCCACCCTTCTAAGCTGCAGCTCTGTGGCGTTCATACTCTTTCGCCTGGCAATTTGCTTTCTTCTCCGACATCCATCAAAGATCAGGTTTTTTTTTTTTTGCATAATTTAGAGGTGATTTCCTCGTGATGATGGATTTTTTTTGTCTACTATGTGTCCGATCTGTTTGTGAAATGGAGATTCTCATAGGGTTTTGATTTTGATTTTGATTTTGATTTTGCCATCTATTGTGCTCCTTATCCTGAGCGACTTAAGTTGTTGCAAAGCGATTTTTGGGAGATGACGATCAGGAAAAAAGGATATGATAAAGATTGAAGTCGGGGATAAGAAATTGTTTTTCTGTTTTTTTCAGTTTTAGGAGATTAGTCTTGAAAGTAACGATATTAGCTGTTCTGTTTAGGACTGCTGGATCTTTGTAATTTAGATTATGATGCTGTAGATTCTCCAGATCCCATTAAGGGTTGTCCTGCAATACTTGCCAGTTTAAAGAAATGCGATAATTAAAAATTAGGAAGTGCACTTGACGAACCTGGTTGATCTGTAATGCCACATATATGTCTGTCTCCGCATTTCTTAAAGTTGCTGGCCTTCATTGAGTGCATTCACTTGCCATGTCAGTGGACCATCTGTGAATGAACCGTCAAGAAGGTAAATTTTATAACTTGTGTGACTTTTGAGCACGGTCAAGAAGATATGTGATCTGAAATGTTGAACTTTGAAACTATCTCAATTGGTCGTTGCATTTGGTGAAACACTGTCAATTTGTTGCTATTGGGTTTTAATATTTTCATTTACATTAAAAACTCATTTGCGGAGCCACTCAACCCTCGTATTTAGGCCATTATTGCCATTTTGTGAGTGCATTTGTTGGTGGTGCAGTACCTTGTTATTTCCGCCATTATGGTCATTTTGTTTGCATTTGTTGGTGGTGCAGTGATTGCATATTGGTGTTGCGGTGATTGAATGATATTGCATTTGCTGGTGCTGCAATGATTGCGTTTTTCATAATTTGTATAACTATTATCTATTCATATTTCCCCTCTTTATGCTTATATATCTCTATGCACTCAAATTTCCCGCAATAGTTGCAGCCACTGTGTGACACTATGGCCTTGTTTTCTAAAACTTTATATAATATGAGTAAGATGGATGTGCAAACCTTATCTTCTTTCAAAATGTTCCCTTTTGTAATCATCTGAATGTGAATGTTGTGAGTGCTCAGGGATTTATGTTGTTAACTGCCTTGGTCCCATTGCTTTAAGGTGAGTAACGTTGCAAATGCAATAAAATGAAAGGAATTGAGTTTAAATATGGATGTTTCAACTTCTATTTGTAAATTTTAAAACGGCCATTTACAGTCAGCTTATCCAAGGCAACACACAATTGCCCAGGGAGAAATCTCTTGCTGGATACCTAAAGCTGAGAGTCTGAAACTATCGAGTTTTTATCATGCATGCAGTGATTAGGTGCAATCCCCAGGTCATTGTGACTGCCAAACTCCTATGGCTGGTGTGTATCCCCTGTTGAAGAAATTCTCTGTAGCTGAGCTTAAAGTTGGGCATGTCCTAATAAGCACGGCTCAGTATCTTAGTCCTCAGCATTGCCAGCTCAAAGTCAAAATTATTATTTTTTATCTATTTCTCTTCACCGCTACAACCGGACATGAATTTGTCACTTATTGATGCCATAACCCCTAGATGGAACTAATACAGTAAATCCTCTACTGATCTGAGAGCAGTTATAGTGCCAGGCAGAAGCAATACTTGTTTTTAGTTTGATAGCTGTATCTGCTGAAGCTTTGTTGAAAGTCCCATACAGCCGAGCAACATAATTAATGTACAATTGCATAGCTCATCCTTATGAGGTAGGATTGGCTACATGGAAAGATGAAAATTTGAATAGCCGTTTACTTGAAGGTGCAAGAAATTTCAAATGTGTTTTGTTTCTTGATTTGTTTCTCATTGTCAATTTTGTAAACATATTCTGTTTTTCCATCAATCCCAATTGATGACTAGATAGTCTCTGGAATTCTATCCTTTTGGCTGACTGGTTTTGAGTTCTATAGTTGCCTTTGCATGGGTAATCAATGAATGCATGCTTTCTTTGCATTACTGAATGATATTTTCATTGTGGCTTGTATCTTCTCTATGGTCATGCTCTGGAATGCTGCAAAACTGTTTGATTTGGACACATGTATCAAGGAATTGAGCTAAAGTACTGGGTTTGTGACAATTTGCATTCTCTGTTAGTTATATTTCCAAGTTTTCTTGAGCCATTTTTGTTTTCTTGTTGAGATCTATCCTATGTCCAAAGCTAAACTATTTACGCATGTGGAAAGAAAAAAAGCAAAAATAGTTTTCTCATTAACATCTAGCTGTCTTTGACACCAATTATTGTTTTTTCTCTGTTTGTTTTATGCAGCTTCGCTTCTCTCCATTTTTGTGTTTAACATACAAAGACTAAACAATGGCCTCAACAACAGCTTCAGATTCATTGAAGCCGAGAGGTATGCTTCTATATTTCGGTCACTTCTTTACAAAGTCGTAGTGAATAAGCTATATTTATGATTGGTCAATGAGGGTCCCTACCCTCTAAAAATAAAATAGAAATGAAGCACTTCGATGACAAGAGCCCTGCAACACCATTCTGCCATCCCATACAGAGCCAGATCAAGTCATATTTTCTTATATCACTTCACTCAGCTTCTAGGTCGTTATGATCATCAATGTTTCAGGTAATGGCTAATAGAGATCATAAGAACAAGTTTGAAACTTATACAATTCCCAGCTTCCTCTTCACTTTCGTTAACTCATATTATCCTGCTAAAAGCTCCAAGTTTGGCACAAGTATGAGGATGTGGATAACAGTTAATGGGACAGGCTTTAAACCTGTGATTTCTTAAAGTATCCAAGGCTTCATCTACTATCAAATTCTGTGCACATCCAATAATGATTCCAGTTTATGAAACCACATATAGCTGAGGCATTTTACATACAATTTGTGCGCCTTATGTAAATTAGTTCCAAAGCTCAAAGATTGACACAAGCTAGCAAAAGACGATGAGCCTGAGATTACACTTGTCATTTGAATTTTCTTAAAATTCTCAAAGGCTGAATTAGCAAGTCAAACTAACATATATCCATTGAAATTTACAGACCACAATTCGTTAGGCAGTACATTGAAAAGACTCGAATTCTCTTCAGGAATACCATTGAAGCCTCTTCATTAAATTTAACAGCAGGAATGATTGCAGATCACGGGATCATAATTCGTTAGGTAGTACACTGAAAAGACCCGAATTGTTATCAGGAATGCCATTAATCTAGACACCAACATTAATTTAAGTTACAAATAATCAAGCAAAGATTGCAGTCCATGGGACCAGGTTTATGTGATGTATTTCAAGCTCATCAAGAACTCCAATTTGTCTAAACTTCATCAAATATAAGTCACAAATACTCAAGTAAAGATTGCAGTCCATCGGACCAGATTCCTTTGAAGTTTTTCAAGTTCACCAAGAACACCAATTTGTCTACATCCTTCTCCAACACATATATAGCAAAGAAGCTGCTGCTTTCGACAAACTGCTGCAATTTTTTTCCTTGCTTCCCAATGGCAATCACAGAACAGCCAAGGATCCTGCCATTACAAGTCTGCCTTTACACCATAACATTGAAATTGCTAAAAACTCTCAAGTCTTTATCAAAAAATCCACTTTATGCATTCCAGCAAAGACTGCAAACAATCAATCCACATCATATTATGCAGAATTTTCAGATTGGTTCATATAGGGATGAGGTTTTGTGTGATGTTATGCTGATGGATATTTGTCATTTATTGTTGAGATGGCCTTGGCAATTTGATATAAATGCCGTGCATGATGGTAGAGCAAGTATCTACACTCATATAAAGGATGGGAACAAGTATACCTTTGAATCCATTGAAGGAAAAAGGGCAGGAAGTGGACAACAGTTCTTAAGTGTTGTTGGTTTCTAGAAAACAATTTCTAAGAGAGGTAAATAAGGATATATCTTGTTTTGCTTTCATTCTCAAACCCATGGAGGTTGGGATAGTGAACGGAGTGGATGAAATTCTACAAGAAGTGAAGAGTTTGTTGGGGTAGTGTGCTGACTCCTCAAGGATTTACCGGATGGTTTACAACCCTTGAGAAGTATTTGTCGTCACATGGATTTGAACCCTAGATCAAGCTTACCAAACAAGGCAGCATATAGTTTGACACCTACAGAGAATGAGGAGTTGAAGAGACGTATCGAAGAGATGTTGGAAAACGGTTTGATAAGAGAAAATTTGAGTCCATGTGCGGTTTCAGTGGTACTAGCACCTAAGAAAAATGGAGAATGGTGTATAACAAGATCACTTTCAAGTACAAATTTCCATTGCCATGGATGGATAACTTGATAGATTGCTTGAGTGTAGCTAAGTGCTTCATGAAGGTAGATTCAAAGAGTGGATATCGTCAAAATCGGATTAGAGAAGGGGATGAGTGGAAAACTGCATTCAAGACAAAGGATGGGTTGTGTGAGTGGCTTATAATGGCATTTGGATTGACAAATGGACTGAGGACCTTCACGAGACTCATGAATAAAGTTCTGAATGCATTTCTTGTAAGTTTGTTATTGTGTATTTGGATGATATTCTATTTTTTTACTAGAACAAAGGAAAACCGCTTGATGCATTTGAGGCGTGTATTGCAAAGATTGAGCGAAGAAAAGTTAGTCAACTTGAAGCAGTGCAACTTTATAAAGGAAGAGTTCGCTCATTTAGGCTTTGTGATTTTCCATGATGGGTTGAAGATGGATCTAGAGAAATCAAGAGCTACTATTGACTGACCATCATTGGTAAGGATGTTTAAAGCAAGAAGATTCCACGGTTTTAACAGGAAGTACATCCGGAACTTTATTTGCACCTATCACAGAAACAATTAAGGGTGATAGAAAAGGGTTTATTTGGATAATTAGAGCAAAACAGAGCTTTCAAATGTTGAAGAAGAGGGTGACGGAACAACTGGTTCTAACATTTCCATACTTCAACAAGGCATCTTAAGTTGATTGTAATGCTGGTGGGGCAGTTATTGGGGGAGTTTTGAGTCAAGAAGTTAAGCCCATTGCTTACTTCAGTGAGAAGCTAAATAAAACTAGGAAAAAATATTTGGTCTATGATCAAGAGTTCTATGCAGTTGTTCAAGCATTGAAGAAATGGATGCACTACTTGATATCCGAGGAGTTTGTTTTATTCATGGATCATTAACCTTGTGGTTCATACCTTGGCAAAGGTAAGTTAAATCAGAAGCATATGAAATGGCTTGAATTTCTACAAAGCTACTCGTTTTGAAACATAGAAGTGGAAAGTCCAATAAGGTTGTTGATGCATTAAGTAAGTGTTTTTTGTTGCGTGAAATGAGAGTGGAAGTTGTTGGGTTTAACTTCACGAGAGAGTTATGTGAGGAGGGTTTGGATTTTAAGGAAGCCAAGGTAGTTTGCAAAAGCCCATGATTGGATTACTTCATACAAGAAGAGTTGTTTTGTAAGGTGCAACGTTACCTCATAGTTCAATGGGGGAGAATTTGGTGAGAGAAAAACATAGTGGAGGTCTAGCTGGTCACTTTGGAGTAGACAAAACATTGGCACAGCGTGTTAAAGTTACTATTGGCCAAGAATGAGTTTGGATGTGAAGAATGTTGTGCAAAGTTGTAGAGTTTGCTGACACACCAAGGGAAAAAGTCAGAGTATATGCTTGTATCAGCCATTACCCATACTGGAAAGGTTGTGGGAAGATGTGAGTGTCAATTTTGTTCTCGCGCTGCCAACAAATCAGAAAAGTAATGAATCTATCTATGTTGTTGTACATATATTTTCAAAGATGATACATTTCATAGCTTGCAAAAAGACAAGTGATGCCAGCCATGTTGTTTTGTTGCTCATTAAGGAAGTAGTAAGGTTGCACGGTTTTCCTAAGAGCGTTGTCTTGGATAGGGATACGGATTTCGTGAGACATTTTTAGCAAACTATTGTAGAAAAAATAGGGAACTAGGTTGAGTTTTAGTTTTAACTTAACATCCCCAAACTGGTAGACAAACAAAGGTTGTGAATAGATTCTTCAAGAACTTGCTGAGATGCTTGGTTGGGAGCAAGCCAAGACAATGTGATACTACTCTAGTGCAATCTGAATTTGCTTACAACAACTTGGTAAACAAAAGTATATCCAAGAGTCGTTTTCAGATTGCGGATGGTTACAACGCTCAAGGTGTGGGCAAGTTGAGAAATATGTCTGATTTGTGTTTGTAGCCGATTATTTTGCGAAGTACATGTGTGAGGTACACCAACAAGTGCGGAAGAACTTGGAGAACACCGTGAGATACAAGCATCATGTCTATCCCAAGAGAAGAGAATAGGAATTCAAAGTTGGATAGCTAGTGTTGGCTTATTTGAGAAAGGAGAGATCTCAAGAGGAATGTATGGCAAGTTGAAGTGGAAGAACATTTGGCCTCGTAAGGTTTAGATAAAGTTTGCAGTGAATGCCTATGAGATTTATCTCTCGCAAGGGATTGATATTTCTATGATATTCATGTATTTGATTTGTACCCTTACTATGAGGGAAAGACAAGTGAAGGAAATAAAAGTTTAGAATTTTCAATGTCAAATTGGGTAAAACAATCATCAGAGAAAAGAAGAGATTTGGGAATGTGATTGATTCTAGTATCTTCAAGAAGATGAGGAAATGAACACAATGAGTATTTGGTGAAGTAGAAATATAAGAAAGTTAAGGCGCAACATGGATATTTGCATCTGAGGTTGCTAAAAGAGAAATTTCAATCCAAGAGTTCACAAAATTTTCTTGAACAAGAGCTCATGGTTTATTTTAGTTAAACAACGTGTATGATGTTGGAACATCCGGGTCCACAAACAATCTTGCATCGCCCAAAAATAGGGGGCATTAGGTATGCTTGTGGTGGCGGCAAATTGTCGTCTTGTGACTTCTTCGTGCATGGTGAAGAAGATTAAACAGGGCCAAGTATGCCTCCATAGGTCAATTACCTTAAAAAATGCCCGATGGAGTGGTTTCAGTCCTTTTCCCTGGTCACAAGGACACCTTCTTGGGAAAATGGCGAAACCACTAGTTTACATTGGCAACTGCTGGTTTGCATTGACCAGTGGTTATGCAACTGCTGGACTATGCAAAGTGGTGGATTCACTTGAAGTTTGTGTGCATGTAGATTAATGGCCATAGAAATAAATGTCATTGAACTTTCAGGGTGTTTCCAAGCATCTTGCAAAGACAAAGAGACACTGAAAATTGTTAAAAGGTCAGGATCAAGAGGTGGCATTTTCATCTGTGAAAGAGAGTTGGAACTCAAAGGCAAGCTAGGATCAAGCAAAAATATAGAGTTCAATTGAATGGCAGAACCAGAGAGAGCTTGCAGAAAGGGGGGATGTTTTGTCCAAGTCTAGATAGAGTAGTGTTGTAGTAGAGTCTATCAAAGGGACTGATGTAATCATCTTCATGTGGTTGAATCAATAACGAAATTTTGTGTGTATGAGTGCAATCTTTGTAACAAGTTATTTTTAATAAATAACAAATTACAAAGTAAGAGTGCAACAGTATGTTAAGCTTGAACACTGAAGAGTCAACGAGCTTTGGCATTCTACTTCCTGTCTAGTAACTACTACTGCTCTTTTTTTTCCAAGCTTAACAGAGAGATCATAGAGCTTTCTTGGGTAGGGAATAATCAACAAGAAATTATAATGTAGTTCTAACATGGGTAACTCACTAACTTCACCAAAAAGGTCAAAGTTTGCGCAGCTACTGATCTGTTGTTTGCATTTATGCATTGATATAGAATATAGATTATTTTTTATTTTTATTTATGCTTTGTGGTTACAATTTTATTTATCTATGCCTCAAAATTGATTGGGACTGTGATGTAATTAGATGTGTGCATTGTTGGTGTTGCACGGACGCCTATTGGGTCCCTAAGTGGTTCTCTTTCAGCTCTATCTGCAACCAGATTGGGATCAATAGCCATTGAGGGTAAGTTTCATTTGAATTTCATATAATAAGTGGATGATTAAGTATGCAGAGTCATTATTAAATTTACTCTTATTCTTGACGAATTTTATAAAATTATTTCAATTTTATTCTTGTTAGTTCCCAGTTTATGGATTGGTTATTTTTTGATTAGTCTAAATGGTGGTTTACACACTAAGACAACTTTATCTAATGCTTTGCAGCTGCTCTTAAGAGATCTGGCATTGAACCTGGAATGGTCCAAGAAGTATATTTTGGAAATGTTTTGAGTGCGAACCTGGGTCAAGCCCCTGCTAGACAGGCGGCACTAGGTGCAGGGATACCTGATTCTGTTATATGCACTACAATCAACAAAGTTTGTGCATCAGGAATGAAGGGTATGACATGTTTTGACTTGTAAATATAACTGGCAAATACTGTGTAAGATTTTGACATCTAACAGGGACAGTGTTCTAGGGCATTCTAAGTGCGTCTTTCTTATCTTAACTTCTTACATCTTTTGGAAATCTAATAAATTTACAAATAAAAATTTATGTTTTCTAAATCTTTACTTCTATTAAGATTGTATGGTTGGAAGATTAGACTTACAAAGAATTGTTTTATTTGTTTTTAGCAACAATGTTTGCTGCTCAGAGTATCCAGTTAGGCAGCAATGATATTGTTGTGGCTGGAGGCATGGAAAGCATGTCAAACGCCCCTTATTACCTCCCTGATGCCAGGTATATGATTTTTTGAAGCCTGCTATTGTATACTTGTGTGTTCTATCCTATTGATCTGTGCTGTGAATGGATAATTGGAATTAATTTGCTTCTCTCGTAAGGCTTGATTTACTGCCAATGCAATGAGAGGAACCTTATTTTTCGATTTCTTATTCACTTCTAATAGAAAGGGGTATCGACTCGGACATGGAAATCTTGTCGATGGAATGTTAAAGGATGGACTCTGGGATGTTTACAATGACTTTGGCATGGGGGTATGTGGGGAGTTATGTGCAGATAAATATATTATATCAAGAGAAGATCAGGTATTTCTCATCATGTTATTTATTTAGCAAAATTAAAGTTATTTTTACATTTATTTTAATTTGTGATTTTGGAAATGTCCAATGAACATTTTGTGTTGGTCCCAAGTATTATTTGCAATGAATATTTTATTATTTCTTTAGACTCTTATGGAGGAATTACTTATTAGTTGTGTTCTTTATATAAAGCTTCAGTCAATGTGGAGATCAATTTCAATTATTGCGATTAAGTAGGTAGATGAAAATGGTGGTTTTCTTACTGTTGTAAGCTGCCATCTCTTTCATGTCCTCTATCAACAGATAGGCAACATTGGAATGCATATGCTCTTTTCTCTTTTTTCTAAGCAAACAAGTCCCTATTTCTGCATTTTTCCCTCTTTCAATAGTTCCAGTTTATGAAGTTTCCATAGGCACCAATTTTATTTGAATTTTGACCCATCCATGGAAATTGTGGAAATCATTTGTTACATTTCTCTGATGCCCAATTATTTGCAGCTCATTCCTGTTCCAGATATAAGTTGGGAAGAAAGTAGTTATATTGGTTTGCTAGGTATGACTATCAATACCATCAACAGAATAAGATAACATTTAGCATGATTTGTCCTTTTGTATTTAAAGCCCACGTACTGACTAGACATGCAGACCCTTGTCATTTGTGGATATTAATATAATTTGTATGTGTAGTTGCTTAATTTTCTGTAAATCTTGTACCATGAGTATTTCATTGTGAACATGGTCTGGATTGAGTGTTTCCATGTTCTTGAAGAAATGAACTTGGATGTAATTTTGTGTGAATTTTTGCATAGTTTGTCCTCTTTTTAGTTTATATTTCATGAATATTAACATATATTTACAGCCTTTTCAGATGTTGCAGCTTCAATGAATTTTATAACTTGGAGCTATTCTTTGTTGTGGTGTGTGTGTGTGACCCTTATTGTATTGTGGTTTTCCATCACATATAACATTTATAGCACCTGGTACATTAGTACACTAGCATCTTTATGAACTACTCTTCATGTTGTGGAATAAAGTAGTTTTCTAAGCAAGAATTTTGTTTTATGGTTTAAAATCAAGCAGCATATGACATGTTAACATCTTTGCTTTGATCATGCACATTGTAACTTATGTCGGTACATGCAAAATGCATACGAGAAGATAGGTTTTACTGCAGTATTCACCATGGAAGACTAAGCTGTAGATTTGTCAGCACCATTTCTTTGTGTTCTCTCTTTATGTGCTCTATTTAGATAGGATTATGCCAACAAATTGCTTGATATTGGCATCAGGATAATTATGCAATTCGGAGCTTTGAACGTGGAATTTCTGCCCAGAATGGTGGTGTTTTTGAATGGGAAATAGTGCCGGTATGACTGTATTTGTGAATAAATAACTATTGGTAATAGCTTCAAACATTTAGCAGCAGTGTCCCTTCTATTTCTATCATGTTTATATTTGTTGGTCTTTCTGAATCGGATGTGCAGGTTGAGGTGTCAGGAGGACGGGGAAAACCATCTGTGATTGTTGACAAAGATGAAGGCCCAGGGAAGGTTAGGCTTCTTAAGATCTATAGAATTCATCTAAGAATAAAATATAAATGTTAAATGGATTGATAAAATGCATCTAAAGAAGTTCTCTATATTCTGAACTTGTTTGGTGCCAGTTTGATGCAGCAAAGCTAAGGAAACTTAGACCTGCTTTTAAAGAAGCTGGAACTGTGACTGCCGGTAACGCTTCAACTATTAGGTTGAATCTCTCTCTCTCTCTCTCTCTCTCACACACACACACACACACACACACACACACACACACACACACACACACCCACCCCCCACCTGCACACTCCCACATGCCCACATGCCCACATGCCCCAATATATTTTATTCTTTATGTCATCCACAAAAATTTAATATTCACACATACAGAATTAATCAACATATCAATGTTTACTTGTAAGTTTGTACGAATTTTACTCAGATGCATAATAAAAGATGATAAGAGTAGAAATCAACCTTCTGGATCATTGTAGTACCAAAGATCATAAACTCTTTTACATTCTATGGTTTCCAAGTACCACTTATGCTCCCCAATTTCTCACGTACATAAGGCTTGGCATAGAACAAACCTTGAGAGAATTAGTCATACGAGCAGAGCTCAAACATTCATGTTATATTGTAGCGTGCCATAAGGTAAATTTGTGACAAGGGTAAAGCAAATGCTGAGATGCATTGAGTCTTAACATTCTAATTTTGTTTTTCAAGTAGGTATTATAATATATAAAGTTTCTTCAAACATCATTTATTTTATCTTTTTAGTGGCATTCATCAATGTTTGATTGCCATTAGACACTTTATTCTCCCAACTATTTTTCTAGAAAGCTTACAGTAGTTGAAATGCTAGGAATTGGTAATCATTTCTAGGATATATATTGTGCGATAACTATTTTAGCAATGTTTTGGACATAAACATGGCAAGGTAGAGGCAATAGTTCAATTAAAAGAAGCTTCTTGTAGACTGTCATGCTAGTGGTAGTCATTGTTATCAATGTATTGTTAATTACATGTTTTGGTAACTGACCATTATGTCGTCAATTATTTTATCATCCGTATAGGTAGTACCATAATGACTCTCTTTAGTATGTTCAGTTGTTGATGACTGCGTTTAACCCACAAACAAAGGAACCCACAAACAAAGGAACATCAATCACAGTATAGTAAATGCATAGTACCATGCAGCTAACCTGCATGAAACGTGGGAACGTGTACTAATTTCCAAAACAGGAACGCCTGAGAACATGACCCCCCAAAAATGGGGGAAATGTGTGTGTGTGAGAGAGAGAGAGAGAGAGAGAGAGAGAGAGAGAGAGAGAGAGAGAGAGAGAGAGAGATTCTTAAAATAGATGATTATATAGTGCAACTTCCCATGTCAGCCTTCATATATGAGGCTAAATGTTCTGAAATGCAACATGCAGTAAAGACAAATCCAATTACATATCCGTTTCATCTTCATCATCGTCATCAAAAATAAAACAAGGTGCCTGTTCAGTAGAACCAGAGCATGGATTGGAAGAAGAGGCAGCTCCACTTCCACTTGCATCACTACCAATATCAAGAGCAGCAAGAGAGAGTTCCATGTTTGTGCATTTTGGATCCACATCCGAGTCTTTATGAGACCCACGTGTATATTATTCACCTCTACGAGGCACAAGGCATACATGAAAGAGACATTAAAGCATGTGAGAGCAAAACGGTACGTGCTGCTTGTATGCAAGCTAAGAATGACCTATAGAATATCCTCTCTTCTCAATAATATAGGTTACAATATAAAGGGGGCCATTCTAGGTCGCACACAAGAGGGTTGTAAGGTGCTAAAGTTGTGGATTTAGAAGGCAGCGATCCACTCCCTATCAAAGATGTATGGTTCCAAAGCCTAAGCCTAAGATACAAGTCTAATATCCTGATTGTAAGAGGATTGTAGACAACAAGAAGATATCTATGATGGGGTTGTAAACATGGGTTGTAGGGATTGATAGGTTGTAAAGCCCAAAGGGCAGATTGTAAGGTAAGGATTGATCGGTAATAATACAATAGATTAAGCATATGTTATGCTACTCTACTCTAACCTATATACATGACCAATCAAGTAATCAATTAAATCTGAAAATAATATAAAAGAAAAGAGAGGAAATGGATACTTACCTTCATGCAAACACCATTGGCGCATTAACTTCCCCCTTGGGTTGGCAACACCTTATGAGAGAGTTGATGTGGGGACCACAAGATGGATAGGAAGAATACCTAGGTAAACCACTCGTCGGAGAATTCAAAAGCTTGGTAGACCACATTGAGTGCAGCTCCTAATTTTGAGTGCCTTAGATCCAATGCTCAAAGAGTAGACCTCCAAAGATAAGTAAGACCTACTTCTAAACCTTTAAGATCTTTAAGAGTTGTGCGGCGAGTGCAAGCAGATTTAATGAACACTGATGTGTTGTTAAATGTACTCAAATGATGCCTATAAATAGGGAACATGATTATCTAATAGAGCTTTCTATAGTCGTCAACATCGACCATTGTCAAGATTGCAAGTGAGATGATATCAACCATGGTCGATGTCGTCGGCTCTAGGTACTAGCATATGATGGGGTCCTAGAAAAAAAGGTTCGAGAGATGGAGGAAGACTTTGGAGCTGAAAAAAGTGATCTAATGGAGGTATAATGATCGTAAGTGGATAGTAAGATGATGTTATAGAGGTTGTAAAAGGATGACCGAGAGGTTTAAAGGTTAGAGTGTTTAAGGTTTCATGAATTGCACATCAAGGCTCTCTCACAAGTATTGCCACTAACTAGGCCACCCCACTCCTAGTATACCTTGTGGGATACAACTCACGGGAGGTTAATTCACCCATGGTGCTTGTGAAGTTAAGATAAGATAAGATAAATATATTAATGGTCGACAAATGACCACAAAAGTAGGTCAAAGGGACTGCAAAGTACACAAGTGCCAATATAAAGCGAGAAAACCAAGAGGTTTCCAAATGAAGTATAAAGCAAAAAGCAAAAGAAGAGCCATAGAAAGGTAGAAGAGAGGGAGAAGGTAGAGCTGGAAAGAACAATCCACGAACGCAAAGCAGGGGGTGGAAATGCCCAAGAAGGCTCAAGGGAGGCAATGAGGAATGCTTATTAGGGAGTGGTAGACCCAACTCTCCTAACATTTGAGGCCGATTGAATGAAACTCTAGATAGAATGACGATTGGAAGAGGAGGCGATGAGATGCTGAGGCCGCCCACCATCTGCTGTATGGAAAATGTGGTATGCCGCAAGGACTTGGTGGATCTAGACTGCCTCTCGGTGCAGGAATTAGTATGGTTGCGTTGATGAGATATTGGGGAGCTGTGGATGGTCTCCCTGAATCATACTAATCTGTAGTGTGATGCAGAGTTGGTATCAATTTGGCGCTTAGTGCCTCTCATTGAGGGTAGCATTGTGAAAATGGAAGTGTTCAGCTGGGTAGAATCTGGTCTGGAAGGGGTTTGAGGAGTGTGCTCACGAAGCCTCAGAGCCTGCTGCATGTATAAAGCCAGGCACTTCTGGTCCTCATATCTGAAGAAGTCAGAAAGAGCCTGGGTCCTCATGAAGAGGCAGTGAAATCTCCCTCGGATCTCGTAGTAAATGGGGCAGCGAAAGATGAAGTGTGCTTCCGTTTCGACCTCTTGAAGACTGCAAAGCTGACAAATTTTGTCTGAACGATCAATTAGGTGATCCATCTCACTCCGAAGCCTATGAGAGCCCACTCGGAATTGGCCAAGGGGGATAGGAAGAGCTTGCATCCAATTACGTAGTGTATACTGAGGGCGGACAATAAAACTATCCCTTAACTCCAAAAAGTGCTTAGCATAAAAGGCCATCTTTGGGCGTAACCCAACATGAGGTTACGCCCACCATGAGGGTTCACCCAAGTGTGGATAAATGCCTGTAAATGTCCTCCCTGATGATCCTGTTCAGCTACTGTTTAGTAGGTAGAAGGTGACCTGGTACGCCCAAGGAATATCTAAAAGGAGGGAGACGGTCCATCTGAATACTCACAAACTCCAAGAGATTAGAAACCCCAACATACCAACAACAATCACAACCAAATCAGAATCGGCAATAATCTTTGAAGAGAAAAGTAAGAGTGAAAAATAAATTGTATACAGTGCTTAGATAGTGCGTGAAAATGATTTAAGTTTTTAACCAAATGACAATTACTTAAATGAAATCCATGTACGTAGGTGTAATTTTCTTGTCTACTTGAAATTTCCAACTTAACGGATTTATGTCTAGCAATAGTGGCAAATAGGTAACAAAGGGAAATGAGAAAATGATTTTTTTTTTCTCTTGTACGATTTATAGGGAGAAAGCCACATACGCCATTGTTGCAGCTATGTTAGGCGTTGGATGCAGTAGTTTAAGCGCGATAACATTACTTGTAAATGTGAACCAGAGGCACTGCTAAATCCGAATGCTGCTATTTGGTTTGTAATTTATTTGTTATTTTTGAGTTTTTGCAAAAATAACTTTTTTTTTGAAATTAAACAAGTCAATAAATATAGTACCAAAACCAGAATGAACTGTTCCTCTACTTTTTTTTTCAAAAAGCCCAAAAAGAATATACTGCCAAACTTATAAAATAACTTAGAGCTCTACCTTTGGATCGTACGGTTGTACAATTGGGAAAAAAACAGAGATTGGAGCGTTTCCTGGAAAGAGAATTTTTGTTGCAGATGGAGCGCTGTATGGACTTTTTGGAAAACCAATGTCAGAGAAAGTGCGCCAATCTGATTTGAACTAAGATAGGTCTGCACTTGAAATGTAAACCATTAGTGCTTCAACTCCAATGTATATTCCAATGTTTCAATATTGTCAAGAAAGATATCAGCCAACTAAACCAGCACTCATCCAGACAAATGCCAACACATATGTTAGATTTGGGCATTGCTGTATGCTATTCGAACGCACTCTCAGTCCTGCAATTTTAAAAAATGCACATTTCCAATGCTTTTATCACTGCCAACAATTCAGCTCCCATGTGAGGCGTACTCAATTACTGTGCTCCAGCTTCAATGGAAATATACTGCTGTAGCAAGGACAGTATGGCCCACAAAAAAAATAAAATTAATTCGTGATGAGCCTGGACTCAGTTGTACAGCTGTTGTATGGCTGGGCAAAATATTGGAAATGGAATTTACAGCTGGTTGAGGAGAATGGAGTAGAAAAAAAGATTGAATGAGCTGTGGCTCTGATACGTATGTGTTCAGGGGACAAGAATTCCCTCCTCTTTGATAGGGAGGTTCCCTTACTTAAAACCATAGATATTTACAATATCCACACTATTACTGTCTTGATTTGGGGTGTTGGTTGCCTCGTACAGATGTGCTAGATGAAATTCATAAAAGAGAGAGAGGTGTCTGGATTTGTTTGGGAAGAGAAAAAAGGGGTGACAATATTTTCTGAAAGCAAACGAAACAGATCTTAATTTACTCATGCGTGTCAGTAACTTAAAGAATGTACAATATTATATAACAAAAAATTCTTGCCTAGAAATGAAATATTGACCCAAAGTTCAGTAATTCATAAAAGACAGAAATGAACACAAAGTTTCAAATTCTATTATGTGTAATTGCAACACAAAAAAATGGGTAGGATTGAAGGAGATAAAGGAACTCTCTTCTGTATTCAGTCTTTCTTGTTTTTTTACAAAGATCAACCAACTCCTTTTTACAAAGGAGGAGATACCTTTTATAGGCAAAAAGGGTAGTAACTACCTTAAAATAACTAATTGTTATTTAACAATGACACTTTGCTTAATTAAGTCACTTAAGTGACTTTTACACTTTTAACAACTCAAAATGAAAAAAGTGCAATGCAAAAGTATAGCAATTAGATTTTGCTAGAACTTCAAGAGGAAAGCTAGGCAGTTGGGATTTTGAGTTTGAGCACGTGTATCTTGAACTTTATTAGTAAAACGTCAATATTTGATTCTCTTGGGATCACGGTGTTTGCCAGGTTGTTCATCTATCTCCCAAAAACATTCTCCATTTCAAAATTTGTCCCACCAAATTGAGTCAAATTCTTGAAGGCTTCTACCTCCACATTGTTTAATTTTGAACAATTCTTCTTTAAGCATCTTATTGAATTGCTCTTTGATTTCATCCACTGTATTCCTTTGAGAGGAATCATCTCGAAAGAGGTCGCAATGAAGGGCTTTGAAATCAACAAAAAATTCCGCCTTTAAAGACCACCCTTTTGAATGAAATTCTGCAGATGAGTTGAAGCTTCTTCTAGAATCTTGAGCCTCCATTCCACACCACGGGACCAAGTTTGAGAAATATTATCCTTTGAATTATTAAAAATCTTTTTAGACATGAGGTTTTTTTTGTTAGTTATTGCCATGATCCTCAAATTATGTTCAGTGCCCACCTTGAATGCCGAAGCGGACACCAAATCTGGATTCACATAGCCCCAACTGCTAGAAGCGGTCGAGCTACTCTTTTTAGCACCATTTTTATTTAAGGGACAGAAGCTTGCAAATGCCCTTGGTTTTTGCAGGATCTGCATCTAAAGGTGGTATTTTCATAATCCAACACCCGTGAATGCTGAATTTTTCCAAATTTTAAAACTATACGATCTGGTAATCCTTTACTCAGATCAATTTCAGCTCAAATGCGAGCATAAGTGCACAACCCCGAGTGAGTTCTATCCAAATCTTCTTTAATAAACTTGTCCTAGAAATTACCAATATCATCTAGGGCATATCATAGATGCAGAGGAAGGTTAGGAAGCCTTACCCAAACTGGTGTTTTGATAACCCAATGGGTATTCAGATCAAATTCTGGAAACCAAGGAGTCAAATACGAATCGGTGTTACCCGAGAACCAAGGTCCGTCAGATAGGCAACATTGATAATCTTCGGTTTCTCTGAAATGGACAATAAAGAAACCCCTGGAGCAGAGAGATATTTCACACTTATTGGACCAGTTTTCAAAGATCCACTAGTATAATGCGGTAGAGGAAGGCCAAAGGCCATTGAAGCGCCCGATCACAGCATCCCGAGCAAGAGTCTGCTAGTATTCCTCCACCTCTGGGTTTTTAATCTGTAAGGCTGGGATTTCTTTTGCCAGATCAACCAAGTAAGCTTGGTTTCCACTAGTATAGCCATCTTGATTGCCTAGTATATCCTTGAAAGAGGTTGGCTTTGAGGCAGAAGCACCGACCCCTGCTTTTCTAAGCGGTTCATTGTTTTTCCTTCCAGCCCCAAGGAAATCCGCATCCTTGGCCGGAATTTTGTGGATTCAGTTTAGGGTTTGAAGCACACTTCTCCTTCTCCCTATGCGGTCTCCCTGTAGTCCATTGTTCGTCCCTTGCTTCGTGGGAACAATGGTGAATCTTCCCTGTAGAGCTGTTGGTTCCCCTACCATGAAGTAATTACCCTGGCCAGACCCGATTTCGCTTTCTCCATTCTTCGCAAAATTTGAGTTTTTCGCTGCCATCACATCTCTTTTTCGCCCCAAGATCGACAAATGGTATTTGTTAGAATCCAACCCTTTATACTAAATTTTGTAGTCATCTCATTGGAAAAGAAGGCCTGTGATGCATTATTGGGTTGGAATTAGTTGATAGCAGCCAAAGCTGACCATAAATTGGGGAAAAAAAATAATTTTATTGAAAACAAATGTGAAAAGTATTTCATAGATTTGAAGAATCGGGAAGTGAGTGAGAAATCAACCGCAATAGAGTTGTCAGACCCAGACTTAAAAGAAAACTCTGTGTATGGAAATCAAGGTATGATTGAGCAAAACGATGGAGTAGGTTGGAGTTGCAATCATGCTCCGAGGACAAGACGAACTCCCTCAATGGCGTGTTCATTGGTAGATGGAAGACTATAAAGTGGCCCAGTCAGATTGCAATAGTGTTGAAATTATGGAGAAGAACAAAGAAAAAGGCTTGCAAAGAGACGACCTGAAACAAAAGTTGCTGAGGCCAAGCCCTTATGAACCGTCAACATCACAATCTGCTTATCCACCTAAATTTATAAAGTACAATGCCAAGGATGCAAAGTTTGCTGATAAGTTGGCCCACCATTTTGAAAGCATAGCAGACAAAGTTCAAAGATCCAATTACAGTGAGAATGAATGCGGGATCTAAAGATAAAATTATAATAGGTGAAGTATGACCTTTTGAAAAATCTGTTTTGAAGTAAGGTTGGATGAAAATACGCTTTCCCTGGATGGATAGTCAGTCATGGCACATTGGCTGACCGAGGCTATATTGAGACAAAAGAAGTATTGTCGTGACCGATAATTGGGGCACTAGTTTTAAATTGAGGGCAATTGTGTTAAAAAGATGAGGAAGTAGGGGCATGATAAATATTTAAGGCACAAGTGTTTCATGTTCGGGGAACTAATTAAAAAGTAGCGATAGTCAAAAAGTAAAAGCAGGACAATTTAAACATAAAGTACTTCAGATATGGCATTTAAAATCCACCCAACAATGAATAATTGGGTAGAGCAATTAGTGGATGTGGATGGTACAGGGTGTTTCAGTGCAGTGAGTGAATTCAAAGTAAACTTATATTGGTTGACGATAAAAAATATTGATGGGATTAATATTGAAAGGCCACATCATAAAAAGACAAGTATGGTAGATGAAGGAAAAAATAAAATAAAATGACGTACATTTTCTGTCAACCCTGATGTATGCCCATTTTCCCAACGGCTGTATGCTCTTCCCTTTAATTTCAGACCGTACAGCCTCTATCTCAAGTGTCATACATCCACTGTTTATAATCCCCTGTGCTGTACATACCATTTTCTGTCTCTGTTGCCATCGATCATGAGTTTTCACATTTCACTGTATATTTTAGCAAACCCACCATACAACCTTGTTCATTTTCCGTTGTACGGTTTATTGCTTGTAGTCTTAGTGCCGTTGTATGGTTAGTTAAGACCTGATTTCCATATTTGCACAATCTTTGTACCTCACAGCAAGAGGAATTGCTGTAAAAGCCGATTTTTTTAATTTATGGTTGTTGGATTTGTGGGTATTTATAAGTGCATATGAAGACCACAGTTTGGTATGGACAAATCAGCCTGGCACTGTGATTTAAGCTTCAGATTTTTGCCAGGGTTTCTGAACATCAAGCAACATGATTCTCTACAACAGCAACAGCTCTTCTAGGAATCTCTTTAATCTCCTTTCTTCCCTCTCTTTTTAATCCTGTTGTCTTTGAGTTGTGTCAGAAGAGACTTTGACCTGTTTTTACAAAAATGGACAATGTACATATATTGTCATTGTTATCAACGAATTATTAATTATATGTTTTGGTAGCTGACATTGTTATGTTAGTTATTGTATTGTTGGCATTAGTTAGTATTGTAACCAGTGTTTTAAAAACCATTCTGGTTCCGGTTTTGGTTTGACCGGTTCATTAAAAAAATTGCGAACCATTAGAAAAACCAAACCAATGACCAGTTCTGTACAGAACATACTGATTCAGTACTGAACCATCCAGTTCCGTACTGAACTAGTCAAACTGGCGAGTTTCATACTGGATCGGTTTGAACTAGTTGAGGGGCAAGTTTAGAATTAAAACATTTTTTTTCCAATTTTAGCTTTTAAGTTACTTTTTTCCAACCCTAACCCTAAAATGATGTTATATAGACCCCATTTGGAACAATGGTTAAATAATCTCGTCTTCATGCAATACAATCTTCGGCTAAGGCGCAACCAATTACTGAATAGGATACCTAATACAGATCCCATTGTCTTGGATGATATTGATCCAACTTCCTAATGGGTAGAGGAGAGTCACTTGGCAGAGTTTGATCCCGATGACTTCGGGTGGATGCCTTTGGATGATGAACCACTAGTAGCACCAGACATGTAAAACTCTAGCCGTGCTACTACAACTACTGTAGATGTCCCTGAGGAGTCCGATGTGATTGAGCCAAAGGAACATGATGACATTGATGAGAATGAGAATCCCATTCTTAGCAGTGGTGTTGAGTTTGATGATTGATATCAAACATGTAGTAGCTTGTAGCATATTATTTTTTGGACTCTATAGGCCATTTAAAGCCTCATTGTTTATGTATTTTGTTTCGGATATGTAGTGCACTCGGTGCCATTTTACTATATTTACCCTTACATGGTATATACATGAGCAAACTTTGGATATTTTGTCTCTAATGGTATGTAATCTTTAAAATTGTAATATTTTATGTATTTTTTAGTAAACCGGTTCATCGATTTTAAACCATCCAATTCCAGTTCGGTTCCGGTCTGACCCTCGGCCGGTTCCGATTTTTAAAACATTGATTATAATGACTCCCTTAAAGTATGTTTGGTTGTTGACAGTTGTGTTTAACTGACAACCATTGGATCTTCTTGTCATATAAATAGCCTGAGGTATGTTGGGTAAAGTCATGTGTGTATTGGGTCCTCCCTGTACCGAGAAAACTGTATTGAGCACCATGCATGGATAGTATTTACAATTCTGTGATTGATGTTCCTTTGGTAGTGTATTTTGTATAGTAATCATGGCCCACCGATTTAATTCTGCAATTGCAGGAACAATTCTAAGTGAGATCTTTGCAAAGCTAATATATGTCTTCGAGAAATGGAAGAAATGCCAGTTATGGTTACTAAAAAAGGGAAAAGCAGAGAATGCAGACTAGGATGTTGTATTTGTATTCACTTTTAACAAGTTACTTAGTTCTTGATTGCTCTTCACAGCCTTGTTCAGAGTTAATTCCTTTGAGGCTTTAACAACTCCTAAACTGCGAGTGCTTGAGTCGATCAAACCAGAAGGGTCCCTTTATGAGGAACAGTAGAGCTGCTCAATAAAACTTGGAGAAGGTGATTGAAAAATCACGATCTCTTGAGCATATGGTGGATTTTGGTTTTCCGGTCCATGGTAGTGGTGTGGTTAGATTAAGGCCGTGGTTAGAATGGGGCCATCTGTCACCAGTCAGCACAAAATTTACACAGAAGGTAATAGATTTGTTAAAAAGTGTGGTATGTGACAAATTCAAGATAGGTGCCTTGAGATATCTCTCAGCGTTTTTCAGATAGATACATTTAAAATATATCTACAAGTTATAGTTTAGGAACAATCTTTTTTGCACGTAAGCACTCTTAGCAAGGCTTCAATTACATGATTTTTTATTAAATGTGTATAATTCAAGCTAGTATTAGGTAAATTTCAACCTTTGTATGTTAAATATTATCTTTTATAGGAAATTTGTACTGCAACATATCATCTTTACAAGAAATGCCTAGTGGAAGGCTAAATTGGATGACAACTTCAATTAAACAATTGTGGAGTGCGCTGTACACAATTGCTGGTCCGTTTAAAGTTTTCATTCATCTTTTTGCATGAAACGTGGTTGCTATGGCATCAAAGATCTTGCGTATCTAATTATAGGAACTCTGGTGATTAGATTTTTTGCATATTGGTGTTTAATCTGGCCCTAGTTTTTGCTGTTGTGGTCCAAAAAGTGATCGAGATTGTACTGATAAAAGCTTGGCTAAGTTTATATCCTATAGGACTCATTTCCAGGCTATGTATGTATTTAGGTTTGGGTGGCTTGCTGGGAAATAGATAATGGTAGAGACCCTTGCTCAAACAAAATAAATTTAATGGCGCATTTGATTATTTTGACTTATTAACCTTATGCTCTTTGATTCTTCTCTTGCAGTGATGGAGCAGCTGCTCTGGTTTTAGTGAGTGGAGAGAAGGCATTGGAGCTGGGTTTACAAGTTATTGCAAAGATAATAGGTTACGCTGATGCTGCACAGGTGTTTCTCGTTCTAAATTGTAAATCTTGTTTGTAACTTCATTTCAAAGATGTACCCTTGCAATGTGTTGGCTGAGTGTAGATTTATGTTGCAGGCCCCTGAACTATTCACAACTGCACCAGCTCTAGCCATCCCAAAAGCTATTTCTAAGGCAGGCCTGGAGGCTTCACAGATAAACTATTACGAGATAAATGAAGCATTCTCTGTAAGTTTAATTGCTAGAAATGCATTGTTTGCTACAACATACCAGTGAAAACCTTGGTGAATATTGCCATTGGGATATTTTATTTTTGAGATTTGATGTATTTCTCTTTAATTGTCTTTAGTATTTAGTGAGCTATTCGTTTTAACATTTTGCCACTTTAGAGTTAAGATGCTAGGTGGAAAATGAACACACTTTATGCAATTTCACCCGATGTTTCTGCAGCCACAGTCAACTGAGTTTTACACCTTGGAATGTTACGTATCCTGTTTAGACTGACTTTACTATTACTATGGGTACAATTGCACTGAAGAGAGCTTAATTTGTGGTGCAAATTATGAAAAGAATAGAACTCTGTTCTGATTAAGTTCACGTTTTGCAGGTTGTAGCTCTTGCCAATCAGAAGATACTTGGCCTTGAACCAGTATGTTCTCTTTCAAAATAACTTGCAAACATTGGTGCAAATGGCATCAACAGATTGTACATGATAATTATAAATTACCATTATGAAAGTTAATTTAAGGTTTTGTGTGCTTATTAACGTAACTAAGAATTGAGATGCTCAGTTCATGTGTTTTGTATAACTGAATAGTGACTCTATCAATTTAAGAATATTACTATTAAGGCATTTTGGCTCCAGATCATAATTTGAAACCTTATTTTATGTCACCTGCAGGAAACTCTGAACGCACATGGAGGAGCTGTATCTCTGGGGCATCCACTTGGGTGCAGTGGTGCTCGCATTATGATTACACTTTTGGGGGTTTGTATCTTACATAAAATGTTTGGTGATTCATGCGTTAGAACACATGATGCTTGTTGCTTTTTTGGGTGATAGTGCCCAAGATCACCTACATCACCTCCATTGTTTTATTTTAATATGTTATAACTTGATAAGCTAACTGAAAAATATTTTGATAGGTATTGAGACAAAGAAAGGGGAAATATGGAGTTGCAGCAGTCTGCAATGGTGGTGGCGGGGCATCTGCAGTAGTTATAGAGTTCATGTAAGCTAATGTAAGGCCTCTTTCTTTGGTAAAGATAGGGGCAATTTCTTGCATTTATGTAAAATATAAACTCAATAAGAGAATAGCTAGCTTAGTTGGGAATCTTCTATTCTTACTTGTCCATACTATGTGTTGCTATCTTCGACTTCTAAAGGATGTTTTCCTTTTTCCCATATCCTCATTTTGTAATGAAGTGGTCCCCTTTCTCTTTTCTTGGCTTTGTCCAACTCTGTTGACACTTTACAATTGCAGCCATTACTTGAATGAAGGGCGATGCTTGTTGTGAGGATGTGCTGTACGGAAATTCAGGCTTGGAGGCAACATTTTAAGAAATTAGTAGTTAGTGCGGTCTCCACTTTACTTCCTCTCCACGACAATCAATGCTTGCCATAGTCATTGTCATAGTAAAATGTGGTGCCTGCCTGAAAGAATAGGCATAAGAATGTTTCCATCGTCAAAGTTGATATTTACATTTAGGTAAACTAGCTCAAATAAAAATCACTGTTTCAAAAGTCAGATTTCAATCAAAAGCATTGAGTCGTCACAAAAATCTAACGAGTTATCATTGCTGCGAAGACATTTGATTGTATTTATCACAGGGAAAAATATTATTATCATTATTATTATGGATGGTGGTTTCTCTTAAAATTTTGAATTTTAAGAGTGTTCAACATCATTTTTATTTAAGTATTTCCTTTATTTCTTGCCACTGTGTATCCATTATTTTTAAGATAGTTTCCTATTTTATGGATGTATGTCCTTATTTTGTTAGAAATGCCCCTGCGAATGCAAGGTCTATAACTATTTTTTCACAACATTTATTGGGAAAAATCTCCACATAGAAGGGAGGGGTTAGCATTGTCAAGTAAATGCCACACATGTGCCTGCAAGCCTGTGAACCTGTTACACTACAGCTTACTCATGGGGTTTATAATTGTTCCCTTCAAGAATCTGCTACCTTATATGTAATACGTTTTGTTGAAACCTGTTACTAGCCTAAAATTCAAGGAGCTGTAATATTTCTACTAATAAATACTTGGGAATTAAGATAAATTAAGCTGCGAGTGTTGGCAATTCAAGCCCGTACCAGAAATATTATTCATTGATTTAAAAGGTTATTTATACATATTCAAATATTGTTGGGATCCTGCAGTCCCGCAGCCACTTACTTAAAATACTTTCACTAAGCTCAAAACTTAACTTTTTATCGGATAAGTGTGATAACCAGTCAACAAGCTAACAAGCCAAATATAATTTAATAAATGACATAACATTCTCCCTTTATTACATCGTAGTTCCAAAAGTGGGAGAGAATACACATGAGTCGGGACATACACACACTTCATCATACTTAGTATCAGTCAAATGAACAAGGACATATTCATTAGTTTATTGAGAATTATAAAAACAAATGAAATTTGACAGTGTGCAGTCTAGACGAAGTTGTGTGAATAGGGGCACAACTGTTTATAACTCGCCTGTGTGGATAGCAACACACTCAATTGTTTGCTACAATACATTTTTTAACTGAGCCTCACACTTACATAAATAGGGGCACGCTCAACTGTTCATAACCAAACATATTTACAAGCAATGACATACTCATCTGTTTGTCATACACAATAGTGGGAATGGTCTAACTACACAACTTAAGTGGAAACTGGTCTCACTGAACAAAAACAGCAGTGGGTATGAACCTTGGTATCTGATCCTTAGCTGGAGTTGGCTCTCATATCAAATTTTTTCAGGTGGGATGGCATCACAAATTTCATCCTTAAGTGGGCATTGAGAGTCACTGAAAAAACTTGTCTTAGTAAAAAATGACACTTAAGTATAGTCCAAACTTTTAGCTAGCAACAAACATAAGATGGGAAGTTTTCCTCTATACTCTTGAACTCAGCTTCACTTGGGAAGGTCGATCTTAATGTCTATGTCGACCGCAACACATTTCATGGAGCTCTTTGACAGTTTCGGTAAACTCTTTAAAAGGTATTGGCAACATGGAGTGCATCTACCGATAGGTGCCCTCCTCCCATCAATAAAATAAACTTGAGGATGTTGTGTAACTTGATAATGCATCTGTTTATAATGGATTCAGGAAGACAACTCCATATAAGTATTTGATTAATAATTTTTTTGGTATTCAATTGCGCAGTTTAGAGTCAATCTATATTTGACCCATTCGAGCCATCGTGGAAAAACACTTCTTCCATAAAAGTACTTTTATGAAAAATAGAAAAAACAAGTCCCAACTGTTTATAAGAGTTGTAGAAAATCCATTTATAGGATGTTTCAAAATGTTATATTTGCTCATTCAATCAAAAAATTTAGCTTAAAATTTCATCTCAATTTATAAATGTGGAAAATGGTTTTACTAAAACTAACCATAACAGATTTGCAATAAGGTTTTAACAAATATAAATCAGAAAATTAGAAATTCAGATCTAATTGTATTAATTGAACAACGGGTTTGGCAAGTTCGCCAAAGGTACTAGCAACAAGTAAGGGAGAGGAGCCAATAGTGGAGCATGGACCAGTAATGGTGAGGGTATTTGTAAAGTGAGTGACTAGTACATGTACATTTGTCATTCAACATTTGAAAAAAAAGTAGCTAATAAAATGTGTCACATCAAATCACATCAAAAAATCACCCAATCACATGATGTCATATAAGTGGAAAAAAATACATGACATAATGCCTTACTAATGGTCCACCCTTTTTTCCTTTGTATGAAAAATTACTTGATTTAAATCCATTTAAAAACTACTTTCCATAAAATAAAAATGCTCAAAAAAAAAATTTAGATTAAGAATTTTTTTTTTAAAGGGTATTTTTTTTTTCAAAATTTGATATATTTAAATGTGTGTTGTACACCCCTCAACTTGGGTGCACAACTACTGGCTCCTCTCCCTTAGTGCATCTATGAATATGAGCCCCCTTCCCGTAATAAAATAACCTTATAAGGATGTTGGGTAAATTGATAATCCATATTTTACAATGGATTTAGGAATGCTCCATAAAAGTACATCTATGGAAAATGACAAAAGCAATTAAATCTAATTGTTTATAAAAGTTGTAGTAAAAATCCATTTATAGAATGTTTGACAATGGTTTTTTTGTTCATTATGTTCAAATTTCAATTTAAAATTTCATTTGGATGTTTCGATATGGAAAATTTCATTTGGTTAGGCACTAAGGCTAACCATAGCATCGTAACACTCATTTAGTGGCACACCCAGAACTGTAGCAATATGATTCTAGCAAGTATTAGATACCAGAAAATTGATTTGATGCTCTTATTTGCTTATTTGTGCACTGCAAAAACATCACTCTCTCTTCCATACTTTTTCATGTGTCATTGGGAAACAACTCTCCAAGCCCAAAACAAGGCTACTAGTTTTACGCAATGTGTAAGGAAAACAATTCATTTTGGAAAATACGCTGAACCCAATAAAGCCTACCTTGATAATCATTAGAGCAATAAACAATTGAAAAGTAACACAAGTATAATGTCTGTCCAGTAAGGAATGTAGTGCAATGCAAATATCCCAACCCTTATTCCTTTGATGGATGCAACATGGAGTAAATGCCACTTTTTTTTCTGAATTCTTGAAATCCACTATTTTGATCTTATATCTTTAGTTTAGGTCATTTGTAATCATTCCTTGTGTTGTAATAAATGCACTAGCGCACTTGTGTATTTATAGACTTATTGAATTCAAATTAGGACCTTATTGCCACACATGTTGATGGGTGAGAAAAACTGACAAAGAGGGGCCACAAATCTCGATGCACCTAAGTCATGGGTCAAAATGGCCCACAAAAGGAACCCAAACCCCTAGTGGTGCGGTGATGGAAAACTAAAATTGTACTATTATGGTTATGGTAAAAATGACTAGAAAAATAAGTAAACAGGGGGAGAGAAAACTAGGTCGAAGAGAGAGACCAAGAGGAAGAGGAAGTACACAAGGTCAAATAGAGAGGAACAAACCACGAACAAGAGGATGGCATGGATGCTAGGTACAACACCGAGTTGAAAGCTTCGAAAGACACAAAACACAAAGGGAACAAATTAAAAGTTGAACAACACAAGAAATATGCCAATAAGAGTTGAATCTAGACCAATAATCAATAAACACATAACTACACTAATATTAAGCAATTAACTAGTCCCATATCAGAAATAGGTGTTTATATAATGCTCCACTTTAATGTGTTTTCATGCATGCGGATATAAAGTGGTTGTGGTCACCTTTCTACATTTGTGCTCTAGTGTTTGGGGAAACTTTGTGCCCTTATAGAGACATGGAAGTGAATTAATGTTTATAAATTTGCAATCAAGAAACTATTGAAATCTAGGGAATAAATAAAATAGGAATGAAAAACTCTTGGTTGTGCTAAAACTATGAAAAAGAATGTGTGAAGTCCATATCTTTGAATATGTATTATGTTTGAATCTATTTGGGTGTCTCATGGCACAACCAAGTGGAAAATTATGTGTATCACCATGTGATTGCTTTCACATGAGGAAGCAAAAAAGTGTCAAAGAGGTCTAAAGATAAAATAAGTAGAATATATGCCTCTTTTTGAGGTGTGGGATGAACACATGAATCATATGTCTCAATATAAATAGATTGCCTGCATTATGTGTCAGATAGCAAAATAAAGATTTGATGTGAATCATAGTAAGATATTTTTATAAAACATTTATATAATAAACGAGGCACCTCTATGTGGGTATGCGTATTGTCATAGTAAATAATGTCCTATGTGGCCCTAATATATAATCCATGTAAGCACAAGTGTAATATACCCCAAGTGAGCATAAGTTATAATCTATGTAATCATAGGAATGTCAATCCCCTTATGAGCGAGTTATAATTAGTGTAATCATAAGAGGATCATGCCCCATGTGGGCGAGGTGTAATTAATGTAATCAAGGATACAATATGCCTCTAGTGGGCAAGATATAGTCAATGTCACCATATGAATAACTTGCCCCTATACAAACGATGTGTAATCAATACAAGCACAAAAGTATCATGCCTATTTGTGAGAAACATCTAATTAGTGTAAGCATAAAGTAGGAGATGACCTTATGCGGGCCATATACCAATGCAAAAACACATATAAGAGTCATTGCCCTAAACAAATGCATGATGTGGACCATGACAATGCAAACAATGACAAAAACATGTTCACATGACAAGGATGGTGCAAAATAAGACATAAGGGAGAGGAGCCAATAGTGGAGCATGGACCAATAATGGTGAGGGTATTTGTGAAGTGAGTGACTAGTACATGTACATTTGTCATTCGATATTTGAAAAAAAAGTAGCTAATAAAATGTGTCACATCAAATCACATCAAAGAGTCACCCAATCACATGATGCCACATAAGTGAAAAAAAATGCATGACATAATGCCCTACTAATCGTCCACCTTTTTTCCTTTGTATGGAAAACTACTTGATTTAAATCCATTTAAAAACCACTTTCCATAAAATAAAAATGCTAAAAAAAAAGTATTTAGATTAAGAAAAAAAAAATCTATTAGAGGGTTTTTTTTTTTTTCAAAATTTGATGTATTTATGTGTGTTGTACACCCCTCAACTTGGGTGCACAACTACTGGCTCCTCTCCCTTAGACACATGCCAACATCAAACAAAATAAAATCCAATGAGAAATAATAGAAAATACAAGTGTAAGAATGCAAATGCGATGTGAGTGGGAAAGTACGTAGGGAAAACAATGAAATAAACTATGGAGAAAATAAATGAACAATCAATGTCAAGTGAATGCAAAATCAAACAAGAATGATTAACGCCAAATGGAAAAAGAAATATGTGAAATCAAATGAAGTAAAGCAAATAAATGACTAGTCAATAATAACAAAAGGAACAATTATAAAATATCAAAGAAGTAAACATCAAGACTCAAGAATAGCATATTTGTAAGTGTAGAGAATTAGATTTTTCAAGGGTTTTCCTTTTAGTGTAACATGGCGATATGCCCCTTGGCCAAATAACTTTGTGATAACAAAAGAACTGCGCAATTAGGCTTAGAGTTGCTTTTGTATTGTATTTCTTGATTTTCAATATTTTATCTCCCACTTAAAATTGTCTTGTTCTAATATTCTTTCGATAGTCCTTTTTAAGGAAATTTTGGTAAACTCAAGAGATGATCAATAACATAAATTTGTGTCTCATCCAACATTTCTAAGTATTCTAATCATTTTTTTCTATAGCAATTATCATCAATAATATTGTTCAATGAAAATTTCAAGGAAGGAATTTTAAGCTATAGGGGAATACTATTTCCTCCCATAAAGTAGTGAATAGGTTTCCCCTATATATGTCCTTACACTCACTTGGTCTTCCCATAAGGAATAAAATATCTTGTTATGCCAATCATTAGTATGTTTGTCTACCATATCAGATAAAATGTTGACAATAGCCTTGTTGGAAGCTTCTACCATTCCCTTGTGGATAATGATTTGGAAACACATGCTTAATCTTGTATTTGTCACATAATGTTTTGACTATATTATTCTTGAATGATGAATTATTAATAAAATAGACAATGGTATGAAAATATGGAAATGATGTGTTGTTTAGTAACTTGTGAATATCTTCACTCATGGTGGACTCTTACAATGCAACTTCAACATAATTTGTAAAATAAAAAGTGGCTATGATAATAAACTTGTGATCGTCTGAGGATGGTTGGTTAATCTTATTAACTAAATGAAATCCCCATAGAAAATTGGCCATGACAAAACAATGGGTTACAACTCTTGATACGAGGCATGAGTAAGGTTGTTATACCTTTGAAATTTATCATACACTTTTGTATATGCATAACAAATTTGTTCTAATAACAACCCATTATAGCCAATTTATATGACATGGATTTTATACCAAAATTTCCATCACACTCACTATTATGTACCACTTGCAATTCAAACTTAACTTCTTCGTCACTAATATATCTTAGTAATTACCCATCAAAGGACCTCTTGAAGAGTACAGCTCTAACTATGACATATCTAAGGGCATCTTTGTATGATTGCCTTCTATCATTCCTTTGAAACTATGTGGGAATAATCTCTTATGATAAGTAATTATACACATTTGCATAATATTGTGAGTTTTCCTTACAAATATATAATGCCACTACTTGTAGAGTCTGGGTTTTATTTCAACATGGTTTCTTGTTCCAATCTCTTAATAATCAACATAACATGGTCATATATAGGTTGTTTCTTCTAAGAATACTATCAATCTCAAACTTTTCAAATTCGGCCCTCAAACTATTTACTAATTAGTACAAAATTAAGTTTCCTTCTTTGGTTTAGAGGAAAATGTCACATGTTATCCACAAGTTGAGAATATCCACATACTTTGGTAGATTTAACATTTAGAATACTTGCTACATGGAGTCCTATAATCAACCTCTCATTTTTGACAATATTGTTGGTACATAAAAACTCATTCTGTTGCGGTGACCGCTGAGGTCATTTCAACTCAAGCATATGAATTATTTATTCATCTAATGTGTGCTTGACTATTGTGCAAGTATCTAGGGTTCTATTTTGCATGTACATATGCAATACAATGAATCTGATGCGAGCAAGAGTGAATAAGGAGCGACACTAAGAGACACAGAAAGAACTAGACTCTGAGCTACTCCATAGTCATTAGCACTCAAAATAGATGTCAGTGCCCAGGCGGTCGTGTCCTCTCCCACATGCTCATATCTTGGAGATTTTCATATGACAATTTCAGAATCATAGCTTACACACTCTAGAATACACCTGTTTAGATCAATCAACAACCCATAATTAGTCTAGATCTACAGTTACAAGTTGAGTTATTCTCTAAACTCTATCTATCATTTTTGTATGAATTTTCTTTGCCTAATATTGCTTGTTTACTGTTTTATTCATTTGATCGGCAATGTCCTTATCTTAGAGGTAATTTTGTTAGATCATTTGGTGAACCCAACCCCTTTCATACTTATTTTATCAGATCCCTTTCCATCATGGCTAATACATCTTGTGACCTCTCTACTGAGGATCTCAATGAACTCAATTCTTATCTTGTTGAGCATCTTGAAAAACTAGTTATGTAACTTTTTTTCCCGTGAATAAGCCCAAAGGATTGTTTCCTCTACTCCTCTTAGTACCACTATTTCTACTATTACCATGCATTCTATTCCTCTTTCATAATGTATTACCAATGCAGGAGCTTCTACCAGTGATATTCCTATTTTCACACCTAATATTAATCTTTCTTCTCCTCTTATTTCACACATTCATCCTAATTCTTCTTCAGGAACTCAAGCTCTCGATTCTCTTTATCAAGATTCGCAAGTACAAATTTGTCAATTGCAACAAGTAGATTTTTATTGATCTCCATCCCTTGATCCTTCACTTCTTCTTCATAATCCTTAAGTAGAAGTGTCTTTCTATCCACTCCCTACCAATTTTGTTTTACCTAAGTCTCCTCTATTCGATGGCCATGGAGATCCTTAAGAAAATCTTCGATCCTTTCATGTTGCTTTCTTGGACTATGCACGTGATGACACCGTCTTGACCAAGTTGTTTCGTAGGAGCTTACAAGATTATCTTTTGTGATGGTTCTATGACTTTCCCTTGCGCTATGTTAAATCATTTACTACACTTGCTGATTTTTTACTTGCTCATTTTTCTATGAATATTGGAATGAAAATGTCTTATGCACAAATGGATAAAATTAGATAAGAAACTAGTGAACATCTTAGTGATTATGTATTGCATTACAAGAATAATCTTTCTGAAATGAGTTTTGTCTCCTTGCAAGAATTTGTGATTTGTGATTGTTATCACTCCTACGTGAGACTAAACTAATTTGTTTGGGAAAACTCAAATATGGTTCTACTTCTTCCGATCATTCTTCTTCTAAATTTCCTAGCAAGGGTCCCTTTAAACCTAAGTCTAATGATGTTAAGCCCACTGTCAATGTTGTTCATCAACATTCTAGGCTTTAACTTCAAGCCCCTCAATGTATATATACACGACTGCTTTATCCTCCACATATGTTGTTGCCCTAACTTATTGAAATTAATCTGATTTATATGCCATCCCCTCTCGAGTATGATAATAATAGGCCTTGTGGAAAGAATTTTAATGAGCATGCACATTGTGATTACCATATAAACAATGGCCATTCTACTGAAAAAGTCTTTCAAGAATTTTCATTAGCTTTAAGATATTATTGACAATAATGACATTTAGTTACGTCCATCCACTTCCAAATATATCAATGAAAATATTCAATGACCCATTAGCTAAGCATGATAAGTCATCTCTTGAGACATATTTCAATCATACTTACCATGCAATGCCTCCTCTTGAATCTTTGGATCACCCCCTTGGATTCCTTATTGGTATTGTTGATCTCCCATCACTTGTTATCACTTTTAATGATGCTGATTTTCATGCCTCATTCTCCTCCCATAGGTTAAATATTTATGCTTCTAAATAATATTTATGCCTCGTCAATAATATTATGGTCCTTCCTAAATTTAAGTGAAATGTATGTTAATTATCTTTCTTGTAGTCAATTAGCTCCCCTTTATCTCAGATGACACATACATCTCCTACTTATCATGGTCATGTAATTCTTCCCGTTATTGTTAAGCCTCTTACTATTTATATTCCATTTACTGTTGGTTCTAATATTATGCATTGTGACATGGTCATAGGACTTCCTTGGCTCTAGGTTGCCAAATTTGAGCCCTCTATTGTTCATTTGTTTCTTAAATTCATACAAAAGAGACACCTTATCACTATTTGAGGCATCCCATTGTGAACACCTTTTTCCGTGGCTCCTCCGATCATTCGACATCTAGTTACTCCTACTTCTAGTGCATCTTCTCCCATTTATCATTGCTCTTTAGCCTCGATACCTCCATTGGTATTTGGAATCCTTGCTCATATTACAACACCTTTTGCATATCCATCTCAATTTCATTCACACATGGATACCACTCATAAGCTTCGTTGCATCTATAGGTCCCATAGCCCACCTCATAAGGGAAGCTCTTCACATAGGTCATATGTTTCACATGCTCCATCTAGACATATTTCGTGCTCTATTTCTCCACATGCTCGGTCTAGATCTATTTCATAGACTTGGCCTCATGTACTCCCCTATGATCATTGAGTCCTAGATCATGTTCACATGCATAGTTCTTTTACATCAATTGATCATGGGCCCATGCCTAGTTCTCTTATTACATAGATCATTTTGGCATTCACATTTAGGGGCATCCTAATTCCTCCACATTACTCGATGACGAACTCCTTGGCTGTTGAGGGCTTATTTAAAAGGACCTCACTTTAAATACACACATAAACACATACACACATACACACACCATGGGGCATCGTTATTCCTCCCTTCTCGCTATTTTATTTCATAAATTCACAATAAAAATATATAAACACATTTTTCCTTAGATCTTGATTTGATGTATTCTTTCTTCCTTAAACTACTTTATGTTTCACCTTTACTTATCATGTTACTTTGATTCCTAGTATGCTTTATCATTTTTCATACACACATGTGCATTCACATGGCATCTTGAGGTGAATACAGATCACTTACAAGTTATCACACAATGTACGATTTGCTAGTCACGCTAAGGCTTCTAGGGGCATCTCCCTTTTCACATTTCCTATCAGCTTCTATCATTGCTATATTTCAAAATTTCATTACTATATTTAGATATTACATTGTTGCATACTATTTATCTTCCCTAAAATGCTAACGAGTGCTTCATGTTTAACATTTTCCTTGTAGAAATCCTTCCAATCATGGTTATCTAATTTGTTTGTACCTTGTTTTTCATTGTGTTTTGGCTATGACCTATGTTTATTTATTACTTTGTTTGTGCATGTCTTGACAGATTCAATTGTCTTGTGATATCTTAAGTGGTGTCCCATGTATGTAACCCACTACTCATTGTGTTCTTGTTTGTTTTTTTCCCAGTTACTATTTATGTGTGCATTGTTTGGTTTTCACTTACACTCGTATGACAACATTGTCGTGTTTTTTTGTGTGCGCCATGGTAACTACCATGTGTAATCCCTATTCCCCCTACAAGATTCCTATATTATATGTGCACATAAGTCTCGTCCTTCCTCGTTTGGGCTCCGTTCACTTTTGTTCATCTCATGCACCCTAAACGTGTGGGGGAAACATTGGGTAAACCTTTTTATACTCCCAATAGTTACAAAGACATAGATAACATGATTATAGAAGAAATTAGTTACAAAATAGGGCCAAAACTAGACTTGGACACAAAAATCAGTCTAGACAGAAGCGCCTAGAGCAGACATATATGATGGGCGCTAATGTCCCACATGGTTGCTCCTATCACGGGGAAAATATAATTACGTATTAGTTTCATTAGTTTTACAGTTACAATTCTATCTAGTTTTAGTAGTTACTCGAGTAGTTTCAGATTGAAATCAGTTACTAACAAGAACTAACTACTAATTCAGGAACCAAAGTAGGAATGAAATGATGGAGTGATACCTAGGTCATATACAGGACAACAATATGTCTGGAACAATGTGTCACCTGAGGCTAGTTTCAAATCAGGTTTGTGATCATCTGTAATGGAACTTATCTGTGGGTAAGCATTAATGGTTGGAGGAAAAAATAGACTTCTCTCCCAATACACTTTCCCTTAGTGGCAACATGATGCCTAAATCTGAAGTTTGACGTCATGATGCTTAAATCTCTAGTTTCGCGATAGGACACCAAAATCCTTCATGTTATTCTAGCTAGCTCCTAAGCATCAAGTCTATAAGCAGGAGCAAATTTCAATCCCTTTATCTTTCGACATTCCAGCTCTAACCCCTTGGTTTAGCTTTTTCCAATATGCATTTCCATTTTTTACATATTTTCCAAGTTAAAGTTCAATTGCATTTACCTCTAGAGCATTGATTAAACTAGTTTTCTTTTACATGCCCTATCTTATCCCGATAAAGGCAAAGTACATAAGCAACCATGAAGTAAATCTCAAGCATGCTATGACAAAGATGATATTCCATGGAACTATATGCACACATAATTATCACTCCACGCATGAAAAGGTCACCCCTAAAATCCTTATCCATCCTCTACTTAGAATAGATTGGTACAAAAATTACACTATTTCATTTGACACGCTACAACACTCGTTTGGTATGCTACTAGGCATAATATTCTTTCAAATCCCCAAGGTACACTTTTATTTTCTACTTTATGCTACCAAATCCTTATTCACCAACATAAAGTGGGGGAAAATGTAATCACTAAATAATGCACTTACTATGTACATCTAGCCTCTAAATATGACATGTATATGCATGATTTCTAAGCAGGATAATTACTCATTAACATCCTTTTACTTGGCTTTGACATTGCTTATATCCTTTTAATTTTTATTGTTTGTTTTTTCTGATTGACAACTTATAGTTTTGCATACCATCCAACATCTTATTCAGCTCTGATTTCACTATTTATCCTTTGTGCACCCTATACAAGAGTGCTCGTTAGGGACATGAGTGCTCAGATGCTTCTCTCCCATTTGGGCACCTTTTTCCTCCTCATCTCTTTTATCTTTAGATTATTACTTCTTTCTTGACTTATTTTATAACCCTTGGTCGACCTTTCACTTGTTAATGATGAAACTTAAGCAAAGGAGTCATATGTATACATGTCTTATTTAACCTCATTAGCGGGAAAGCATTCAAGAGGCATATACACTTAAAAGGAGCTAATATTTTCTAGCTACTACATAAAGGACTGCATTTGGATTACATTATTCACTGCATAGTGGATTACATTATTCACTGCATAGTGGGAGCTATTTGGGACAAAAACATACTAGTTAGTATGACTCAAGCATATGCATTATTTATTCATCTAATGTGTGCTTGAGTATTGTGTAGGTATCTATGGTTCTATTTTACAGGTACATGTGCGATATAACAAATCTGATGCAATCAAGAGTGAACAAGGAATGCCACTAAGTGACATAGAAATAACCAAACTCTGAGATAATCCATAAACATTAGCATCCATAATAGACGCCAATGCCTAGGAAGTCATGTCCTCTCCCAAGAGATCCTGTCTTAGAGATCATCATATGTCAGTTTCAAAATCAGAGCTTGCACAATCCAAAATACGAGTCTTTAGATCACTCACCATCCCAAAATTAGTCTAAACTTACAATTACAAGCTGAGTTATTCTCTAAACCTTATCTATCACTTTTTCTTGTACTTCCTTTGCTTGATCTTGCTTGTTTACTATTTTATTTATTTGATCGAAAATGTCCTTGTCTTATATTTAATTTTATTGAATCATATTTATACATACTGGCTATAAATACACTATCATTGTTGACAAGGGCCCCTTCAAATATGTCAAGTTGACAATTATTCTTTTCATGAGCTTATTATTAGTCCTCCAATGTAACTTATTCCTATGGATATGTTTCCCCCATATGTGATTATTGAATCAAGTAACCCTTCATATACACACCTTTTAAACAACAACCTAGTGAGCCTTTACCTAGTCAAGCTACACAAACATGTGCGCATAATGATGTATACCAACATAAAAATATAATTTTGTCCCATATACTATGATTCCACCACTCGTGCTTGAGGTTATTCCAAAGGTATCCATACTAGTTAATAAAAAACAAAAACATGTCTTGGTTACTAATTACTATAATGATGATACTATAAAAATATTTAATGAAGGATTGCACAAACTCAATTTTAATCCCTTAGATGAGGAATAATAAATGTTTCATTATTTATTTACATCTATTAGTCTTGGGAAATATTGGTTAAAATATCATGTGGAAGATACTAAGATCACCTCTCTTTCTAAAGCACTAACACTTGCAATTTTATTCATCCTACATCTCTTTCGTCACCTTTAAGTATAATTAGCAGAAAATTTATCACTCGTAAAGTATAAAAACACCCACTATTGCTATTGCATGCATTATACAACATTTTGTTAACACTTTTGATTCTATTTGTGTCCCTAATTATCTTATTATTCCTATACAGATATACACAACACATGATATTTTGCCTATATTACTTGATATTTATATGTTATTCTTAACTTCTACGCATCACCAGACTACTAAGAAGTTAGTTAGGTAATCTTGCAAGCCATTTTGTGAATACCATTGTGTTATTGACCATGATGTTGATCACTTCCAAACATTGATATCTCATCCACATAGATTAGAATCTAATGGTATAATTATCACCCTTACCAATAGATCCACACAATCAAAATGATCATATCCTATTGTTATAGAGAAATTGAGAAAGTTCCCTCAATTAGATACTTTTACAATCACAATTTATGTACAAAGTACATATTGGGAACATGTCCTACCCAATTTGGATGCAAATAAGAATATCTATACATATGATGAATTACACACTTTTTACCCTACTCCACTAGACATTATACCTCTTTTCCTTGTACTGAAACTTTTAGGGGTATATTATGTTGCTAATCACATATGTGTTATGTGTTATAACAACCAAATTATGGGTCACACTTGGCCCTCAACCCATACTTCTTTCATTAGGGAGATCTTGTTTTTATTGTTTGAAAGGGACTATTTATGAGCACAATAAAAAAATTACCTTCTTACAACAACATACATATATTACAATTCAACATGATGGTCTCCCTAATTACCATGTAATATGACACATTGAAAATACATTATGGAAGAACAAGGACCACCCTATACTGATGAAGTACATTATAACACTATACTGGCTTAAAGAAACTAGACAATTTAACGACCCATGCTTTCATTAGTTTTATCATATGGTTGATCTAGGATGTGTAGGTTTTGATCTTGATATAGATTACTTGATCAATTTGAGTAGAATTAATTTTATACAAACAAAATACAAAACTTTCCAATAATTTGATATGCTAAAAAACATTCAATATGATCAAAATACAAAATTAAGACATGCATATGACTTAAATTGCTAGCTCTTTAATTTGTATATGTTGTTTATCATATGGCTTGATAAATACCATATTTTGAATTCTTTTTACACACATTCTTTCACAAGGTATTTGAGCATGATATAGGACATACACAAGACTCTACATTGCTTAAATGTTGGATTTATCCTCTTCCCCAGTGTCTGATCAACATTTAGGGGCATCTCATACACTACCAGGTGTTATTATTTTATTACATAATATTATTTCAAATTATTTCTAGGGTCATTTTCTATATTGTACTGTACATTATTTATTTAGACTAATGTGACTAATACATGTGCCTTGTGCAAAGCTAGTATCTCTTGATCTATGTGCCTCTGGGCTACTATATACTATTATATTCACTTGTGTGCTTGCATACTTGTTTTCATGTATGTGTCCTATGATCTTTGATATGTGTGCTTATATGACACTTTGGTTTCCCTTGTTTGAGGCTTTCCTTTTCTCATGCTTGTTTGTGTGTAAAACACTCTTGTGTGTACAACACTCTTGTGTCTCTTATTTAAAAATGTTTGTATTTGTTATGACTAACATATGTGACATTACTTATTGTATATATATGCTTCTATGCTTATTTTATAGTATTCTTTGTTTGTTATATCTTTGTGTCATGGTTTCTACCATACACTCTTTACATGCATAAGTTTTTTATAGTGTCTATGTACAAAAACCTTTAATGTGATCCATCATTGACTATATGATACATCAGACATGGACATACATCATTTATTTTGAGCCGAGTGATCTATTACACATCTTATTCTTCTCAAAATAGGGTCATTTAATGGGGTTATCGCATGAATATCGTTACAATGTAGGCACACAAAGCTTATACTATGATATAACAAAATATATATACATAGGGAACAACAAAATATGTGGATCAGGATCATAATTCATACATGTACAAAATTTTCCAATAAGGGATGAAACCATTGGATGTTATTTTCTTGGATGGGCGGTTTCATACTAGGAATTTTTTCAACAAAAAACTTGCAATTTTTTTGGAACATATAGATATTTAATGGGTTTTTATAGGTTCATGGAAACTCTTCATAGTCCATGCAAGATTTTATTGCATTTCAATATAGAATGTGGGGGGCATGAACACTTCATTCCTTTTTGAATTTGCTCATCTTGAGCACCTTCACAATACATGGTAAGGGGCATGTGCCTCCTCCTTATATATTCAACATTTTATACTTAATACACATGGTACATTACACAATGGGGCATGTGTATACTTTATTCCCTTTCAAATTTACACTATTTACATATTTAGGCCTAGACCCTTCTGCAATGATGTGGTCAGTGGTAGAATATTTATGGGGTGAATAGAAAGCCACATGATACTCTTCTTCTCACTATTATTTTTGAGATTTTTGGGATAGGCATACATCCTGTAACACCCTTAATCTTTGTAGAAGGTTCTTCAGGGTGACTAGAAAGTCTTGTGATACCCGTATTTTGAGGTTGGGTCAAGTAACACCTTGCAGTTCAAACAAATCTCTGTTAAAAAATTAGGGACCGATGACCCCCAATTCTCTAATGACATAGTTATAGTCCACCTCTTTAATATTTTCATCGAGAAGCATCTCCTTGAATAAGAAAAAATGGTGTACTCCTTCCTTTCTTTGTTCACTTTTTATTTTACAAGTTATTGTAGAGACTTTTGAATTTGGAAATTTACTCTTTAATAATATTGGTTTTGATAATGCACTCTTGCTAAGACAGGCACACTCTTTCTATCCCCGTTTAATACATTCCAATGTCTATTAGCTAACTTATTTATTCATACACACTGATATGTTGACACATTATGATAGTTAAATACATAAATTCCATATACAAACTCAACTTGAAGGGATATAACCTTCAATTTTCATGTTTCTCATCCTTGTGCAAAAACATCTAGTTTGGTCGGTTTGCAATATTTGCTCCTAGCCGACTTGTACAATTTTGAACTGACATATCCTCTATATGATATTTCAATTTCATATTCATTGTGGGGTCATTTACTCCCTTTGGATCAACATTTTTATGATAATTTACCTTCAGAACCATATATAAGCAAGTTAAACTCACCTCATTTAAGAATCTGACACAAACTAACATTCTTGTGAACTCCTATTATAAAATCTAGCACAAAAGGTGCCCAAGACTCCCTAAAGCTTGTCAAATCTCATGCACAATCATTAGGGTAGCAATCCCTTCCTGTGTGAAGCATCCTACCATGTCAAAGACTCATCTTCCCTAATTGGAAAACACTCAAACACCCCATGCTATGTACCTTGGGATATGTATTAGCAAGAGCCAAACATCCCCTTAGTTAGTTATATGGGCTCACATAGGAATTAGTTATATTGGGTAATGAGTCGGCCTACATTGGGATTAGGTGTTACCCATCCTATTTAAAGGATGTGAGTATCATTATGAGGAGGTCATGCATGTATGATTTGATTCTTCTACTTGGTAAAGGTATATTGGAGGTGTCCCCCTCGAAGTGAATTCCCATCTTGGGAGATTGTGGAGTTACTCCTTCCTTAAGGAGCATTGTATGGTGTTTCCCTACCTTAAGGGTATTATTCTGCATATATTAAATATTTGGGCATATTGGCCCCGCATATCTCTTGTGTTGTGTTATCTTCTGCAATTTACAAATTTATTATATGCAAGGTTCTTATCAAGTGGTATCATAGTAGCAATCCGGGTAATTTGTGGGATGAAACCCTAATGTTGGTGATTCGCCTATATCTGGAGATCAACCTAGAATTTTTTAGATATTTTTGTGGGGAGTAGAAAAATAATTCAAGTGATCTTCCCTCCAAATTTCATATTTTTTGGAGTTGTTTTGCGAAATATATGTTCATTTTAGGGTTGAAACCCTAATTCTAAGGTTTCATATATATCTTATGAATAATGCTTAATTAGGAAATAATTTTTTTTGGGTTTATGTGAATATATTCAAAGGTGATACCACTAAAATTTCAGAATTTTTGGATCTATTTTGTTAGAGTTATGGTTTCTCAATATTTTGCTCAAGCCGTAATTTTAGGAATTTTCCTAAATTTCTTGCATTTTTGGAAATATCTCAAAAATTAAATTGGGGTTTGTGCTATGTGATTTCTGATTTTTGGCTGACCTTTAGCCAAAAGGGTTAGAATAAGTTTTGATCAAAAGGGTCTATTCCTAAAACCCTAGTTTTGTGGATCATGGAGATGGTAACTTTTTTTGGAGATGGCAGGATTGATGCTAGAGAATAGTGGAACAAATTTAGGGATAAATTCTCTAAACCATCAGATATTTGGTTATTCAAGTTGTGGATTAGTGGCCCTGCACAGATTTAGTTTTCTAAGTTAGAAAAGGAAAAGTCTAATTGATCTTTGGAGGAACTGGAACAAGTTTTCCTAGCTAGATGACAAACAAAAAAGAAACATAATTTTGTTAAAGAAGAAGAATAAGAAGAAGAAGAAAATTTTGATGATGAAGTTGCTACACAAAATAGTGCATCTCCAAGGAAGGAAGCTTTAATATTTCAGTTTGAAGGGTGCATTCAAAAGAAAAAGGTAATTGTTTTCATAAACCCTAGCAGAAAATATAACTTCATCAATATGGATGTAGCTCAACATCTACATGTTCAAGCAAAGCATATCAAGGAATCTCAAATGGATGGTAAGCAGATTCAAGTTTTTGAAGATTTAAAGCTTTCTATGGATAAATATGTTTTACATTTAGATTTTTATGCTTTCGATATGGATGGTATGGATATTGTTCTTGGATATCCTTGGTTAGAGACATTGGGAACAATTAATATTAATGTGTAAAATAAATTCATGAAATTATGGTACAAGAGAAAGAAAATTACATTGCAAGATATCACACTTAGCAAGGAAAAAATTAATGTAAAATTGGATCATGAAGATGAATTTGAAGATGGTGAAGAAGGAAATAAGGATGAATCAGAAGGAGAGGGTGAAGAACATGATGAAAATGTCAAAAATAATTTCTCTACTCAAAATAAAAAATAAATAAAAACAAGTTGGAAGAGGAAAATATTGATAAGGTTGAGTATATTAAGGTTGCACCATATAGACACCCACATCATCATGAGTGGAAAAAATCATGGAGACATGCTAGGACACATGAGGTCGGAAATCTATATGGATATACAAGGAATTAGAGGAGTAATAATTTTGGCTATACATGGAATCAATGGAACAATAATTTTATGACATGGAATCACAAGAATAATAATTATGGATATGCATGGATGCCGAAGAGGAACACATATGGACCAGGATTGAATCAAATGAGCACAATGGAATATGGAATCAGGTTTGGAGCAGCATCACCCACTAGGATTTCATATGGGTGGTTGGATGATCGAGCATGGCGACAAGTGTGCAATAATTTGAAGCATACTCATTATATGGTTTCTTCTTATGTTTCGGGGATGAAACATGTCAAAGAGGGAGGTAATGTTATGTACCTTGGGATATGATAATATGATGTATATGGGTTGATGGAGATGCCGACATGTGGCACACATCCCCTTAGTTAGTTATATGGGCTCACATAGGAATTAGTTATATTGGGTAATGAGTCGGCCTACATTGAGATTAGGTGTTACCCATCCTATTTAAAGGATGTGGTATCATTATGAGGAGGTTATGGATGTATTATTTGAGTCTTCTACTTGGTATAGGTATATTGGAGGTGTCCCCCTCAAATTGGATTCCCATCTTGGGAGATTATGGAGTTACTCCTTCCTTAAGGAGCATTGTATGGTGTTGCCCTACCTTAAGGGTGTTATTCTGCATATATTAAATATTTAGGCATCTTGGCCCCCCATATCTCTTGTGTTGTGTTATCTTCTACAATTTACCGATTTATTATATGCAAGGTTCTTATCACCCCACTTCAAGTATTAGCAAGAGCCAAACTCAACTTAAGCATTTTCAAATAGTTTTAAATTCAAAACATAGTTGTATTCATTCAAATATCACATTCTAGGTGGAGAATGACATGTGGTTTGAGGCCCCTTCGGAGTAGTGACGACATTGACGGTGCAAGGATTGCACTTCAACCCAACTAATGTTTTTTTCTAGGGTCTCTCATCTATAGCTAGGGTTTGAGACCTCACTCAGAATATTTATAGGGCTTTATTGAGTGACAACTAGGGTTTGAAAATGAAAAACATTTCTAGGAATGTGACAATCTCAGGAAGTTACAGAGAAAAATTTAGAGAAGGTCCAAAACCGTACAATAAGGTCAAAATTGTATGAACAACCTTAGAAAAATTGTGTGATGTTGCACCAGGGAATTTTCCAGCTATAGTTATAGGACAAAGCACTTTTAGGTCTATATCTCTCACGTCCAACACTTTGTGCACCAATAACCTCTCAAATACATCTATAATCAACTAAGTACACTCATCCTCTTATGTTTTCAAATTGATAGCATATTTTATAAATTAGTTACAAGAATTAATGTGCTGTTATGATATTACAAAATTTATGTTGGAAGTTATTTAATGAAAATAACCTCATGTAGCTGCCCTTTACATCCTTTTAGTGTAATTAACTCACCAATCTAGATATAATTTATTAAAGGGTGTAAAAATAATTGAAATTTCAATTTACAAGTTTAAAATAAATTTTTAAATATGAGCTAAATTTTGATTCTTTTTTATAGACATTGAATACACTTAGTGTTACAGGTTTCATTACAAAGATGATGTCAACACACAAACAAATCAAACACCTTGAGCAAAGACAAAAGTGTTTACACATGCATGTACATTTTCCTTTAAGAAAACAAATTTCATTTCTTATCTTAAAAGGGGGAATATGTAGACACCTAAATTTTATAATTTGTTATTTGATAATGTCATTACTGGTTTAAACCCTAAATCATGACTTGTGTGTACATTCTAAGCTCAATTTCCTATCCATAGTCCTATGCATGACTTGATCTCCTCATTTTCACTTCCTAATCATTCACATAATTTCTTTCATTAGTCCAAAAAAGTATATCAATTCCATGTTTCATGGCCATAAGTTTCCAATACCTTATTCCCTTCATTTATGGTACCACCAAACAAGGACCGAATGAAAAATGGTTTGGTTCGAAATTGGTAATTTTGTCCCTAATGACCCAGTAGTCATTATCTCACTTTGATATCTTTTTGTCCCTAATGACCCAGTAGTCATTATCTCACTTTGATATCTTTCTACGTGTTGGTATGTTCCTCATGGGTCAACCTTAATGTGAAATTATACCTACGAACCCTTTTATAAGAAAGTGAAATGCACTTATTAATTCACTTGAGACTTTCAAGAGCACAAAAAGAAAATATCCTTCCAAAAGAGCTACAAGATCTAGTCCTAAATATCCCTACAACAATGTCACACTCTAGGAGAAGCCCTTACACGTGTATGAAGCACACTCAACTAGGACATGGTCACACTTCCCAAGATAGTGACCATCCAATCTAGTAGAAAATCAAATTTTATAATCTATCCTTTGATACCGTTGATCTTGACATTACACACTTGTATGGAAAAATGCACTCTCCTCATTCTCACATAACACACCCTGATAACACTTCATGTACTTGATTATCTTTACACACATCTCTATCATCATTTCTGAAATTTAATTACATAAAATACACCTATAAACAATCATCTTTATGTCCATAAATTAAAAATGTGTTTTACTCCCTCTTATCCAAAAACGTCAATTTCAGTCGGTTTGTAAAATTACAATACCAACCCTATTGTAAGGTTTTAAATTGACATGTTGTGCATCAATTCTTTCAATATTATCACCTTCATACAAACAAATGCACCCATTTGATCAGAATTTCATTTCATAACAACCTTTAGAAGCATATATAAGCAAGTAAAACATACCTCCTTTAAGGGACCTGACACCTTGTGAACTCCTCGTCCAAAAGCAAACAATAAATGCACCCAAAACTCCATAAATAGTGAAATAACTCATGCACATCCATTAAGGAAACACCCTCTATTTGTTTGAAGTATCCTTCTAGGTTTAAGAGTATCTATTGTCATCCTACAAGCAAGTAAAGTGACCCTTCCCAAGCATTTGAGCAAGTGTGAAACTCAAGTGAGGCATTGTCAAAACATAATTGTAAAATTCTGGCTATGCTACAATATATATCACATGTTAGGAGAAAAACATGTGGTTTGACGTCTCTTCATAATATTACGTATGTCGGTGGTGCAGATGGGTACCCACAACCCAACTAAATTTGTTTTGTAGGAACTCCTTTTTGCACTACAATGGTTTGAGGGTTTGAAATAGTTTGTAGAGCCATTTTAAAGGTGAAATAAGAAGATCGAAAACTACTAACATGCATTTCTAGGTAGATGAAGCATCCATGAAGTTGCAAGCCCAAATTCCAAGTAGGTCTAAGATTGAGTTGTACAGCTTTGACCAGAGCTTAGTTACAAATCACGGTTTTAGAGATGAAGCATTTCTAGTTCCATATCTGCTTATTCCTACACTCAGACCATCCATACTCCTCCAAATCCACACAAAATTAGCTAAGTGCACTCTCTCCCTTATGTTTTTGGTATTTTTCAAGTAACTACTCACTTTGAAAAGCATTATTCTCATTTGTGCAATTAATGTTGGAATTTAATTAAATCAAAATATCCACCTATAACATTGTTCATCCTTTTTAGGCATGCTAGATAAAACATTCTAAAAATTAAAAAGGGTGAATTCACCCAAAAGGTGAAATCAAAGACAAGTCAAGCAAAACACTCTAAGCCATTTCCCTCATTATCAAGTGATGAAAATGCCAAACATCCAAATAGATATTGCATGCCAAGTAGAGAATTGCATGTAGTTTGAGGCCTCTTCAAAGTCTTTCCAACTTAGACGGTGTACAAATTGCATTGTAACCAAATCACTAACCTTTTTGCAAGGTCTCTTTCCCGTGGTTAGGGTTTAAAGTTATTTCAAGTCATACAAATGGTTTCACATATGTTTGACAGCTAGGATTTCATGATGAAGCATAGTTTAGAGGTTTACGCATGCATACAAATTCATAAAACACCAACATCTTGTCATACAAAACTGCCAAACATGTACGTAACTGCCAAATGGTTTCATTCACATCCAACAATTTTTTCCCAATTCAATTTCACTCCCATATCCATAAATGAAGCACTTGCAAATCAGTTCTAGTATTTTCACCTTAAATTGCCATTCCTAGATCAACCTTTTGAGCATCTCCCTATTTGCACATTGTCACATTTAGCACTTGTTTCAATTGATTTACCTTACACATTGATGAAATAGATATATTCATATATGCACATTGATATTTAATTTAATAATTTGAATATATCTCTTGTTTCTAACCACAATCCAAAGTGAATAAGTAGAACATTCTTACACACACTATTCATTTTCCGGTTAAATAAACTTTCAAGGTGCAAGTTTTGGGAATGCTTTATTTTATTGAAAACTTTTGTGTATTTAGGGTTTTCAAATTTGATAATTTTTAGTTAATGGGTTTTGGGGTTTCTAGGTTCTTGGTTTAGGGTTTCAAGTTTTCAAATTTGGGGCTTTAAGTTTTAGGTTTTTGAGTTTTTTTTTTTCTTTTTTTAAGGATTTTCAAGTTCAAATCTTTTGATATCCACTTTATAGATTTTATGTTTCATGTTTTGATTTTAAGAGGTGTTCTATCATTGTATTTTTCATGTTTTTTGGTTTCCTTGTTGGGGTGTTTACAGTTATTTAGGGCTTTTAGGTTTGAATTTTAGGAATTGGGTTTCTTTTTGGGGTTTTTAGGATATAATTTTTCAAGTTTCCACTTTTGGGTTTTTAATTGGTATTCCATTTGATATCAATATAATTTTTGTGTTTTGAGGTTTATTGTTTTGAGAATTATGATATTAAAACCAATGATGTATATTTCACTTTCATTTATGACCATAATAAAAGTTTTTCTGGTTTTAAGTTTTAAACACGATAAATATGTTTTATATCAAACTTTCAAATTTAATTATTGTTAGGATTCTTGATTTCATCTCTACAAGTTTCCAATAAGAGATACTTGTTTTATAATAATATACTTTTTCATATATCTTAAGTATTTAAGTCTACAATTTTCAAACATTTTAAGTTTTACGTTTTAAATTTTAAATTTTACTAATTTTGAGATTCATCATTTTTCTGCCACATATTATAATTTTAGTAAAACTATATAATTTTGAACTCATCAATTTCAATATATCCTTATACTTTATAAACAATTTCAAATTTATAAACATAATTACGTTGAAAGGTGTTGTTCTAGTTGGGTGAGGACAGGCGACCTACACAAGTCAAAAGCATGGATGATCAAGATGAGGCTACGGAGGACATCGAGCATGAAGTGATAGGACGTTGTAAAGTCCAAAAAACCCTAAGAGTTGGAAAGCAGAAGAAAACCTAAAACAAAGGAAGAAAGAAGTTACAGTAAAAGACAAAAAAAGGGAAAAATATGTGGTAGTTGTGTAGAGTGTGATAAGAGGAATAAATGATAGAGAAGAGGGCAACCATGAATAACAATGCAGATGAGGGACGTATGGAAGAAAACATAGGTAGAGTCGACCATACTGAAATGACAAAGGCAAGAATGGGGCCAGACACAGGAGATTTTTGGAGTGTACTTGGATGCTATAAAAATTCACTTATTATGATTTTATAAAGAGGGTTATGTAGAATCCAGTTGTTTGTAATGTTTCCTACGGGAAACTAGATTGTATTGTCTATTTTGTAATAGATTTCGTGTTTGAGTAGTGGAGGTTTTTGTGTTCTAGACGTTGGCTGCGTGCAGGGCTTTGGAAACAGGGTAGTGTTTGGCGAAAAAATGTAAAGCTAAGTTTTTCAATGAAAAACATATATGTAATGAAACAAACCTTGCAGTGAAATGTTTTGTTACTTGAGATGGTGCGAGAAATTTATGAAACGTAACTATGTTTGTATATTTCGTTTGCAACCTTTCTTAAAGCAAAAAATTGTTGTTTGTTATTGTAGATTCCTTAATATACTTGGGGTTGTTTGTAATCATTAGTTTTTTATAGTCTTTAGGAATTAGTAGAGAAGGGATGTTTATGGTATTATAGGTTTTGCATGTATAGCCTACAAACGGTATGTCTAAACATCACGCACGTTCGCAGTCCTTGCTAAATTTAAAATTTTGACTTTACATCCCTAAAAAGTGTCGTGGCACAGTGGCGGGGGGCTACATTGGGGGGCAACAGGTCGCGGGTTCCATTTTGGCTGGAACCACGTGAATCTGCGTAATCTTTAGGATCAGCCACCTACAAATACTTCACGTATGGATACAAGTGAAAAAACACCTGTGATTGTTAAAATATGGTAGTATTATTGTTGTTTATGAAATGGTGTGATATTTAATAGGCTCATCTTTATTTTTTAAGTAATTCTTCATACCATGCCATGATTCTTATGTGTACTCTCCTTGTTATACTCCTTGTTATAGTTTATCGGTATTGTTCTATTACAATATGGCATTTATAATTTAGAGGTAGAAGTTGTTGATACACTGTTATCAGGGACTATATTTGATTCATGTATGCTTGGATATAATATTTTTTTGTTACACGATACTTTTCAATATGTTGCTAACATATTTTGATTACATTTTGATGGATGTCCACACCTTGTTATTAAATTCCCATATTGGTTTAGGTTGACAAGATGCTGACAAAGGTTGATGGGTTTGGTTTTGAACTTTGTAATTGCATTTCTATAACAATTTCAAAGGTATTTTCAACAAACCTATTTTGTGCCATAACAATCCATGAGATGACATTTGGTGGAGGAATTTATTTGAAAATCCTTAAAACCTTGTCAAGAACACCATTTTGTGTCTAACAAGTAATTCTCCCATTTTAGGGAACCATATTCTTTGAGGTATTTTTTCAAATAGTCCACGTGCCTTGTCTAGCAGGACACTAGAAAATTCAATAACTAAGAAAAACCTCCTTTCCATTATGCTTCTATGGATGTGCATATCTTGTTACAAAGCTTTTATTTTGGCACAAGATGGAAGTTTTTTGTGTTTTTGACGGTATTCTGTATTGACTGCACTGCAAACATTGAAAAGTGCATTTCAACACCTATAAATGTTAGGAAAATAATAATAAAATTGTATTCCTCATGGTGATGTAAAAAGGAGAGAACAAATAAACTAGCAAAAGCATCCATAGGTGCTTGTGAGAGGCCGATAGGCATATAGAAGAATTTATTACAAGTATTACATTGCTAATAATTGTACTTAGTATATACTTTATTAAATCTAAATCTAAATTCAATTTTATTATAAACAAATAATACTTACCTATTACTATGGATTGATTCATTCATCTGTAATAATAAATTTACCAATCATTTCATCTTACGGAAGGATGTATGTTTAAACAATGCACTTGATTCCTAAAAAAGAAGCATACAACTAGACTATGAAACTTATTCTTTTCTATTAAAAACAATCGAAAAAAGGAAAATCTTCAAATGGGTTAATACATCCATACGCACATGATAAACATAAGAATAAGACAAGATGAGGTCACTTTTTCATTTGTTGTAAAGATGTGGGTAGAGATAAAAGATTCAAAGGAGAGTAGGTAGCTTCACGGTCGAGTAGTTTCTAACCCTGACCCACTGATGGTTAATTTCTTTGAAGACAATGCCTCCTTCACAGCCATGTCAATTCGATCCATCATTTGTCTCCACATTTTAAATTCCTTGGATCCTTCATCTGTATCTGTTTTTTTATAAGAACAACATTTTGTATAAATGAATTCTTTGAGGGTTCTTACCCAACGTGATTCCACCTCATAACTATAAGTTTTCTTTAATGAAGTGTGTGGTGTTATCTATACTTTCCTAGGTACAACTGGTTGATGATATTTTTGGATCAATGCTAGGATGTTTGTCAAATTAGGTCTAAAATCAATTTGTCGATGCATGGAGGACATGCATCTATCTATTTGTGATTAAGTAATCGTATTGTTACATGGAGGACAATTTGAATAGGAGTATTTGGTATTAGAACGATGAAATGAAAAGTAAAAACACTACCTTACTGGTATTACACACATCTCCATGTGTGATCTATTCATCTACACATGTGTAGAACTGAAAATCCCTCCCGCTAGCTTCAATAGCCACACTGATTAGTTGATGTGCAGCCATCGTCTGCAACGACTTCTCATCATTGGCTGACACATCCTCGTAGCCATAAATTTTAACTAAATGGCAAGATATAATCACAAAACTTGAGATTTATATAGAGAAATGAAAACATGAAAGAAGTTTGTGTAAAAAGTAAAGATTAGAATACTCAATGCATGTCACAGTCACCGTCAGTAGCTTAGTATGGGTAATCAGCGTTATTGTCTATCCCACCATTGTCGATGATAAAATGAAATGCATTATCCATCAAACCTCCATTGTGCCCCTAGTTGGAAGTAGTGTCACAATCCACCAATTCCTCCTCCGACAGTGATATCAATTTATTCTTCACAATCTGATTAATTCCTTCCACTGCTGCAATTGTGGAGAACTCCTAGAAACTTCATGTAGGATGAGATTTATTATAAAAATGAGCGGAGAGAACCAGGAAAGTTGTAAAAAGTATATGGAAACAGACAAAAAGATTTTTGCGAGAGCCTTGGTCTTTAACAGGATTGACCGCGCCTTTCTTCCTCCAGTCCACGGATTTGGGTAAGCGTGGGGTGTCGCCATGTTCAACTGCGTACTCATAACGAGGAATGTGAGAGCGTGTGGTGGATCGAAACAGGGTCCAAATGTTTGTTTTTGAACTCTTCATGGGTGAGGTCTGCGAAACGGTTCAGGCCCAGCTGAAACAGGACTGGGTGCATAAGAAGAATAAGAACTTGGAAGAGATGACTATTCAACTTCCGCCTCTTCCGTATTCCATTGTTTGGTGGGTCAAATTTGTAAATTAAAAATAAAAATATGAGATATGCATTATTTAAAAATAAATAAATAAAGGACGACTACCAAAAAAATTCAGCTACAAAGAAAGTTGTCTCTAAGAAGCCTATCGGCCAAAAATTGTCATTTTTCGTAAATAATTGTTGGAAAACGCAATACTTACTCACCTCCCCCCTTTCTCAAAATCCTTCGGAATTCTAAATTCTTCCTACACTAGTTTAAAAAATGATTTTAAATCTGCATCATTTTAAAATAATGTTGGCGGATCAGCAAATATTATTTGAGCATATTTTGTCCCACCAGGGTCAACGTTTGAATCCTTACAGGTGCTAGATTCAAAAATAAAAAAAATATGATAAGGGTGGTATGACTGGTGAGATAGGTAAAATATCTAAGGTTCACGAGATCGGTTCTTTAAAGATACAGAGTTAAGGGACGAAATTAGGTGTAAGCTCCCAGAGATTTTGGCCAAATAAATACCTTTTAATATAATTAATATACCTAAAGATTAGAATACTCAATGTGTGTCACAGTCACTGACAATAGCTTAGTATGGGCAATCAGCCTCATTGTCTATCCCACCATTGTCGATGATAAAATGAAATGCATTATCCATCAAACCTCCATTGTGCCCCTAGTTGGAAGTAGTGTCACAATCCACCAATTCCTCCTCCGACAGTGATATCAATTTATTCTTCACAATCTGATTAATTCCTTCCACTGCTGCAATTGTGGAGAACTCCTCAGAAACTTCCTATAGGATGAGATTTATTATAAACATGAGCGGAGAGAACCAAGAAAGTTCTAATAAGTATATGGAAACAGACAAAAAGACTTCCGTGAGAGCCCTGGTCTTTAACAGGATTGACTGCGCCTTTCTTCCTCCAGTCCACGGATTTGGGTAAGCGTGGGGTGTCGCCTTGTTCAACTACGTACTCATAACGAGGAATGTGAGAGCGTGTGGTGGATCGAAACAGGGTCCAAATGTTTATTTTTGAACTCTTCATGGGTGAGGTCTGTGAAACGTTTCAGGCCCAGCTGAAACAGGACTGGGTGCATAAGAAGAATAAGAACTTGGAAGAGATGATTATTCAACTTTCGCCTCTTCCGTATTCCATTGTTTGGTGGGTCAAATTTGTAAATTAAAAATAAAAAGCCGTGATATGCATTATTTAAAAATAAATAAATAAAGGACGAAAAAAATTTAGTTACAAACAAAGTTATCTCTAAGAAGGCTATCGGCCAAAAATTGTCATTTTTTGTAAATAATTGTTGGAAAACGCAATACTTACTCACCTCCCCCCTTTCTCAAAATCCTTCGGAATTCTAAATTCTTCCTACACTAGTTTAAAAAATGATTTTAAATCTGCATCATTTTAAAATAATGTTGGCGGATCAGCAAATATTATTTGAGCATATTTTGTCCCACCAGGGTCAACGTTTGAATCCCTGCAGGTGCTAGATTCAAAAATAAAAAAAATATGATAAGGGTGGTATGACTGGTGAGATAGGTAAAATATCTAAGGTTCACGAGATCGGTTCTTTAAAGATACAGAGTTAAGGGACGAAATTAGGTGTAAGCTCCCAGAGATTTTGGCCAAATAAATACCTTTTAATATAATTAATATACCTAAAGATTAGAATACTCAATGCGTGTCATAGTCACCGTCAGTAGCTTGGTATGGGTAAACAACCTCATTTTCTATCCCACCATTATCGGTGATAAAATGAAATGCATTATCCATCAAACCTCCATTGCACCCCTAGTTGGAAGTAGTGTCACAATCCACCAATTCCTCCTCCGATAGTGATATCAATTTATTCCTCACAATCTGATTAATTCCCTCCACTGCTGCAATTGTGGAGAACTCCCATAAACTTCATGTAGGATGAGATTTATTATAAACATGAGCGGAGAGAACCAAGAAAGTTGTAAAAAGTATATGGAAACAGAAAAAAAGACTTCCGCGAGAGCCCTGGTCTTTAACAGGATTGACCGTGCCTTTCTTCCTCCAGTCCACAAATTTGGGTAAGCGTGGGGTGTTGCCATGTTCAACTATGTACTCATAACGGGGAATGTGAGAGCGTGTGGTGGATTGAAACAGGGTCCAAATGTTTGTTTTTGAACTCTTCATGGGTGAGGTCTGCGAAACGATTTAGGCCCAGCTGAAACAGGTTTGGGTGCATAAGAAGAATAAGAACTTGGAAGAGATGACTATTCAACTTCCGCCTCTTCCGTATTCCATTGTTTGGTGGGTCGAATTTGTAAATTAAAAATAAAAAACCGAGATATGCATTATTTAAAAAAATTAAATTAAAGAACGACTACCAAAAAAATTCAGTTACAAAAAAAGTTGTCTCTATGAAGCCTATCAACCAAATATAACCACAATCTTATTATTTTTCATCAAAGGTGTTATTTAACATGCTTGGTTTTATTTTTTATAATTTATTTCACATACCATACCATGATCCTTATGTCTACTCTCCTCATTATGGTTAATAGGTTTTGTTAAATATTTTGTTTTGAATATCATACCGTGATCTTTATGTGATCTATGCTCTTCGTTTTTATGAAAGATTGTAATTGTAATCAACATGACAACCCAATTAACATTGCCTTGACATTCCAGTATTTTTGAAAGACTTGAAGCTCTTTATTTTTTCTGATACGTATGGGAATGATTATTGAGTACATATTTTAAATACGTGAAAATAAACCTTTTCCCAGGCACCACATCCCATCCCGTAAATTCCTGTCGAATAGAATTTAGGTGCCTCGATGTGCTTCTTGCAAATGATCTTCATTTAGAATCTCTTCGTTACTATAGCATATATAATGAAAAACATATATTACATATAATGTAGAGGCATATACATTGTCCTCCGGAACTATATTTGATTCATGTATGATTAGATAGGTAGAAAAACACGAAATATTCATTTGGTTAATGTTGCAACTAGTAATTGACATGAATGTGATGATGAAATAAGATAAATATGGCTGCAAAAACAAAAAGGAATTATTTCTTTGCAATTGTGTAAGGAAATTGTTATGTTAATTTATTGGAACATTAAAATATTTAAATGTTGGTGTAGTTGGAAATTTATTTTGTCTTATATGAAAGACAATTTTTTATTATTATTATATAGAAATTAAATTTTTATGTTAGTATTTTAAGACTTAATGTGTTTTGCTTTAATATTATTGTTTTTTCTAACTTTAGCCTATGAGAACTTTGTTTCTATGCCACTACAAAAAAAACCCTTTGCAATTACTCAATATTTCTATCTTGTTCCTTAGCAATTTCTTGCATCCAAAAGTGCATATTGTTATTGATGTAGAGACTTTTGATATAATGTGTAGAAGATTTTCTTTATGGCTTGATTCCTTTTATTTTTGACATAGGAAAAAATAAAAACTAGTGCTTGTTAATAAAGATCAAATAGTAGCTACCCTCTTTAGCATGTAGGGGCATGTGTCTTCGATGTTGACATGATTTGTTGTGTGTTGAGGGAATTAACTCCCTATGAGGCCACTTCGAAGTGTCCCAAGTTAAACGTTAGACTATTCAACGATAAGGTTTTTGAAGTTTCCTTCCAATTGAAGAGTCGTGATTTATCACATGCTATGTTGCATACATATAAAAACTTAATTTTGAAATACCCCATACCTGATCCTTATCAATAGAACCCCATGAACACTCTCATAAACTTTACTTCAATTGTTGGTTGACTAAGTATTTGTTTGGTGTCCTTTTCAGTTTGAAGGAATGAAGACTAGAAACACAATCACCCTTGCTCCAAATGGTGTGACTGTCACTACACCCCACTTGCAAAGAGAAGAAGAGTTTAAAAGGATTCAGTTTGATGTGAATGTTTTGCATTGCAGGTAGCCAAAACCACCTAAGCCAATGATTGCATATTTTGTTAGAGAGCAACTTCAACTTTTGCCAACAAGGCCTTTGTATCTTTCCAAAAATTGTACAATTGGTCCTCATTCACGAAGGTTTGGCTTCGCTTATGATTCTAACGAAGATGCGATGAAATGTGAACCTTACCACAAATTGAAAAAAATGGGTGTGCCAACCATGGAAAAAGATTTTGATAAAAAAAGAAAAATTGACCACAAAGAAAATTCCTAGTGCTAGCAACAAAAAATTTGGAAAAAACAAAAAATGAATGTCTCTTCCCTTTAGCCCCTACAAAGAAGAGTAAAGTTGTACATTGTCTAAAACTACGAAACTATTGAATATTTATGGTCTAAAGCTTGTAAATGCTTATCTTCGGAGATGTATTTAGATAAGAACATGACGCACTTTTTTGTCTCAATTCATTTTTATGTGATATTACCTAATAAATAACAACTTAGAAAAAAAGTTGAGATAATATTCGTATTTTATTATTGCTTTGAACATATAAATTTGAAAACAAAAAAACTAACAAAATGATCAAATTAGTTTGTGGAGTTCAATATGGTCAAAACGACACACATACATTTTTTTTTATAAGGAAAAAGTATTGCCCTTGTGTGGTTTCAGAAACCATGGATTTTTCATTTTATTTGTACAAAAGATACTTACACTAAAACATTTCATTTTTTAAATGAATAGTGGCATGCACTACTTCATTTTTAATAAAAGAAAACTTGTGGATTCCTAATGCATTACTGAGCATATACATTGAGGAATATGTAATGAGGAAAACTATTTGGAATGTATCAGACATTAGCGATTTCTAAGATCATTCCCATTTTCGTATAAATGTTGTTAAGTTCTTTTTCTTGCTATGACATATAAAAAAGGCGTGTCTTCTTAATTAGTTAGTGGTTTGACAAGTTACATAAGTTTATATTGTTTGCAATCTTTTTTTTCCAGCTATAAAAGAGCTAAAATTAAGACCTATGTTTTTAATGAATACATTCAAATAATTCCTTTTTTGGGCCAAAAAAAAATGATAGTCATTGTAGTGTTTTGTCCCCGCCCCCTCACAAATGCTAACATAGCCTACAAATTCATATTTATCCTGTTATTTACATTTACTTTTTTTTATTAATCTTTGCAATTAAACGTTTCATTTTTTCTTGGTGTATTGTTCCTAAAATGGACACAACTTTGACTTCAGGGGGGGGGGGGAGGAAGGGGGGTTGCACGGCTAATGACTAGTTGCTCTGATGCAGACTTGACATTCCAACTTTTGAACTCATGCCCAATGTGTTTATTATTGAACGCAGAAATCCAACTTTGTGTGGACCTTTCTGATGGAGTTCACATTCAAACAACATTGTTGCCCTCCAAATTTTCGAACCTAGTTTTAGAGAAAATTTTGAATGAAGACACCATTGTATTTTTGCATTAAACCATTTGTAGGATGGTCAAACATGAAATTTGTGTTTCTTCCGTTTTTCCTTTGTTGATGTCTTGAATGCCCTATATAGGGTTTCTAACGTTTTTCTTATCCACACTATTTCCCTGCATGACAATTTTAATTAATGACATAGACATTATATTATAAAGACACCCAAAAATCGGTTTTCCTTCTTGGTTTCCAAGCCATTTTGTTTGAGGAAAGCAAACACAGATGGAACCAACTCAAGGTCTCGATAAAAATTTTCTACCACAAACCCTGCCTTAGAAAATATATGCTTCTTCGAACTGTTCAATCGTGCCCATCCTTATTAGTGCATTGAATACAACCATGCTTGTATGGTTTGTTAAGGGATGTGCCCTCACAAAAATGCCCCTTTGAGAATATATCAATACAAAGGGCAGTGATTGTTTTTTCAACTTTGATTTTGTCGACAAGAAAGGTGGAGAAATTCAAGCCACCTATTTCAACGAGATTGCTAAAATGTTCTATGGGAAGATAGAAAGTGGAAAGATGTACACCATCTCCAATAGAAAAATAGGAAATGCAAAAGAATGTTACAACAATCTGAACAGTCCTTTGAAAATTTTCTTGCAGACAACATCAATTGTCTCTCCTCTCAATGTGAAAAATGATACAATATCTTTGCATCACTTCCAATTCATTAAGATAAGAGAAATACCAGTCGATTCTTCTATTGACATTATTGGGATTGTTCTTGCAATTTCTCCGCACTCCACTATCTGTTGATGTGATCAAACGGAAACTGTAAAGAGAACATTACAAATGAAAGACATGTCTGGATATAGTGTTTCCATTACTTTGTGGGGTCAACATTTAAATGCTCTTTGCAAGGAACCAGATAACATCCTTTGTATGAATTATAGAAACTAGTGCTAGCACTGAAAGCTGCACATGTCTCCAATTTTAATGGAACATCCGTGGATACTATATCAAGTACGAAATGGTTTGTCAACCATCCGATACATGAAAATAACTCACTTCATGAATGGGTTGACTCAGATGCTTAGATTGTTTCAACGCCATCTATCACAAATAAAGTTCGAGGCCCTCCACCAAACTGGTCCTCGCTTGCAACAATCTCTCAAGTCCTGCAAATGGGAAACACATGAACAAATGAATGCGCTGCTAGTAATCACAGAAATTGCATTCGATAATTTTTTTACATGGATTGCCCTTTTGTTAAAGGTGACAAGTAATGCAAAAAAAAGTGCATGTACTGGAAAATGGCATGTGGTTTTGTGGGAAATGTAATACACGTGTTCATCAATGTGATTACAGGTATGCACTCTGTATGTCTTTAAAGAACAACACATGAGAACTGCAATCCGTAACAACATTCGATGAAACTGTAATTCGTAACAACATTGGATGAAACTGCAGAAAATAATGGTCATCACTGTTGAAGACCTGCACTTTCCAAGCATCGATGATGACGCAACAACCAAGATTGCAAACCACATTATAGGCCACAAATTTCAATTCACTCTTTCCATCAAAATAGAAACATACCATGGAAACAAGCAATTGAAATGCATCATTATTAACTCAAAGAAAATGGAAACTACGACTTCTCCTCCCTAAATTATGTTATTGTAAAATTAGAATAGATTTCCTTTGATGTTAATTACCCGATGTTTCCCCCTCTTAGCTTGCTTATGGACATGCCCTTTTATACATATCCTTTAGAAGAAAGGAAATACTTACATATACCATTTAGATTTGCAACTATTGATGTAAATTGAGATTCAATGAATACCCACACATGCCACTTCTATGCCATTTGCTTAAAAATGATATAGTTATAACATCCACTTCGGTAATATGAGCATGTTGTGGTTTTCTGATGCTTTCCTTTTACGTAACCTCTATTTTATTTTATTTTTCCTGTTGTATTGTTCCTTTTTTGTAATGCTTTTTTCCCTATAATAAAAAAACATGACTAAAAATATTCACATGCGTGTCAAAGAATACATATGATTTTTTTCCCGCTACATACATGACTAAATAATTTTTTTTATGACGCTTCAAACTTGATTTTCTTTTGCAGAACATTCTGTTATTCTCCGTCTCAACTCCTCATAAGCGAGCCAATAGAAGAGAGCCCTCTGCATAAAAAAAATCCAGATTAACACTGAGTGGCGTCGCTGTTATCATGCAAGAAAAAATGCACCCTCCAACTTACTTCTTTGTCGTATGTAATCCCGTTCAAATTTCACTCTCCTAGAATGCCTTCCTTGGCTGGTACTTTTACTACAGACCGCTTACAAGGAATCATTTCAGATATCAAATCTTCCCTTCCCAGTTTTCATAGCCCTTTCGAAATGGACAATGCTTCCAACCATCCCTTGATTGACCATAATCAACCCATAATATGGTTGTCGTTACAAACAGAACCAACATCTTCCTGATTCCCCTCTTTTTCCAAATATTTTCTTCAACCCTCCATTTTTGGGCTTCCTTTTCAGCCTCGAAAAATCCCTGCAAATTCTACTGCACAATATTTCCCTTCTTTCAATGTGCGCCTCTTATTTGAAGAGCACACTTATGTTCAACTTTTTCCTCCCAACACCTTTGATCCAACATTGACCTCTGTTACTGAAACACAATGGTGGTTCAGCAAAAGAATTGATTCTCTTTATAATATCAACACTTTCTCTGTATGTTTGGAAAATCAGTCGGGCATACAAACAAACTTCCATGCAGGATCCCACATTTGCACTAGATGTAGGTCAGAAAAGAAAGGGCACTGGTTTTCATCCTAAAACAATATGGACCCTGGAAACCAAACTTTTTCCCTAAAATCTTTGATCCAAGTTAAAGAAATTTTGATAGCGTGAGTAAACCCAATTCTACAAGTAACACATGCACGCAGTGGACATTCCAGATACTCTGGGCACACTACAAGTTTCTCACCAAATATTTCGTCAATAGCAAAGTATCTCCCTCGTCGCCTCAGAGATTTGGATCTACATCTGGTATAAAATACTGGATTACACCAAACAAAATATGATTTCTATGTTAGTATATCCCGTGTATGGGGAAATACCTTCAATACAAAATTTCCCTCGCCTCCCTTCCTGTAGAACCAATAAATATTGCCCCCTCTCTTAACACAATCACAACGGACATTCCACATTCTAAAGACACCATCATACAGGAATTCAATGACGATCCTTTACTCTTAGGAGACACAACTACTCATACATCTTTTTCGTGCCATCCACCCTCAACACAGGTACCGAAGATGAAGAGATATTACAATTCCTTCTGTCGGATGAGAAGAACATACCTTTCATTGTGCCTATGCCAGACATTGGACTTTCCCCCATCAATGAATACATCACCGAGGGTGTCTTTTCCATGGATTTTCCAACTTTATTTTCAGCAGGTAAAGAAGTGTTTAAACAAATGTGCATGAAGGAGGTTCAGTTGTACGCACACGATCTTCACTTAATATGTTACCATGATGACTGCTTTGGTTACCACCCTAGGATTTTCTACTGTTTGCTTAGCCTCATTATGCGCCATAGGAGCCAATCTACAATAATCGTTTTCATGAAGTAAAACATTGATCAAGTTTCATGCCAACTATAGGAGAGCTCCGTAAGAAACTCCAAGAGTTCCCCAAAGATTGTTTTCTAGATACTTTAATGCAGTTCAAAAATAACCTTTGAGGGACACGATCCTTTTAGTCTAAAAGCAGAGATGAAATCTCAGAAATGGTTGAGTAATTAGGTGCACCAACATTATTCTTTACTCTGAGTACCATAAGCACAAAATGGCTAGATCTCCATAAATGCATTCCTGTTGCTTGTCCTTTAATCTTCGTTGTGCACAACGCTTCAGAACACTCAACATTAATAATCATCCACACCATCTACTTGTTTACTTGCATAAAAGGTTCACAATATTTAATGAGGAATTTCTACAAAACACCTTGGGGAAAAGGATTATTGGTACATGTAGCACTATTCAATTCCACTTGATTAATTTTTACTCTTAATCGCCATTTTACCTGTCTCTTTCTTATAGGTATGAGTGGCAACATAGAGGGTCCACACATGTTCACAGATTCTTGTGGCTACAAGATGCCCCAAATGTCGACACAATTAATTGGGATGATAATGCTTCTATTGACGCAACCATATAGTACTTTGATGAGTATGTCTCAACTTGGAACCCTCGTCCAACAAATCACTGAGCAAAATTCGTACATAGATCACTCCATGATGATCCATGCTTATTATCATCAATGCAAGTGCTACCTCCCTCACTGCTACACGATTCGAAGGAGCTTATAAACCGAGTTCAACGACACACAAAGTGTTCCGAGGAAACATGTTTGTGAATAAAAAATTCCCACCTCAGATGTTGATATAATGCACCTTGGGAAACACACCCTGTTTCTTCTTTATCCATTGATGAAAAAGGTGTTATTAAATACCTTCCTTCAAGGAATGATGATAGATTAAACATTCACAACAAAGGCATGATATCTATATAGAGAGCCAACATTGACTGTCAACACGTGCTTTCACGACATGCAATCCTTAAATACATTACAAAGTATGCCTCCAAAACAAAGCAACACTTAAAGACATACCACTAAATGCTTTCTAGACTATCAACAAATGCCAACCCAATTTTCCCCACATCTTTTGCCACATGGAAGATGCTTAAAGAGAGTGTTGTTGAACATGACATAAGTGCACAAGAAACCTGCCACATGCTTCTAAAATTGCCACTTGTTATGTCTAGTTGACCTTTCATTTCATTAAATGTAGGGAGAAAATTCTTAGGTGACGTGCTGAATTGGATTCTCAAGCATAAAAACAACCCTACTTTTTGATGCATACCATGTCCATCCTCTAGCTATGGAATCCCTTTCTCTTATCCATGTTGCCTGAGATTGGAGTTACAATAAATAAAAAACTAGAAACAAGTGGAAACAATGAAGTTGCCCAACAATTGTATGTGCATATCCAAGATTTTCCATTATTCATCCAAAAAATTCATGTTCTTTTGATTTTTGTTTGTTTGTATGAACTCCTTCTGTACAATCCTTTCCGCAGTATTCCTTTTGATATTGGTTCTACCCCGCATAAAATTATTTTTAATTGGTGTCTCTTAAAGAATTTCTATAGCCCATGGCATGTTACAAGGACAAACACGAAACCTGTAAATAATTCAAAAGGTTCATTTGAATCCAACTAAGAGACCGTACAAACATCTGAACAAATAAATGAATGACAATTTATATCTCTGCTCCGACCCGAGCATACAACAAGCCTAGATGGTCTACTTATGTTGGGCCACCGAGAATTTGACACTCGTTACAATTGGTCTTGTCATAATATTCCACTCCAGTTGCATGACCCTGACCCTTCTTTTATCGAGATGAATAAGGATGAATATTGTATTCCATAAATAGGTGTATCCACATCATCCCCGCCTTTGCAATTGAGTGAAGACCAACAATTAGCTGTTAACACTATTCTTCATCACTTTTCTTGCTATGATATCCTTCTGCCACTTAAGCTCATTATTCAAGGAATTGTAGGAACAAGAAAGTCCTTCTTTATATTCACCCTCTCAAGTTTGCTTTCTACTTCGCCACAACCCTTGCTATTTCACCCCTCCTTTTACTAGCCCCTAACGAGGTTTCCGCTTTCAACATTTCCAAATCTACTATTCGCGCCAGCCTTCGCATTCCTGTTAGAGATATGAAACCCATTGAAGGCCAACCATTAGCCTCTTTTCAAAACTCCTTGAAACATATTAAATATATTCTAATTGATGAAATGAGTTTCATTGGCCCAAAATTTCTCACCAAAATTGACTATCGTCTTTGCGAGCCTTTTCCACGTTCCAAGACATCTCAATTCGGAAACAAACCCATAATTCTTGTTGGAGGATCTTGGCCAATTGCCCCCTATCATGGACATTCCTTTGTATGCCATCAATTCCTACGGTGCCTCGCTTTGGAAAGATTTTCAACATTTTATCTCCTTGAGATCTCTCTTTAGGCAACATGGTTCCACTCCATCACAAATTTCATTTTGCCACATGCTTCTCAACATCCGCAATGACATTCATACGTTTGAGGATTGGTAACTACTAATGTCCCGCATTGATTCCTGCCTCTCTGAACAAGAGATCCTCGAATTCCACAATGCCACACACTTGTTTGCAAAAAATGACCAGGTTGACAACCGCAATCTTCAAATGTTAAAGGAAATTAACTATCTAATTGCCATATCCATTTCTCATAATACAAAGAGAGACGAGTCCGCTGATGTTGATGATGATCAACTTTAACACAAAGTTCTTCTTTACAAAAATTAGAAAGTCATGCTTTCCGCAAATTTATGGCTTGATACATGTCTTGTTAATGGTGCTATTGGCATTATCATGGACATTGTCTATTGCAGTTCCTCAACACCTCCTTTTTTACCTTTATTTGTGGTCAGATTTAAGTGATATACTGACCCTCCTTGGGATCCCAACAATCCTTCCCATGTTCCTATCCCGTCCATTACCAGGAGGAGTTGGAGATAGTTACTGCTAAAAATGGTTTGGGTGTTATCTATCCACAAGTCTCGAGGTCTTACTTTGCAAAAAAGCACAATAGACATTGGCTCCATCAAGAGGCCATGACTTACTTTCACCGCAATATCTAGAGTCCTATCCTTAAAGCATATTTGTATTCACCTCCTTTCTCTTTTGACCGTTACTCTAAAATGTCGAAAACCCCTCTACTACGTGCTCGAAGAAATGAAGAACTTAGTTCATTCACTTCCTCTCTTCCATCTGTCTTAATTCCCTTCATGTATCATTTGCCTACCCTTCTACCTTTCACTACTTGTCTCCCTCAGGAACTCCCCCCTCTTCCGTACTATATCTCTCCACGATTGTATATATTACTTTTTGCTTCTTTTGTACTTTTTTTTATCAATATAGTGTTCAAGGTTTCCGTCTTCTACTTCTTCTCTAACTTTGAATATTATTTTACTTTCACTCCATGTTCACCATTATCTCTCTCGCTCCCCCTCTCAACATTCACATCGCACTACTCGCATACAATTACTAGTAAAATATCTCCCCTCTAATAACTTGTTTTTTCACACAAAACACCCTTATTAGAGTTCAATTCACTAAAAACCATGTGCCCTATATCCTCGCCACAACTTCAAAACACCTCGTGGACGCATCTCTTTCACCTCATGGACACTTCTCAATTATTCAAGACTTCCTTGCCGTCTCTCCAAATATAATCCAGATAATTCATCGGCAACCTTTTGGAGGCCTGAATCGTGCCACGTGTCACGAGAACAAAAGATAACCGTGGCTCATGGACAGTGTCTCAACTCTCAATCTTCAACTAGAAACTCCCCTTCAAATATAATAATAAATTTGTAAAGAAGCGGAGAAATTTACAGACTCTGCCTTTTCTCTTTCCCGTCGAAGCCATGGCCGCCGCCAATCTACTCCTTTCCTCCACCATTAAAACCCAATTATTCGGCCACCGCTCGGCCATCCCGCCACCTCCGCCCAAATTCCTCCACCACCGCCACCGCGCCACCCAAATTCTCATCCCCCGCGCCGCCCTCCACTACAACCTCCCGGCGGCGCTCACCGCAATTTCTCTCCTCTCCACACCTCCTCTCGCGCTCCTCCCACCCGCCGCCGCTGCAGCAGACCTAGCACCCGCTCCTTCTCCACCGACGGGCGCAGAATCCCTCCGCCAAAACTCTCTGCAAACCGCCGTCCCCTCTCCTTTCGCCGGCGCTGCCGTCACCGCCCCGGAGCCACGCTCGTCCGACCTACCCGAAGGCTTGCAATGGCGCTACAGCGACTTCCTCAACGCAGTCAAGAAGGGCAAAGTCGAGCGCGTCCGCTTCAGCCGCGACGGCGCTTCCCTCCAACTCTCCGCCGTAGACGGGCGGCGCGCCACCGTGACGCTGCCCAACGACCCCGACCTGGTGGATATTCTGGCCATGAACGGCGTGGACATATCGGTGTCCGAAGGGGAAAATAATAACAATCTGTTCAATGTGATCGGGAATTTGCTGTTTCCGATCTTGGCGTTTGGAGGGCTGTTTTTTCTGTTTAGACGCGCGCAGGGTGGACCCGGTGGTCCTGGCGGGCTAGGCGGTCCTATGGATTTTGGCCGCTCCAAGTCTAAGTTCCAGGTACTGTGTTTTTTTGGGAACTTGGTTAATTTTTCAATAAAATTCAGGAAATTTAAATTATCCGTCAAATAGTTTATTTTGAGATTATATAGGAACAAGGGATATGCCAGTCCGGGGTATTTTTAGGGGCTATGTCTGGCTAGTTGGCTTTTATTTTTTATTTAAAAACAAAGTGTAGATTCACCTGCAAACAATTTTTGTTTCCGAAAACGAGTCGTTAAATTATTCTTTAAAGTTTAAAGTGTACATATCTGTTAAATTCGCCAGAATATACATGTACCAGTAGAGAAGTTAAAATTAAATATTTTTAAAAAAATTCTCAATCTTTAAAAAAAAATCCCTGTATGCCACTTCGGTGGTTTTTGGTTATTGGGCTCTTCTTTTACCAATTGGTTAAACTTTTAATATACTTCTTGAAAATCAGAATTTTCCATCAAGTAGCTTACTTAGGTATTACAGTGGAACAAGAGATATGTCACTTTGTTTAGAAGAGGCTTGTGAATTTGTTCAGGATTGATTGAAATTTGATTGGAGTATCATAGAAAATTGCATAACAATTAGCATCTTTACACGGTACTCTGCGCCACAAAATTCTAAATCATAGAAATTTGCATAACAGTCAGCATCTTTACTTGGTACGTTGCCCCACAAAATTCTAAGTCTTTGAGGAAATGTGACCTTGATTGTGAGGAACCATACTGTTTAAAAATGGACATTTTAATTTCTGATAAGCTAGGGGAGGTAATTGTTAGTGCGAAATCACAACACCCCCAAATGATTTCTATGGGTGTGCTTTTCTAAGGCAGAATCATCTGGTGTGATTGCAAAACATGGGACTATCTCTCAAGCTGTGGGACTTGCTGACTTGAGATGTACCTCCGGAGAAATCCGACTTCCTTTTCCTGATCCTAATGCTAAATTACTCCTAATGCAGAAATGACGTCTAACTACACCTATCCTAACAATGCCAAGGAGACAGGGAGAGAGAAAGTGCATAAAGAAGGAAATCCTACACTAATGAGGTGATAGCACCAAGAAAAGGGAAGTGCTGGTCACAATCTTAGTTGCCTGAAGTGGAGAGAGGTGAGCAGAGAAGAGGGTGGACAAGATGCACCACAAACCAGAGATAGATTTCACACAGAACACCATTTCAAAACTCATTAAACATAGCTCCCATGACCTACAAAAAACATCAGAATATGCACAGTATACCCTGTAACGACGATGAGAGGTGAGGAGAGACAATAAAATAAGCAAAGGATGGACAGATGCATCAAAAAATAGAATTTATTGCTCCAAAAGTTCACACAGTACATCGTTAGTGGACAAGAGGCAAGAGAATGCCATTACAGAGCCATGAAAGGAGGTTCAAACTCCATTTTTGACCCTGGGGACGAAAAAAAGAGGGGAGGCAGACAAGAAGAATGAACAACAACCCTTTATAATGAATCCTACCCCTGTATTTACAGATTTGATTGAAGAGAAGAAAGAGAGAGGGAAATGGGAAAAGTGGGTCAGAACTCAACCACTGTTGTTAATGCTTCTGATAAAATATGCCCCAAAATCCATCTTTACTACATCGATCCTTGATTCGGTGCCTTGAAAGAAGATGAAATGATGGAAACGAATCGAATCCTATCTGGTTGTTCAGACAAATGAATCCTACATTGAAGGCCCGAAGATGTTTCCACCATTTTCCTTCACCTAACCTCCTCAAAATTAAAGTTTCAAACCTCCATGGCATGGGTGAGGCCGAGATCTTTTCAACGGCATCAGATTTGTAATATTTTGATCCCTAAGTCGAAAGATATGCCCCTTCGAAGTTTGTATTAAGTCCGTACAGGAGGGCGGGAAAACAACTTGAAAAATGGGTCCCCTTTTGATATGGGACACGTGCCAGCCAAATTGGAACAAAAATCGGGCCTACGGGTCCGCAATTAATCTTTTGCCCTTTCCTTCGATTCCCCTCTTTGGCTTTGACTCTGGTTAAAACTTCGACTTTTTCCTTTGCCTCGTTCTGGAATGTGAGTTCGTAGGTCCGAAACGTTTTCCCTTCATATTTTCTCTATGTGTGGGGTTGTCTTGACCAAATTTTCTAGGGGGGTGAATTTGGGATAACAATTTGGTGACTCATGGGGACATCTGCCTACTAGATGAAGAGACCCGTGGCCTTGAAGCATCCATTGGGCATGGAGTTTGCCTGATAAACACGAAACTGATCTGAACTTTTGAAGATCTGATCCCTGAGCCACTTGGAAACCCACTGAACTTGGAGTTGAACTTCACAAAAATCCAGCTGAATGCAATGTTCGAGAGAAATAGCACCAAAAACTATGTACAAAATGAAAATCATACATGCTCCAAATGGAACATGCATAGTGTGTAAAAGCGCTTCTTCTTTTGAAAACAAACCTACCTACACTACTCTAACCAAGAGCAAAGGGAGCTCAAACAAAGCCTACAACTGGTAGGGAGAAATAGCTTCCCTTCCTAAAAAATGGCAGCCATGCAACTGATTTGGCACTGAACATGGCTGGTTGGATGAGTGAAAAATTGACAATAAGCCGGTCCTCCACCCAAATCATCAAAGTATCAGCATTAATGGAAAATACCTCCCTAAGCTAACTTGCATTGGACTTCTGGAGACGTTGATGGTGACCCTTGGTACTTTGATGCTCATCTTCATGCCCTGGAGTAGGCATGACTGGTTTTAGCTTCTCCCTTAACTCCAATGAAGCCAAGTACCAAATTGGGCACGGTCTGATCCGATGGGTGTGCTTGTTACTCTGAATTTCAACTCCAAGAATGGAGTCTTCCTGCGAACCTTCTTGGGTAATTGGTGTGAGAGAGATGATGATATCCTCCTACCTTTTCTCTTCCTCCTCCTTTGAAGAACATGGAAGATCAAGATCTTCCAACCTTGGTTCCAGAGGGTTGTTATGAAGTGTAGGTTGTTGTTCTTGAATGTTCTCCTGCATGGCAGTAGGCTCATGTGCTTGGGATGTTGAAGATGGAGAAAAAAATGATGTTATCTCCTCAGGCTCCTCTTCATTAAAGCAATCTTCCAAGTCTGACAGGCAGTCTGCCTCCTTCTTGTCTTATTGCATGTGCTCTACCTCCTCCATGGTGCTTTCCTGATATGCAACTTGATCACCATGGCTCCCTCCATCCTCAAAAATGAAGTTTGAAAGCTGAAACTCTTCCTCAACATCAGAGCTTGAAGGGGATGAAGTGGGAGGAAGAACTGAAGGTTCTTACGTGGCCTACTCCGCACTTGGAGCCTCTGAAACTGTATGGTCCTCCTCCACAGCTGGAATGTACTCCTCTTCTTTTGGATTAGGAGTAGCTCCTTCTTCCCCTGCTTGTGCTGTAGCTGGAGCTTCCACCACTTATGGCTTGACCTCATCCTCCTCCATAGGCTTAACCAATAAGGTAACCTTTGAAAACTCAAATTTAGCAGGCCAACTCTTCATATTTTCTATCATTTCTTCTCTGTTGGGTTCCTCTGTTTGATGTTCTCCTTGGCTGGTTTTTGGAGCCCCTCTTCCCAACATGGACTTGGGAAGGCAAGAGGAGTGGTGGGTGGGGTCTCCACTAATTATTTCCTTGTTTGTGGTGGAGGGGAAGACATTTCTTTTGGCTCTTGTAGAGAGGAATTGGATTTGGAAGGGAAAAGGGCAGAGAAATTGAGGTGGGATGGAAAACTAGGGGATGGAGAAATGAATTTCACACTTGGGGCAGCATACAATGGGAAGCTTGGAAATTGAAGCTCAGATTGAGATGGTGCTGCTTGAGGAGTGGAGAGAAAATTATCAGATAATGGTGTAGGATTTACCCATTGACAAGGCTGTCTGACACCAAATTCATAGGCCTCTATCTCTTCAGTCCATTGTGCAAGTTGGGGCAGCATTCCAATCATGAAGTCCAGCTTCTTCTGAGGGCTGTAGTGTCTTGGAAAAGGGCCTTCCCATGGACAAGGTGTTGTGCAACCAATTCTGAAAGCCATCATTTGAGCTGTTGCCCTTAATTGAACCATGCCACTCTCCATTTTTTTGAATTTTCTCCAGCAGACCAGCATCTTGCATTTGATTTTCTTCATTGCATGCATATCCCTGTTCTTGGAAAGCCCCATAGCCAAATTGATTTTGGCATTGCTGCTCATAGGGATAGACATGTTGATTTTGAACCTGCTCATAATGATGATTTGAAGGAGTTGTAAAGCATATTGGAGGTGGAATGATCTGATGTTGTCGTAAATGTGAGTTCCATGAAGGGAATGAAGTCATCATTGCACAACCTTATGGAATGGGAGAAAGTGAAAGGGATGGAAGAAGAAAATGGATGAAAATGAGTGGAAATGGATGGAAAAGGTCTGCAACTTAGAGAATGGGTTTTTGACCAGATGGAGTCGCCAGATGTGCTTGTATGTGCCTCAAAAGGCTGACCCTTAACAGGAACACATCAACATGTTAAGATGAAGTGGTAAGGTGCTTCATACCTGTCCCACTGGACGTGCCAAAACTATTAGTGGCGCACGGTGGTGTTGGATTTGTTGTTTTTTGCATAAGACACTAAGAGAAGATGAAATATCTAACCCTAGTGTCCCACCGGGCGTGCCAAAACTGTTAGTGCAAAATCACAACACCCCCAGATGATTTTTACAGGTCTGCTTTTCTAAGGCAAAATCATCTGGTGTGATTGCATAACATGTGACCATCTCTCAAGCTGTGGGACTTGCAGACTTGAGATGGTGCTCCGGAGAAAGCCGGCTTCTTCTTCCTGATCCTAATGCTAAACTACTCCTAATGCAGAAATGATGTCTAACTAAACCTATCCTAACAATGCCAAGGAGACAGGGAGAGAGAAAGTGCATAAAGAAGGAAATCCTACACTAACGAGGTGATAGCACCAAGAAAAGGGAAGTGCTGGTCATAATCTCAGCTACCTGAAGTGGAGAGAGGTGAGCAGAGGAGAGGGTGGATAAGATGCACCACATACCAGAGATAGATTTCACACAGAACACCACTTCATACCTATTAAACACAACTCCCAGGACCTGCAACAAACATTAGAATATGCACAATGTACCCTGCAATGACGAGAGGTGAGGAGAGACAATAAAATAAGCAAAGGATGGACAAATGCATCTCAGAACAAAATTTATTGCTCCAAAAGTTCACACAGTACATCGTTAGTGGGCAAGAGGCAAGAGAATGCCATCACAGAGCCGTGAAAGGAGGTTCAGACTCCATTTTCGACCCTGGGGAAGAAAAGAAGAGGGGAGGTAGAGAAGAAGAATGAACAACCCTTTACAATGAATCCTGCCCCTGTATTTATAGATTTGATCAAATTGAAGAAAGAGAGGGAAACAGGAAAAGTGGGTAGAAGCTCAACCATTGTTGTTAATGCTTCTAATAAAATATGCTCGAAATCCGTCTTTACTGCATGATTCCTCGATTCGGCGCCCTGAAAGAAGAGGAAACGACGGAAACAGATCGAATCCGATTTGGTTGTTGAGACAAATGGATCCTGCATTGAAGGCCCGAAGATGTTTCTTCCATTTTCCTTTACCTAACCTGCTAAAAAAAAAGTCATAGACCTCCATGGCGTAGGTGAGGCCGAGATCTTTTCAATGGTGTCAGATTTGCAATATTTTGAGCCTTGAGTCGAAAGATATGCCCCTTCGAAAGTTTGTATTGAGTCCTTAAAGGAGGGCGGAAAAACAGCTTGAAAAATGGGTTCCCTTTTGATATGGGACACGTGGCAGCCAGATTGGAACAAAAATCGGGCCTGCGGGTCCGCAATTTATCTTTTGCCCTTTCCTCCAATTCTCCGCTTTGGCTTTGACTCGGGTTCAAACTTTGACTTTTTCCTTTGCCTCGTTTTGGAATGCGAGCTCGTAGGTCCAAAACGTTTTCCCTTCATAATTTCCTTACGTGTAAGAGTTGTCTTGACCAAATTTGCCATGGGGGCGTATTTGGGATAACAGTAATGCTTTTGAGGATTTCAATGCAAGGACTGCTGGAGATAATGGGGCACACTCGAACTGGATAAGGAGCCTACTAAAAAAGACCTAGTCTCAAAGGAGCTGGTAGTTCAGTTGTAGAGTACCCCAACATGCAAATGGGATCAGTTGGTCAGTAATTGGGTCTTTGGTTTAAGTCATAGCTGGTTCATGCAAAAAGGCAAGGGTAGGACCCCTAAGCACCCTAGTGTGGCTAAAGAGGGGTTGTTGGAGAAAATAAGCCATATCTGAACCGTAACAAGGAGCCTAACATAAAGCCCCAATCATAAAAGAGTTGGTAGCTCAGTGTTTGGGTAAAAAATATGCTAACATGCTAAGAAATGTGCCTTGATTGGGTAATTTTTCTCTTGCTGGTGACATTTGGCTTGGAGCTCTGGTCAAACTATGGTCTGATCTCAGAGAGCTTTCCTAGTGTTTGGGGTCGTAGTCCAGGTGATTGTAAGAAATGTTTACTTACACTCAACAAGTTGGATATAATACTTTACTCAATTTCAACATATTATCATGTCTCATGGGAATTTGAACTTGGGGCTCCTCGTTGGAAGTCTGATGCTTTTACCATGTGGGCTCATTCTATTTGACATTAAAACACTGTGTTTTTTGGTTCAACATTTTAGGATAGAAATGATTTCAATTAATTAGGTCTTTTGTAATATATCATAATAGGAAAACTCGCCAAATCCAAAAACTCGCCAGACCCCCAAAAAAAAAACTCCAAAAACTCGCCAATATTCGGCCAATACTCGGGAATACTCGGCAACTTAAAAAATACTCAAATTTCTTTAAAAAACATAAATTTTAAGCAACACATAGCTACAAAATGTATCAAATGAGCCCATAAAATGTTGGAGAAGTGTTTTCTATTAGATTTGAATACAAATACAATACAAAATCGCATCATCATGCGAATACGACAACCGGCTGATAAGTAATATGAATTTATGATGATTGACATTGAAAAATATCATCATAAATTTCATATCTATGCAAGTTACAATATACAATAAATTACATTTTCCTCTTCCCCAATCTAGAGAAAAATTGGGGAGAGGGTCTAGTGCCTCTACTAGTCCCCACACTCGGCTGCGTCTCCACGCTCCTCCTAGAAGGCTGCGAATCTGGCTCGATCATGGAACTAGATGGTGGTGCTGGTGGCTCCTCTGCTACATGTTGGAGATCACCTCCAAAGATGTCATGGTCCAATATCTCCTCGGAGTCCTGCTAGTGCTTCTCCCTCCATAGCCTCCCTCTCAAAAGAAGCAATCTCGTCCGCTGTGAATGCAGGGTTTTCCTCTTCTTGCCCAGTCCACTCACTGTATGGATCTATCTCATCCAAATCAATGAGCTCCTCTGATGTGGCCTCAACTTTTTTTGTGCGAAGTCGGAGATTGTATTGCACAAAAACCAAGTCGTTGAGCCTTTTTTGAGTCAACTTGTTGCGCTTCTTCGTGTGAATGGCCTCAAACAAACTCCAGTTGCGTTCACATCCAACAGCGCTACAAGGTTGAGATAGAATTCTGAGGGCTAACTTTTGAAGATTTGGGGTATTCCCTCCCCAATCCTCCCACCAAGAACCTACAAACAAGATAATCAAAAATTTATAATTAATTAATAAAATCAAATATGTAACTAATAAGTAACTTGGTAAACATTCTAATTTTTATTACCTGGTGACTGTGTGGTTCTCCCTCGAATAGCTAGCACCGAAGAAAAGAGTCTCCCCCTACATGTTTGTAACTCTGCAGCTCTAAAATGACGAGGTCCCTCGTCTCAACATCCGGTATCATCCTCTCAATACATGTTGAAAGGCCCTCCATAACCTCTCCGTTCACATCTGTGAAGCTGTCAGAGTAGAAATACTTGGGGTTGAGGTAGTACCCCGCTGCATGAATAGGTTGGTGGAGTTGATTGTTCCACCTCCGATCAATAATCTCCCAAAAGGGACCATATCTGACGATATCCCCCCTGTAATAGTTTTGGATAGACTCTTTGGCCCTATCCATGGCCTCATATACAAACCCCATGGGGTTTTGCTCCCCATCAACCAAACGCAAAACTCTCACCAACGGCTTTGACACCTACACACAAATTAAAATGTAAGATTGCAAACTTACAAGTTACAATACATATTAGAAATGAAATAAAAAAGTGAAAAGTAGAACAATATATTTAATATTTATAATTTAACAAATTAAAATAAAGGAATGAAATATAAATCGAAGTTTGAAATTACCTTGATGATCTCTATAGCTCTCTTTGCAAAGATATCATCAAAAGCTATCTTTGCAACCCTCTCTCCGTCAGCTTTCTTTGAATATTGTGAGTCTAGCCATGCTTGACTCACAAACATTTGTTTCAAAGGTGTCAACAAACTAGAAATACTTTGCAACGTCAAGAAGTTAGTTGCAAACCTTGTGACACCGGCTCGAACAAGTTCTTTCCCCTTTGTGTGTACTCTCATCAAGCTCAGAACCCAAGGGTGATTGTATATGTACTTCGTTATAGATCTTGCATCTTCTACAACCGGCCTCACCCAATCAATTTTGCCTATGTCCTCCAAAAGAATGTCAATGCAATGTGCTGCACAAAGAGTCCAAAAGAGTGATCGATGTCTCTCCTGCAGTAATCTGCCAACCGCCACATATGCTGCTGCATTGTCTGTGACAACTTTCACAACATTCTGTACACGAACCTCTAATACAACTGTCTCTAACATAACACTCAAATTATTGCATTTTTTATAATGTTAGAGGCATCAATAGATTTTAAAAACACCATCTCACCGTTTGAAGCTGCTAAAAAATTAACAAGGGTGTGTTCCTTCCATCCGTCCACCCATCTGAAAGAATGGTGCATCCAAATTTTTTCCATTGTTTCTTGTGCTCTTCTAGCATGGTAGTGGCATCTGCAATTGCACCCTCAAGTAATTTCCCACTCAAATCTTTTGGAGAGGGTGCCTTGTACCCTTTCCCTGCAACTGTCAACGCTGTCACCAAGTACTCCCAGTATGGGCTCTTTGCCACATTGAACGGCAGGTTGTTGTAGTACCAAAAATTTGCACAAGCTTTATCCACTTCCTCGTGCATATCTTTGTTCCAGACTGTACCTTCCAATGAAGGTTGTGCTCCAGGTGTGTTCCTTGCCACAAAAAAACTCGGTATGCCTTTGCTCGAACTCGATGAAGATGTGCCTCTTCCGGCTCTTCCTCTTCGTATGCGTGGACCACGAGTAGAGCCCACAATTGTTGCCGCATCATCGTCTAAATCCTCTTCCATTGCAGCCCCAGGTCTAATAGCTTGTGCTATGGCTGCCTTCAGCCTTGCGTTCTCTAGTTTCTTCTCCTCTAACTCTGCCAGCTCTGCTCTAATCTCTCGCTTTGCCTCTTCCGACACGTTGGGGCAAACCGTAACATCTCGGCAAACAATAGTTGAAAGGTGATATTTCAAACGATTGATGCCTCCATTCATTTTCTTGTTACAGAAAGTGCAAAAAATTTCGCCCGCACAAGTTCCACGTACAACATACTTCCATGCTATGGAACGGGCATTCGGAGGAACGGTCCCTGCTAGTGATTCAGATGCCAGCCTGATGCCATTGTTAAGCTCTAATCTGCAACACAATGCACATTTAAAAAATTAGAAAACGTAAACTTAATTTAATTTTAAAAACAAAACGTGCCTGAATAACAAATTTGCGTAAATAAAAAAAATACATTACAAGCATTCAATTTTACATTACATGTATTTAGAATTACACAACGAATCGATTACAATACACATACATAAAATTTAACTAATTTACAATGAATTTGCGTTAAAAAAAAAAATACATACCTCTGGCTGCAAATGAGTATAAAAAAATTACAAGCATTCGATTTTACATTACATGTATTTTTACACAATGAATCGATTACAATACACCATTTAACTAATTTACAATGAATTTGCGTTAAAATAAAAAAAATACATACCTCTGGCTGCAAATGAGTATAAAAAAATTACAAGCATTCGATTTTACATTACATGTATTTAGAATCACAATAGGATCAAAATTTGGAAAAACTTCAAAGAATTTAAAAAAAAAAAAACCTACCTCCAAATGCAAATCTCCAAATTCTCTCCTCGAATTCGCTCCAAAATCCACTCAACACAAGCAATGCAAGCTCAAATGGTTGTGTGAGTGACAATGAGGGAGTTTCTCAGTGTTTTTTGCGTGTGAAAATTCCGTCTGGAAAGCCGTTTTGGCTCGCTTTTTGGCGAGTGCAACCGTTAACTCGGCGAAGGAATTGGCGACCGTTTTGATGGCGGTCGGCAGTTTTTGGCGAGTTTTCCATCAAATCTTACCTGTTTTTTCGAAGTGTATCCCTTTTCTCAGTGCCTTCAAGGAATTGAACCTTGATTGACACACAACTTGGTATTCTGCCCCATTGTTCAATTCAATTTTTTTTTTGCTATTGATACCTTAGGAGAAGGCCGTATAGCCTGCAAAAAAATAACTGAAACACCAGTCCATGATAATACCATACATTGATGGAATCTCAAAAAAGTGTAAGCATCTTATTGTGCATCCTACATGCAAAATAAAGAGGGAAGAGCTGAACCCAGCCTCTAACCACCCATACCATCCACTAAAAACTATGTATAATATAATGTATTGTTCAACCAAATAAGGCCATATTCTAAATGCCCCCCTTTTACCACTTATAGCCAATACCAAAAATTATATGCACTCTGCCAAAGACACAGGTAGGACTTGCTTCTCCTTACGACCACCAGGAGAGACTTCAACGATGATTTCCACCTCTGAATCGTCCATGCTCTGAGTCGATGAAGAGGAAGGTGCCACACAACATTTAGGCATATCAACTTTTGCTCCCGCCGGAAGAGCAACCCCCAGATTCGCAGCTAGAGCCTCCTGACCTCAAGCCACTGCCTGCAGGCCCTTGGTAAGAGCATGGATATGAAATTGAATGCTCATTAAATGCTCCTCCACACACGCATGCTCCCTGTGGAGGATAAATTGCCCAGAGGAATTCGACAAAATGTTGGCGATGTTCAGACCTTGAGCCATGTCAAAGACATTATGCATTCCAATCGATTGATTCGGGTCCAACATCAATTTGCTCATGCTCTTGCAGATATCAACGTCCTCATCTTCAAAATTCTCAGCCACCGACCACACTTTCTCCAATCATCCCCGCATTGCCACATTTTTTATTTTACTGTCCATCTAGGAGGTGAAGGATTCACTTGCCTCTTCTCAAGTGAGGGCCCTCTTCCTTTTCTTGCTCGGCCCAGCCTTTGAGCCCCTCAAATTCTTCATAGCGATAAGGCAAAATGCCAAACCACGAACTAACCAGACACCCACCCAACAGAGATCCAAACCACAAATGGAGATGCAATTGAAATCCCCACCGGAGAAATGTCCTTAAAAGACCTTCAACATGCGTCGCACGAAGGAAGGAGCATGTGCCAGTACTTAAGATCATTGAGAATATATCCCATGCATTACCATAATTGCTCCAATTATAGTAATAAATGTCCGACGACCTACATACTTACTCTCCCACATGGCCTTTGGCCAACCTTGCATCACTCGAGGCTAGAGAGATGATGTCACTAGGGAAATTACCTTCCCAAACTTGCCGGCTTGAATGCCATTTATCCCAAATCTCAACACCTTTGTTGGCCAAGTAGTCAACAACTTGAATCCCAACTCTTTTTATGTGGGAAATTCGAATCTTAGAGAAAAAAGAAAGAATAGACTTAATCTTCTGACAAATCGGTTTCAACAACCAAGCCTTAGGACACCTACCTTGAGAAACTCCGATAATAATTTTCGAATCACCCTCTATCCACAGCCACTGCCAAGTCTGATTTTTTGCCTCCAATAAACTGAAAAGGAGAGCCATGGCTTCCGCCACATTATTGGAGGAGACTTCACAATTTGCCGCCAAGGCCAATACAGGTTGGCACCTAGAATCTCTGAAAATGCATCCACAACCCGCTTTACCCGGATTTCCTCTTGAAGTGCCATCAAAATTTAATTTGATCCATCCTTCCTCAGGAGGCTGCCACATACTTTTCTGTTCTCCTTACTCCCATTATCAGAAGCTTCAATTTAAAACTGCTATTTCATCAATCAAGACATTATTTTTTTTCAAAAATGGCATTAGTGAATTAGCTTAGAGGCAAAAATGGAGTAATGTCACCAAGAAGGCTAGGCATGGGCCTCAACAAGACTAGCTTCTCTATATTCAGCTAGGCACCAATAATTGAGGTAAAAAATGCTTGGAGTAGAATGAAAATTTTTGGTGGTGATTTTGACAGCTTAGGTCAAATGGAGGCTTGAGCTTGATTGGCAACTTGGTTGATTCTCATAGTTGGCCTCTGGGGACTTGTCATTGACACTCACAAGTATTCCTGTGGGATACGTCACTGAGTTTTATCTTGCCGCAAATGAAAATCAGCTTTTACTGTGATTTTATTTTTTAACTAAATCTTCAGGATAAAACTGAATTAGAAGTTTTCATATTTTGATCCGTAAACTGTTCAATTCTAACAATAAACAGATCCTGTGCTTGTGAAGATGAATGAAACATTTACTAAGTTCTTTGTTACCAATGTAATGTGCAAGAATTAACACTACTATACTGCAAAATTGAGAAAAGAGAGACAAAGGAGACAAGATTTATCCCGGAGAAACTCAATGTGGGAAAAACTCTAGTGGGTAATCAAATTTGCTTCCCTTCCATTATGTAAATCTCCAAAAATACAAAGTACTGCCAATAATTGTCCTTCAAGAAGGATTAATACTCCTAATTGTATTTGCTTGCTCACAACTTCTCAACAATGAACTCACTCTCAATGAACAAAACAAAAAAGAGCTCCACAACTCCTCTTCACTCACACTAGAATTCACTCAAAATCACCTACTAGAGTGAAGAATTGAAATTGTATTTATAGCTGCTCTGTCCAAGGACATATGGAAAGGCGAAATGAATCGTTTTGGGAATCTCAAACATTTGCAATTGTTGAAATCCCGAATTCTGGAATCGTTTTGCACAGGACTGCCGTTGAACACAGACCGGCGGTTGCGTAACCGTCACCTGTAGAATTGCCCGAACAGAACAATTATGGCCTAAATTGTCATTCAAAGGTTTCCAGAACACCCCCAGCTTGACTAGACCATTTCCTGGAGAAATAATAGGCTGAAAATTTGTAAAGCAAGTATCAAATATGGAGAATACATAGAATTGAGTATTTTCAAATCCATTTTTGAATCATACCTCCCCAATTTGAGGGTTATAAGTCCCTAAAAGCTTCAAGGATTGATGAGGGGAAGAAATGTCTTCCCCACATCCTCTTTGGAATACCACTTGGCCTTGGTAGGCAACTAGCCTTTTAATCTAATCAACCACTTGTTCTGCACTCCTCTCTTTCTGTTGCAAGACCACATCTTCCTCCAATGCTAGCTGACTGTTTGGAGCAAGATCCTCAATAGACGGAAGCAATACTCCATCCAACATGGAGGGCTCAAAGAGACGTAAATTTTCAACATTCACAACCGAGTAAATCCTCATATAAGGAGGCAAGTCCAAGCGAAATGCATTCTTACCCACTTGTTCCAGAATCTCAAATGGGCCATATCGAAGAGGCTTGAGTTTCTTAGCTTTTCTCTATATCCTATCCCTGCTCAAGTACAACCATACCTTGTCTCCAACAAGGAAGGAATGCTCAGTCCTATGTTGATCATGCCGTGCTTTGTACTTGGCCTGTGACTTTGTCAACCTCTCCTGTACCTGAAGGTGTATCTGCTGAATTTTCTCAATGAACTTCTCAGCGTTGTGGACCTCCAGTTCCACTTTCTTGTCGTCTCTGCATGGTAGTCTCAAAACAACATCAAAAGCACTCTTAGGCAAATAACCAAAACATGTTTCAAAAGGAGTTTTACTAGGCGAAGCATGAATTGCCCTATTATAAGAATGCTGGATATACACCAAGTTCTTATCCCAAGTCCTTGGATGTTTCCAGTTGTACCTTCTCAAGAGCTGGACCAAGGTACATCTCACCACCTCTGTTTGCCCATTTGTCTGTGAATGAAAGGTGGTAGACCTCTTCAGCTTCGTATCCACCATCTCCCACAAAGTAGACCAAAGTGAACCCACACATTAGCAAAAAATAACTCAGCTGCATCATTGGCCTTAAAGGTTAAGTGACCAACTACCTTGGAAGTGTGTGCTTCTCTCATCAATTGCACTCTTTCCCCCTTAGGCACACAATTTCTTGTTCTTGTACTAGGTGCAAATCCCTTGCTTGGAGGTTTCTGCTGAAAAATATCTGCAAAATCCGGATCCTGCTCATAACCTTCCTGACATTGCTTCATGCAAAAAAGGCTCAAGAAGAGTTAATGTGCCCATAGCTGAAAGCAAAGGAGGTCTAGATAACATATCAACTAACTTGTTACTCACACCTTTCTTATATTTGACAAGCAAATGAAATTGCTGTAAAAAAACCCATCCATTTATATTGTCTAGCCTGCTGAAATTTGTTTTGAGCTTGCAAATATTGGAGAGGTTGATGATCCGTGTGAATGATAGTTTCTTTACCCATCAAATAATGTTTCCATTTCTTGACTGGTTGAACAAGAGCATACAATTCCTTGTCATATGTACAATAACTTAGAATTGCACCGTGAAACAATTCAGAGTGATAACATACGGGCCTTCCCCCTTGAAGAAGGACAACTCCTATAGTGTCCATATGCTCCTCAAAAGTTTTGACTCAAAAGCAACCCAAAAACAAATATTGAACTGCACCAACAAAGCTCTTGTTCTCGGTCAAACTGGATGGTGTAGGCCAATTCTAAATGGCTTCTATCTTTGCCGGATCAATCCTTAACTTTCCATCTCCAACCACATGTCCCAAAAAGACAAGCGATTGTCGTGCAAACGCACACTTTTTTTCGTTCAATCTCCTTAAGAACTTGCAAAAATGATCAATATGCTCCTCAAAAGTTTTGCCAAAAACCAAAATGTCATCCAAGTACACAATAACAAAGGAATCAATAAATGGCCTCATTACCTCATTCATCAATCTCATGAAGGTAGCTGGTGCATTGCATAGCCCGAACGATAATACCAACCATTCATATGACCCCTGCCTGGTCTTGAATGTTGTTTTCCAGATGTCTTCTTCCTTGATCTGCACTTGATGATACTGATCTAATAAATCATCAATGTGAGAAAGAGGGCACCTATTCTTGGTGGTTGTTTTTATTTAAAGCTCTATAATTAACACACATTCTCCATGAACCATCTTTCTTAGGTACTAAGACAATAGGAGAACCGCATGGAGAAGTGCTAGGACAGATTATGCCTTGGTTAATCAAAGACTGCAGTTGTTTTACCTCATTGGCATCTTTCAAAGCCTGCCTGTATAATCCCAAGTTCGGAAGCGGACTATCAGGTAGCAAATGGATGTCGTGCTCAATTGCCCTGACTGGGGGCAGCCCTGTAGGTTCTTGAAAGGCCTCTCTGAGCTGATGAACCAACTCTTCTATCTGTGTCTGCTCTTTGTTAGAAAACATGCTACAAGTGGTCTTAGATGTAACAACCTCATCCTCTGGCATATCCCTCAAAAGAAGTAATGCAAATTTACCACTAACATTAATAAGCTTCCGGGCTTCGGTGGCACTTACCAAAGAGATCTTCAAATCTCCTGAATAGGCTAAAATGATGTAGCTCTTAACATCCTTCACCAAGCGGGTATTGGTTTGCTCTCCTAATGAAGATAGCATCCCTGATATACAAATATGGGCTGCCAAATACCACATCACACACATCAAGGGGAACAACATCCACAATAACTTCATCAATAAATTTCTTATCAATACCAAAAGTAATCTTACATTGCTTGGTAACTTTGATGTCTACACCTTTCTTTACTCAACCCAAAGAATACGGACTTGGGTGATTGTAAGTTTCCAACTTTAGCCTGTCCACTAATTCTTTACCAATCAAATTAGCTTGAGAACATGTATCAAAAAGAGCTTCCACCTTAGTTTTCTTAACTTGAAATTTTAAATGAAAGAGCTTAGTTAGTTCCTTGTTCTGAACAACACTGTTACTACCAAAACATACCTCTCAGTAGACAAAGGTACAACACATAGTCCCATCCACCTCTTTGCTACAAAACATTTCCTCTTCCTGAAGGGCAGTCATGGCCTTCTTATTTTTCTTGTTTTTGAAGGGATATAATTCCGGGTGGAGCTTCCAACATTTTTCCTCGGAATGAGTGTCAACATCACAATGCCCACAATGAACTTTAGTAATCCTTTTTAGAAACAAAAGTAGCATTTTTCTTACCCTTTCCTTTTCTTTTATCCTTCTGCTTGGTGTCACCTTGTTTGTTCAAGCATGCTGAGAGGGAGATGAACTTTTCTTCTTGTCCATCTCCAAGTAGTGAGCTTGTGTACAAGCCTCATCGACGTCTGCCGGTTTGGCCAAGAGGACTGGTCTTCGTAAGTGGTTATGGAGTCCACCAATATACTTCATCAATAGGTCTCGATCTGCTACATCTTTGTCCATCTGGATAGCTTTCTTCCAAAACTCACTGGTATACTTTTGCTCATTCTGGCCTTGCTTCTTCCAGAGATACTGCCAATACGTGGACCTCTCTTCCTCCTAACAAATAGGATAAAACTACTTTTTGATTAGGTTTTTAAAATCATCCCACTTAGTAATTGGATGAAGCTTCTTAACAACCAATGAATGAACATAACTTTCAAACCAAGTTAAAGCATGATTAGTCAATTTTAACCGAGCAAAGGAAATCTGCTGACATTCATTAATTTGATGCAAACTGAAATATACCTCCAGTTGAGCTAGCCAATGGTCTAGCTTCTCAGCATTCACGTCTCCATCATAAGGCTGAATCTCTATCTCGGCCTTTGCTTTGAAAGGTGAAGGTGTGGGAATGGCAAGGGGCTGCTCTTCTTCATATTCACGAGGATCTTCCTCATGGGCTTCTAGTGTCTTGTTTGGAATACCGAGTTTCTCCATGAGTAATCCCATGATGGACTCCAATTTCCCTATGGACAAGGAAATATTGCCCACATCCTTGGACAGACTTGCCACATTTGCCTCCAACTTGTAGAAACGTTCTTCTCCGCTATCATCCATCTCGGATTCCTTGCTTTCACTTCGTTGTGGAAATTTCCGCTTTAAAAGGAGTAAGGATACCTTCACTGCTTTCTTTTCCCTTTCGGGTAAGGGGCATTTGACTGCAATCTCAACACAAGTTAACCACACAAAAACTGAAATCTTGACTACTCTGATACCAATATGATCCGTAAACTGCTCAATTCTAACAATAAACAAATCCTGTGCTCGTGAAGATGAATGGAAGATTTTCTAAGTTCTTTGTTACCAATATAATGTGCAAGAATTAACACTAGTATACTGCAAAATTGAGAAAAGAGAGACAAAGGAGACAAGATTTATCTTGGAGAAACCCAATGTGGGAAAAATTCCAGTGGGTAAGCAAATTTGCTTCCCTTTCACTATGTAAATCTCCTAAAATACAAAGTACTGCCAACAATTGGCCTTCAAGAAGGATTAATACTCCTAATTGTATTTGCTTGCTCACAACTTCTCAATAATGAAGAACTCACTCTCAATGAACAAAACAATAAAGAACTCTGACTTCTCTTTTTTCACACTAGAATTCACTCAAAATCACCTGCTAGAATGAAGAATTGAAATTGTATTTATAGCTGCTCTGTCCAAGGATGCATGGAAAGGTGAAACAAATTGTTTTGGGAATCTCAAACATTTTCAACTGATGAGATCCCAAATTCTAGAACTGTTTCGCGCAGGACTGCCGCTGAACGTAGACCGACATTTGAAAATACCCAATTATATGTATTCTCCATATTTGATACTTGTTTTACAGATTTTTAGCCTATTCTTTCTTCAGGAAATGGTCTAGTCAGGCTCGAGGTGATCTGGACATCTTCAAATGACAATAATGGCCTAAATTGTCATTCGAAGGTGGCCGGATAACCCCCAGCCTGACTAAACCATTTCCTGAAGAAAGAATAGGCTGAAAATCTGTAGAGCAAGTATCAAATATGGAGAATACATAGAATTGGGTATTTTCAGATCCATTTTTGGATCATATTTACCAATCTGGACATTTTAATAATCTTACTTATGGAAGATTTTTTATAGTTGAGTGAATAATCTCAAAAGATTTTGAAAACTACGTTAGTCATCTGTTTTAGAAATGTACACATAGTTATTACATTCGCCTGATGATGCCATGCAATCACTTTTACGTTGTTTTGGGGTCAAAAAGATAGATAGAATCCATCAATTTTTTTTGACAAGTTTCTGTGTATACTATACATTGTCTATAAGTCTTTGATAAAATGTAAGTTATTCTAGCCAAATGGATCGATTTCAGCCAAAAAATTTGGTTAATTAGCATTTTTGGTAGAATGTACCCATCACATTCCCCAAAATATAACGAGTTAAGATTGCTTTGGGCCAAAATAATTTGCAGAACCTATAGGATTTTTTAATTTTTATTTTAACTAAATGTATCCAGGGTTAAGGGATCCTAGACTTGAAAAACTTGTCAGCAAATTATCAACTCCGCTTGTGTTAACTAACAAAACTTGCAAAATAAAAGGATGACACAAATTTCAAAAATTATAATAAATATCTACTTTTCTGCCCACGGGGCAATCCCCATTCTCTAGTTCAAAGCATCTTCCCACTGTTAGGAATTTAGCAAAAATGAAAACTAGTGCATTTCATCATTTATCCATCACTTTTTCTTCTTTTATCATTTTATTTATTCCTCTGTTTGATTAAATTATGAAAAGGTATTACTGAGTGCACATAAAGACAAGTTTTTATGTACAGAATTATTTCCTCTTTTTAATACCGAACTTTACAATTTTATTGAAAAGCAAGGATTTCTTCTTTGGTGCAGTTTTTTGAGATTAGCTTTATTTTCTATGGAGGGAAAATACTGAATATAAACCGTTTTGCCCAATTTTTCGATCCCTAATCAGCTGCTAGATTGGCCACCATATTTTTTCTCCTCTTGATATGTTGCCCTTATATTCAAAATTCTTTGTTTCCATCCTAATTTATGAATGATATTGTTTAATTACCAGTCATTACACTGCCGATTTTTGACCGCTTCAATATCTAGCATTGAGTTCCCTTCCAGTTGAAGTTTTCACCTTCCCTTTTCCTTAGGTAGTCTTATATCTTCGAAGAGAATCAATGCTTCTGCCCTATTATTTGTATCCAGTCCCAGTGGAGCTGCAAACAATAGCAGACCTTGTCCATTAATATCTTTGATTAGCTTTTTGATAAATTCTAAGCACAGTTACCAAATTTACAAAACATGTGATGGGAAATCATTACTTCCGTCAATATGCAAGGTTTAGATGTCCAGTTTTAAAATAAGTTCCCAAAGCTTGCTTTGATTCTCTTTATTGAAGATGTACGTGGTGATGATTGTGCATATCTATACTTGTATAAGTCTACATAACTGTTGTCCAGTTTTAGAATAAATTTTCCAAGCTTTGTTTCATTGTACCAAGTTGTGATTGCAAATGCCTATATTTGTGTATTTTAACATATTGTTATATTACTGCTAGCAGGTATAGATGTTCAGTTTTAAAATAAATTGTCAAGTTTTGTTTGATTGTCTTGATCCAACGTGAACAAGGTCATGATATATGTGTCATGACTCATTATGCACAACATTACATAGGGCCAGGTTAAAAGAAAAATGAGTTTTTGTCATTTACTCTGTATAAAATAGGAAATCTTTTATACTTTCGAAAAAATAACATATGCTACATGTATTTGTTTTTTTCTAACTGAAAATTCCTTAAAATTTTCCCTGATTGCAGGAGGTGCCGGAGACTGGCATAAGTTTTGGGGATGTGGCTGGTGCTGATCAGGCCAAGCTGGAGCTGCAGGAGGTGGTAGATTTTTTAAAAAATCCTGACAAATACACAGCCCTTGGCGCTAAGATCCCCAAGGGGTGTTTACTGGTTGGGCCACCTGGCACAGGCAAGACCCTGCTTGCTCGGGCAGTTGCTGGTGAGGCAGGTGTGCCATTTTTCTCATGTGCTGCTTCAGAATTTGTGGAGCTTTTTGTTGGTGTTGGTGCTTCCAGGGTCCGGGATTTGTTTGAGAAGGCCAAGTCAAAGGCACCTTGTATTGTTTTCATTGATGAAATTGATGCGGTAGGGAGGCAAAGAGGGGCTGGGCTTGGTGGTGGGAATGACGAGAGGGAGCAGACCATTAATCAGTTGCTGACTGAGATGGATGGGTTTTCGGGAAATAGTGGGGTTATTGTTCTAGCTGCCACAAATCGGCCAGATGTTCTGGATTCGGCTCTTCTGCGACCAGGGAGGTTTGATCGACAGGTTACTGTTGACAGGCCGGATATTGCAGGGAGAGTGAAGATTCTTGAGGTAGGGTCTTAATTTCGTTTTTTAGTTATGGTCAATTGAGAACTTTTTTGTTGCAATTAGGTTCAACCAATGTTTTTTTATTACAATCAGTTCAGCAAAGTGTTTTTTTCGTCTGCCAAATGGATTGAATTAAGGCATATTTTTTGTTCTTGTCGATGGTAGAAGCATCTTAGACATTTGTTAAGGCAACATGGCACAGGCTTCCAAATATAAAAATGTTGGAATTTTAATCATTTAGGATGGCGATATTACTATTGGATTTGGTTATAAGACGATTGTGTGACTGCAACGGAATTCATGCAGTGGTTGCATTTAATGATAGAAGCATCATAGCTATTGGCTGAGTAAAATGCAATACATGATAGCACGATGAAGAGAAAAAAACAGTATGAAAATGCTGCGATTGAACTTCATGAAGACATTTTCTGTTTTAAAATTTCTGGCTGCAACAGGTTTCTATGGGGGCATTCTTTTGTTTTAAAGAATTTTGTCTACTTATGTTCTTATTTTGTATGTTTGGATTTTGTTGAAACAAGAAAAATGTCTCCATGTTTAACATTATTGGAATGATAGGAAAAAAACTTCTCTGATTTGCTGCAAGCTCCTTTTCGTTATTTCAGGAAAAGAAATTTAGACTCAATAATAAGAAACTTAAAATCTATACTCTGGTAACTGGTTTTCTATTTTATTTTCTCTTTCATCAAGACATGATTTGGCAGGTTCATTCAAGAGGTAAAGCATTGGGAAAAGATGTAGACTTTGACAAAATTGCGAGGAGGACGCCTGGTTTCACTGGCGCTGATTTGCAAAATTTGATGAATGAAGCTGCCATTCTTGCTGCCCGAAGAGACTTGAAGGAGATTAGCAAAGATGAAATTTCTGATGCACTGGAAAGAATCATTGCTGGCCCGGAGAAGAAGAATGCTGTTGTATCAGAGGAGAAGAAGAGGCTAGTTGCATATCATGGTAAATTACAACATACTTCAACCATCTAATATTATCTTCATATGGCTTTTTTCTGCCTGCTGATAATGTGTGCTGGGATATATAAATGTTGTTTAATGGGGTGGTTCAAAGATGTGATTTTGTGTGAAGTTTGGTAGGATACCTACTATGATTGCATTTAGTTTTCCCCAAAGAGGATGTTGGTTTGTACGTGCGTTATTTTGTAATGTCTGTGATGTAAGCTGCAACGACAAAGTTTTGTACGCACTTTACATGGCTTGCCTCATTATTTCCATTACTCCTATTGTGGGGTCTCTTTTTCGTCTTCTCACCATAATTTTGCATTTTGTTTCTCATCATTTCTATTAGCTGTCCCTTCCAAGTATTGTTCATCTCCAAGCAATGGTTCTCACTTGTTGATCGTTACTTATTTGAAGCAACTGATGTATGTTCATTGGCTTCTTGATTGGAAAGTTATTGATTGAAAAGATAATCTTGTTTTGCCTCCATTGCCTTGGATCTCTTTGTATATTTCAGAGTGGCAGACTTAGGCTGTTCCAGTATCTCTTTTTTGTCTTCTCACCATAATTTTACATTTTGTTTCTCATCATTTCTATTAGCTGTCCCTTCCAAGTATTGTTCATCTCCAAGCAATGGTTCTCACTTGTTGATTGTTACTTATTTGAAGCAACTGATGTATGTTCATTGGCTTCTTGATTGGAAAGTTATTGATTGAAAAGATAATCTTGTTTTGCCTCCATTGCCTTGGATCTCTTTGTATATTTCAGAGTGGCAGACTTAGGCTGTTCCAGTTATTACAATTGGGACAGCTACATGGTGGCGGTGTTTGTATATCTGGTCTTATTGATCCTTAATTAATCATTGGTGTTTGACATTAAGTAAAAGGTGTAAGGTAATGCATTTGTTTGTCAAAGGTGGCACTGCGCTGATTCCATCGTGTATAGGGTAAGGTAAAACTTTATACAGTGAGATAAAGAGGTATACGCTGCAACACACAATACTTTAGCAAGATTTCACCCTGTGTGACCTTTTTGAATGGATTTTCAATGGTTTGGGTTTGCCATCCATGTTACATGTCTGTATATGCATATGATTTTTGTAATATAAACCTGCTGTACACCTTTCTACTATGCATACTTTGTGCCTGTACATTCCATTTCTTCTAATGTCTCAACCCTGGACAATGGTAATTCTGGCCGCAGAACACTAACTTGGTATTAGCCTCTTTATTTATTTTGCCTTTAGAAGAGATGAGAACACACCATTCTGTTTGCACGAAACATATTCAGACATCAATGATACATAGCACATCCTGTTGTAGTCACCAGTTGCATATCTTCCTTTGTTTCACATCTTCAAGCAGATAGAGAGTGGAAGTCAGGTTCTCAGATTGATTTGTGTATTGGTTTTCTGCATGCATAATTCTCCTTTCTCTCAGTTCACAACTCTTCAAAATTGTTACCCGGTAAATGCATGCCAACATGACCTTAAATAGTAGATGATACAGTCCACAACTATTAACACCAATGAATGGCTTTCTCTCCTAAAATATATGTAGAGTTATTTTTTGATGATATAACGCCATTTATTTTATCCTTAGTACGGGCTGCCACATATCCCATGTCTTGTGCACCTATATCTATTCCTAAGCATTTCATATCTGGATATGCTTTCATTTTCCATTTTCTAAATGTAAATGCTTGTTTATGTACCCTCATATCCCAGACAAAGAACCACAATCACCTTATAATGTTGTTACAAAATTTCATTCTTAAGTTACAGCTGTAGACTTCAAAATATATCTACTTTATCATGCTCCTCTGTGATTTGACAATTTGGATGTGTTTACCAAAACTTGCTTTACAGATTTCCTAAATTTTAAGGAAGGTGTATGCTTATAATATCTCCCATACCTTTGGTGAGAATAACAATTAAGTAATGTTTTGAATGTTTTGTGTGATGTAGAGGCTGGCCATGCCCTCGTTGGTGCACTCATGCCAGAGTATGATCCTGTTGCTAAAATTTCAATCATTCCTCGTGGTCAAGCTGGAGGCCTGACATTCTTCGCACCTAGTGAAGAGAGATTGGAGTCTGGGCTTTACAGCAAAAGTTACCTTGAGAATCAAATGGCAGTTGCACTCGGTGGAAGGTTAGCCTTCATGATGCTAGCAATCTCTTCAAACAGTCGCGTTTCATATGAATAGACTAAAAAAATTAGCATTGATGATTTGGTTTTTTGGCATACAGAGTTGCGGAAGAAGTTATTTTTGGGAAAGAAAATGTTACAACAGGGGCGTCAAATGACTTCCAACAAGTCTCTCGTGTTGCGCGGCAGATGGTCGAAAGACTTGGTTTTAGCAAGAAGATTGGACAAATATCTCTTGGAGGAGGTGGTGGAAATCCGTTCTTAGGGCAACAGGTAATTTGATTCTCAAATGACATACCATATATGGCTTTGGAGTTCATTTTTTGAAAGAACCTAATAAATAAGACATTTAATCAACATGCAAATAACCTAACTTTATTCTTGTTACAGATGTCCACACAAAAGGATTATTCTATGGCAACCGCAGATATTGTTGATTCAGAAGTCAGAGAGCTTGTTGAGCTGGCATATGCCAGGGCTGTCAACCTAATTAAAACACATATTGACATTCTTCACAAATTAGCAGATCTTCTAATAGAGAAAGAAACTGTAGATGGAGAGGAGTTCATGAGCTTATTTATAGATGGGAAGGCTGAACTCTTTGTTGCTTAAAATATTGAAAACGAATACATTTATAGCAATGGCTAGCCCCTTATGTATTTTATGATTGATATCAAAATTGAAAATATGTTGCTACTGAAGGTATGATAGGGCTAATGTAACAATATCATGTCTCAGAGCAAAATACCAAGAAATGCTGATCAAATATCGAAGTCAGAAGCATTATTGTTCAAATTTCTCTACTGTGCATTACTTGGCACGACTTTCCTTAATGTAACATTATAGAAAGAAAAGTCATTGTAAATTATAATAGGCTAAAGGCCCTCAACAAATACCCGGTTCCAGGTGTTTTCATTTATTCCTACATTGAATTAGAAATACTTGCTCTAGTTTTCCTATCTTGGGAAATCCTATCAAGAATGCTTGTGTTTTTAGTTAATAGGATTGATGGTCTCAGATAATTCTTTTGTTCTTACTACTTGACATGTGCTCATGTAACATTGCATTACCACCATTGTCTTGAAATACATGCTTCCAGGTAAACTTTGAATGACAAGAATCCTATTTCATGAGAGAATTGCACCAAGAAGAAGACACAGTTGAAAGCAAACCACGAGTAAAAATTATAAAAGGGATCTCTACTGACATCAATTGTGATTATTTCCTTAAAGGTCTGTTATTTAGACTAGTTGGAAAGCTTGGAAGGATTATCCTATGTGGCCTCCCACAAGGGCTTCATAGGAGAGGAAAAAGTAACAGCCGCCTCTTTTGAATCTCTGAGATCTTCTAAAAGATCAGAGAATCCGGTCTAAAATAATGACATGAAATTGCATTTCCAGTTTCAAGTGAAATTTGAAAATCGTTTCTCTTCCTGATAAAAGAAGTACATCACAAAATAAACACACGACCTTTAATGGTGGAAGCGGGCAGCGTGAGCATCCATGATAAAGCTACTAGGATGGCAAAAGACACAAGCAAATTGGCTTAGCCCAAAAACCTGCACCTAACACAAAACAGCTTAATACTAAAAAATAAGTTAAATCCTTAAAAATTTATAAATCTTCATGTGTGAGTTTGTTTTGAGATATAAACATGTGTCTGCCAACTCCAGCGAGGAAATCTCTGTAATCAAGTAATGTAAAGGTTTTAAGGTTTGTGATCCTTTCATTTTATGTGACATTCTACATGTCTTAAAATTGATAGACAAATTAACGATGTTGATTGAGCAACCTCTTCATACGGTTAAAAAAATGCACTACAACATTAATTTTAAGCTTGATACTAATTTTGTTTGAGTCATATTATTTAATATGTTGGGAAGATTTTCAGCTAGATATGGGAAATATTTTAATCGGACCTTGTAAATATATGTAAAATTTCTTTACAAATTTATCACTTCTCAAAATTTTTTAAAAATACAAATAGAATAACTGGTCAAAATTTAGAAGTTAATTTTTTTTAACATTTAGCTTTTTTAATCTTTACCATCTCATATTTTTAATGTGTGGAAATTGTTACTATTCGGAATTTGTGAATATCTCATGAACCACTACATTATTAATTTAAAAAATAATGCCAATATTGTATTGTACGAGTTCAAACATCATCTCTTATCTTCAAAATATTGCAATAAAGAGACCCACTATACTGTGTTAATGTTGATGTTGACCTACACACCCAAAAGCCTTTGAAGAAAATAAAAATAAATTTTCCTTGTTTTAGGTATTCATTTTCAATCAAGTTTATGATGTCCTAAGCTCGTTCAACAAAGGATTTTGTCCCAAACAAACATGTTATGCTCCAATGTATCATAATGGAAAACATAAGTTGAATTATTCATTGTAACTAGCAATTCTATTATGAAAAAGGAAAGTTTAATTATTTATTGTAACTAGTAATCATACTCAAGAGGTGCATTGAAGATGTTAATAGGGAGACATTAAAGAAATTAAAGTTGAAGTCATATATAAACCATTTGTCACTTGTTCTTACCATCACCACATTGTCTATTTAATGCAATACATGTTGAATATTAAATCTATCTCAACAACTGCCAACTTGAAAAGTTCTATTTTTATTGGATTTTCAACTTTTAGGGATTATTGCAATCACATTTGTTATGTGTTTTAAAAACATAAGCATGGAAGGAAAACAAACAAAATTGTAAACACAAGTGAAAACATTGATCTTTGCACATGAGCACCGACTCAAGGACCTACACATTCACAATCGACAATGTGGATTGGTTTTATTGATGCTATGTTGTCTCTTAACAAAGAGGATCAACTGGACGTTAAGGATGAGCTAGAGGGTACAACGGGCAAGGGTAGACGAGTATCAAACTCAAACATATGCAAACTTCTTTTCTACAGGGGATGTTGAAGGAGGCTCTACAAAACCTCTAAGGTTGGGGAGAATGTGGATGTCAAGGTCAATGGCTTGGAGCTTACCGCATTGGGCATGCGTCATTGTGGTCCCTAAGTAGCTTGCAAAGAGATTTACTTTGGAATCAGGTTAGAAACTAGACACTGAGTTGCCTCCTCTTATAGGCATGTGCATTGTGGGAACAATTATAATTTTCGATGGGAACGTTGGCGAGTTCATTCACAACATCATGTGGATCTATTTGAGGTCCTCCAATTGTATCGTGAGATAGTATCCCCGCTTCATGATGTCCTGTTACGTGATTCTATTCAACCCTTTTTAGACTTACGCCACCGTCCTCCTAGCTATGCCATCATAGGAGTTTAGAGAAAGCATAAGAAACCATCGAAGCTTAAGGGAAGGTGGATATTGTAGATGTAGTTATCCCTGTTGGGGGTGGAAAGACCCTAGATGCCAATCGTTTATTCCACAACTTTCCGCTTGCCACAAAGTAACAAACCCACAATTCACAAATCCTCCATTTTATCAACAAAACATCTAGTGTAAAAGCAAACATCATCCCTTATGTATATACAAAAAAAAATATACGCCAACAATGAATTATCCACAAACAATATTGCATTATATCGATTATTAAATTTATAATGTTAACAAGTAATTGCATTGATAGTCATTTTTCTAAACTAAATTGATGTGAGCAAATTCTGACAATTGATTAACAAAATGATAGTGTTCATACTGAAATGTTCCCTATTTATAACCTTGGATGAACTAGGGGATCGAAGGAGGACCTAGACGTGTAGATGAAAATATTTTTCCTTTTTTGTCAATTCTTCAAACATAATTACGCTGATAGCCATTTCCAAATGGGAGTCTTGGTGGTTGTGCCTAACACACATCGGGAAAATGGAGGGCCAATGTTTTGTCCCAATGATCGTTTATGGACAACATCATTAAGGCTATTAATGAGGGAAAACCCTCATCTCTACCTTGATTGCTAAAGAGAAACCTTAATCACAAATGTGCACGAAATCAACAATATAAGGATTCATAAACACAAAGTTTCCATATCTAAAATATGCAAAGTTTAGGATTCAAACATATGCAAGCTTCCCATCAAAATATTCATTGACCATGTGTTGCTTTATGGGATATCTCTAAATTACGTTGCCTCAACAACCTGCACAATGTAACCCCTTTCTCTTTCAAATGATTGATGAAAATAAAATGTGATTTTGCCTTCTCGCATTGTTTCCCCCCAATATTTTTCCTACCATTAGACTTCTCCTCCTTCACTACTCTTCTTCATTGTCCCCCATCCTTTCCGAATGTTTAACTCTCTGTATTTTAACTTTTTCAATACATCTTCAATATTTCTATCACACATTTTACACATAATTACTAGTTATTTTTATAAAATTAGATTTATATTTCCAATTTTATAAATATTTAATAAAATATTCATATATTTGTTAAAGAACTTATTAATTAATATTTATTAAATGTTAACGATTTTAAATAATATTTAGTTCGATAATCATGCCGAAGGCGTTACCCCTATGGGAAAGGGCTTTGTGGACATTCACGAGACTATGTCAAATTTGATGGCTTAAATGATTGTTTTACTATTTTTAACAATTTTGCTTTTTACTTTTCTGATTTTGCATGCTGCGGCTTTACTATTTTAAATTATAAACTCAACTCCTTTAAATAAATTAATAAATAGTTTTCTAACTCTAAATAAATTACACCACAATAGCATAAATCTCTGTAGTGTTGCCACAGATAACAAACTATTCCTATCACAATTCGATGGGTTTTCTTTCTACAATATCCAAGGTGGCAGAGGAGGAGGAGGATGTTGGAAGTCTATAGAAATTCCCGGTGGACACCGGTGCAGTAGATTTGGCTTCATTGAGCTCAATGATTTCATCTATCTTAGCGGTGGGATACAAGATCCAAACAAAAGAGCGTCCACAAGTGTTCTTTGGTACGACACCCGCACAAATAATTGGGAGACTCTTCCGAATATGATTATGATCATTGGGAAACTATTCCTACCACAACTCGATAGGTTTTCTTTCTACAATATCCAAGGCGATAGAGGAGGAGGAGGATGTTGGTAGTCTATAGAAATTCCCGGTGGACATTGGTGCAGTAGATTTGGTTGCGCTGAGCTAAATGATTTCTTCTATCTCAGCGGTGAGATACGAGATCTGAACAGAAAAGCGTCTAGAAGCGCTTTTCGGTACGACACCCACACAAATCATTGGGAGACTCTTTCGGATATGATTATGCCATGAATGAATTGTGTAGGCGTGGCCTGGAAAGGCAATTTCTTGGCCATTAGAGGATATTACAATTCCTTTGAAGGAGGTAATTTCATGGAAGCTCATGTTTCCGGCAAGAGTTTCGATCCCGAGACCGTTGAATGGACGTTCCTGCCTAATTTGTGCATAAACAAACTCAGATATGCGGAGAATACAAATGTTACAGAGCTTTCTGTTGCAATTGTGGAAGATAGGCTTTATGCGATGAAACCACAGACGAATGAGGTGGTGCAATTGAGGCCGGAGTCCGAGCAGTACTATTGGACACATTTCGGATACGTGGGAGATGATTCTGAATTAAGATGCAACTGTGGCATTAATTATAAAGTATTGAGTGTGGGAAGTGAGCTTTGGGCGATTGAGTATATGATGGGGAAGTCCATTCAAATTTATTCATGCAAGGGTAAGATCATGTCAATTTCTTCGTTGGATTTGGATTTTTTTTGTTTTGTAAACTTCTGTAAATCGCAACCATTGCCTTCCACTTTATTTTGAGTGTTTTTAGTGTAATTTTTAAGAGTATTTATATCTCTGAACATCAATTTTCAGTCTTTTGTCCCCATGTTGGTTAAGTTTGGAGTCAATTCTTACTATTTGGCTTGTTTGGGTTACTGTTGCCAAGTTCTTGCAGAGTGCAGACTCATTTTTCTCTTTTTGGCGAGTTGTTCTCTACTCCACTCATGTAAATCTATTCAAGAAAACAAAATAATAAAAACCACGAGATAAACAATCATATTGGAGATTAACAACCATATTGGAGAAATGAAAAATCCTTTCAAGATGTCGTTTGAGCTTTGGAACCTCATTGTTTTTAGCTGTTTTTTTAGTTTTACATGTTGAATGGGTCCCTTTTCAGTGGCAACGAAATTGCGTATTTATCAGTTGTTTATCTTCAGGATCCATTATTTTTATTGGTAATTTTGAAATCATCATGTAGTATTTACCTATTATACATTCATATACCAATTTTACCTTTGAAAGGAAACTAGCCTTTCTATTTCCCTATATAACACAATATGTGTACTTCAAAAGAAACTAACATTTCTACTTTCTATAATTGATGAACAAGTTTTTACCCATTTGATCACTATGTCCAATAAACAGTAAAAAGTATCATGGTCTCCAGCTGCTTAACTATTCCTCTAAATCAAATAACATATATAATTCGGCGTTCACATTACATTGTACACATGCGATTGCTAGTTAATATTTTTATTAACATCTCTTAATATGATACTCGTCACACCCCAATGACATGATAACATAATATTTAAAAGACCCGAAACCTAAAGTAAATTCTTAGGCAAGCCTCTTCAATTTACTATCTTATATTTAGATGTCATGTTTCCAAGGTTATATTTTAGTAAGGCTATATTCTAGTTTGGTACTACCTGGTATGTCTACACAGCTTGCTTTCACCACTTTTGAGAAATAGTTCTTTGGGTTTTAGTTTCGCTCATTTCTCATACCTATTTTGTATTGGGTTAAAATTTGGGGTCCTTTAAAAAAGTAAACGGGTAAATCATGCTGAATTGATAGCACGCTTACTTTTATATTATGTATGAATTTTCATGTTAAAAAATTGATTTTGAAAGATATCACTTTTGTTGGATTTTATATAACACATTATTATTGTTATTTTATTTTAAGTGATGAGTACAATGCACATAAAGGTTGGATGGATGGTTAGTTATGTAATTGATTTATTCAAATATTTATATCAAGCATTTAAATTATTTACACAAGCAGTGTATTGGTAACATCTACTCTTAACTATTATGTTAAAGTTCTGTTTTGCTGGACCAGGACCTTGTAAAGATCCACACAAACATATTTCTTTCCCAGAGCTTTTACCTTGATGTGCCAAATCTAATTGGCAGGGAAAGATGTATGGGAAAATAAGATTTATAGTGACACATACAATCCAAATAGTTAGAGCCTTGAGATCCTCTTTCTTAAAAGTTTCAAAATTACTATAGTTCATAATTTCACTTTGAGGATGGGCTTATCCAACTTCTAGTTTACACTAGGTTGTAATTACATTATAGTTTGAGAGTTTCATTAGTATAATTTTAGTTTTGTTCACACAATTTTTAGATAAAGGTAAATCACCATATTTCTCGATTGTATTGTATTTTTTAAATTTGTTCCATGGAGTGTTATTATCCTTATGTGTGGATTTCACTAATATCACGAAGTTTTGGTGTAACGATTTGTCACATTTGGTACCAGAGTGACCACCTAGGTTTGTGTCCCGACACGGGTGGCTATGCTAGCATTGCAGTGTTCCTCTGGGGCTTGTATAGGGTTGGATGTGGTCCCGCTATATAGGCACAAATCTATCCTGAGGTCTGGGCTACGAAGCGCGGTGGGATGTTATGATCCTCACGTGTGAATTTCACTAATGCCTCGAGGTTTTGGTGTAACGGTTCGTCACATGGAGATTGAAATTGAATGTCATCATGTATTTATATGTTTTCGTTACAATGAGATTAGGGATCATTTCTCCAGAGAATCATATATATTTTTTAAATTTATGAGTGAAAAGCAGTGCAAATTATTGTGTGGAATTCTGGATACAACTACATGATATTATTTGTGTTCGATGTTTCGGGTCTCTCTGTAACACCAATCATCAGGGAAGAAGCCAATGCTTGACCGAATAAACATACCACAGTGTGCTTAAATGATATTATGACAAATGTTAATATGTTAATGGGGAAGGTTGGCTTCTCTAAACTATAATCATTTATTAATTTAAATATAATACGTACTATAATTGATAGTGTAAGCTATTATTATAGTATGTATTAAATTAAATAAATAATTTATTAATGACCTTAGAGTGGTCATTTCTAGGGAGGTTGTTTTGGAGCATGTATATGATTCAAGTGTGAGATTTTGCTTAATAAAGGTTTCCATGATTGGCTAAGTTTCCACCCATCGTCCCTATTTAAATTATTGGGACGTATTTCAATTTCTATTGCTTCTCTTATCCTCCTCGTTTTCCAATGGTTTTCAACCACTAGGATTTTGGATTCCCCAATTTGAATCGGATGGTTGGATTTCATTTCATGTTCAACAAGGGCCGACTGTTTAACTTTGCCTCTTTGGATGTCTACCGAATGTTCTTTGATTATAGTTTGGAAAGTTTTCCTTGTTTCGCCCATGTATGGGATGCCACAAACACATGGGATTTTTTTAGATAAGGATAAACATTTTTTGACAGGGAACAATCAAAATAAAGGGTCTTACCACCCAAATATTACAATAAGGACAATATAGAGTACACATGAGACAAAATAGAGAAACTGCCAAAAAAGTAGTAGAAACACAACAAAACTACAACATAAGTGCAACTAAAGCAATTAGACGGCAGTGCACACAAATGAACGCCCCTACATTTTTTAGAGGTGCTTCTAGTTCTAGGGGGAGAGTTCCTCCACGCATTTTGGAATCTTCTTTTCCTAACCACATATATCTACAACTCCTCCTTGGGGGTCTCTTTAAGGAAATCCTCATTCAGACCCGAGAATTTTATATGATTTTTGAAGCAGGGAGCTTCCCAAAAGCTCAACACTTTCATCCATTTGTCTCTATTATTCGGGGAAATAAGAGTAGTACCGATAAAAAATGGTTATTCCATGACAATATCATATTTCCCCATAAAACATTTCTTCTCAGTATGATTATTCAACCCTAGCTTCTTCTCCTAGAGCTGATCAATTTTTTCACCATCCTCCTCATCCAACTGATGGATATTATATTTTTTCTTCTCTGAATTTGATTGAACCACCTCAACTTGGCCCTCTTCACTATGGTTTTCTTCCTACGCTACCTATTCTTCCTCTTTTTCTTCAAGATTTTTCTCCTCTTTATCTGATGCAACCCCCGAACAGGGGGCATCCTCATTGTCTTCTTCTTCTATAATTACTACTTCTTATGTGTCTGAAACTTCCCCTTCCTTCTCCGAAAGATGCCCTTCTTCCCCAACATGAGATTTTATAAACCCCTTTTCTTAACATTGATTCACGATGGTCTTTGACACTTTTAACGCTATTTCACAGGGTTTTGAATGGTTTGAAACACGTTTGCATTCTATTCTTGTTCAACATTCTCACAAGTTTATTAGTAGTGCCTTGTACATATGGTAGGAATGCTTTCTTTCTCATACTATTATTCACCTTTATTATTGTGTTCTTTTTTCGTGTTCCTTTCGTAAGTGATTAGAGAAATGATGTTGAAGTTTGATGGTAACCATAGAGAAAAGGGGAAAGGAATTTAAAAGCATTTGTTAATTTAGTTGATGATTATGAGGTTGAAAATGAAGGTGTGATTGTTACATTATTTATCCAAATTCTTCATTGTGATGCCAAATAATGCTATTATGAGCTTCCTTCTAGAATAATTGACTCATGGGATAAATTTAGACATCTCTTTATTGAGCGGTATGGTGATAAGTCAAATCATGCTTCTCTTGGAATCTTTTCATAATATTATGGGAGAAAGGATGAAATGTTTCAAATTTTCAATCGTAGACCAAGTGAAGATTATGCTCTTATTTTCTATAATGATGCATTAAATGTTGATTTGAATGATTACTTAAGAGATAAAAAACCCAACAACTATTACCCATTCTTACACTTTGACATTCAAGTTAGAAACCATTTCCCATGCTTCTAATTTATAAAATGTCGAGTTTAAATCTGATTTGGATGCTTATGAAGAGAGTCGTAATTTTGAGTATTTAAATATCTTGTGAAAACTTAGAGAATTCGGTGAATGATTATATAGCCGTGGGGTATGAATTTGGTGACAATAGTAAGAATATCTAGGCCTGCACATCTTCTCTTGCCAGTAAATTTATGCATAATTATTTTGCTGCGTATTCACATGAGTTAAGAGGCTATATTATATGGTGATAATGATGTTGTTGAGTTTCAAACACGTGATGGGTCTGATGATGTAATGACTGAGCCTGCATTTTATTTCCCTTTACACGATGATACACTTTGTGAGGAATTCAGGGAATCTAATTATGCATTGACATGTGATAGAGGGATCCTTGGTGAATTTGACGAATCTAGTGAAATGGTTCATGTTCGTCATGTTGAGAAAGAACATGTATATACTTTGCATTTTTTTCCACACTCCGTTCCAATTGCTACTTTAGAATGCTTAGTACCCAATGAATTATTTATGAATGATGTTAATGATGGGTTCGCTATTTAGAGCAACACTTGTGTTGAAAGGGAAGAGTTTCAATCTATTGATTATCATGTTGCATAAACCTCGGGTACTATGCGCCTCTTATCAGCATCTCAAAATCATGAAGTTTTATAAAGTGATGTGTTCAATTGTTAGTTTCAATTATTCACTAGTTATGCTTATGAGGATGAGGATGCAGGGTTGTCAGTTTATGATTATTTACATGAGGATAGTGACACTGGTTTAATTCTTAGTGATACATTTGAAAATGAGAGTTCTTTGTTAGTCACGAATTCATAATTTGAGGAAAAGGTAAATGAACTGATCATTGATTCAGATTATAACTTTATCACAGAAGTAAAAGAAGATCATTTTCATGCTCAAGAACTAGTTGTATATCCATTGTCTTTGTGAGATAATTTAAATGGATTTTAAAAATTAGACAATAGATAATCTATGTAGACTTTGAATTGTGATAAAGCATCTCCTCCACTCGATGAATATTCCCACCCTTCCTCTCCTTATCTTTTAAATGAATATGATTTGAAAGCTTTTATTATAATGACAAATCAACTTCCTCCCATTTGTTGGGTTACTACATACACCCTTAGGTTTATGATCCTCTATTTCATCTTGAGTATGAGTTCTTTCATTTTCATAAACTTGAGTCTATTTCCATTTTTGTGATTTAATGAAATTTAAATTTAATGTAAGGAAACTACTAATCAAATGAATAATACAGTAAAGAAACAAGATTAAGAAAATGAAGTACAAGAAAGAGTGTAAGATAATATAATGAAGATGACTTAGATTGTAATTGAAGATTTGGACTGATTATGGGCTGGTGAATGATCTGTAACAAATAATTTTGGATTGTGTAAGCTTTGTTCTTGAAATTAGATTGTAACAATCTCTGGGGCATGAGCGCCTGGGAGAGGAAACACGTGCATCGAATGTGGCATTTGTTATGGGTGCTGGTGTCTATGGAAATGCTCAAGATCTAATTTTTTTACGTCACTTAGTCTCACTCCTTATTCGTTCTTAGTCATGCCAGATTCATTGTGTCACACATGTACCTACAAAATAGAACCCTAGATACCTGCACAATACTCAAGCACAAATAATATGAATTAATAATGCATATGTTTGAGTCATATTGACCTTGACAGTCACCCCAATGTAATTGTCACTGAGTGCTATACTACATCTTAAACTCAATGCAATTCCAATATGTGTATGTGATTGGAATAGTGTTCCTTAAGCTAGGTTTTCCTAGTACTAGTCACACAAGAAAATTTTGGGCTACAACTACTTTGTCCCAAATGTAAATGTGTGGTATAGAATTCAGAATAACTCCTCCTATTCACTGAATAATGCAGTCCTTGATGTAGTAGAAATTATTAGCTCCTTGTAAGTGTATGTGCCTCCTGAATTCTTTCCCCCCAATGAGGTTAGATAAGTCATGTGTATATATGATTCATTTACGTAAGTTTCTTCATTAACAAGTGAAAGGCCGACCAAGGGCGATAACAAAAGATAATAAATAAATAACACTCTAAAGATTATGAAAAGATAAAAGGAGGACAAAAGAACCCAGAGGGGACAATAGCGCTTGTGCAGTCTTGTCCCTAATGGTCGGTCTTGTACAGGGTCCCAGAAAGATAAAACAAGGAAATCAAAGCTGAGGAGAATGTTGGATGGTATGTAACACTATATGTTGTCAATCAGAAACATCAAGACACAAAGACGAAAAAGATAAAAGAAATTCCAAAGCAAAGTATAGGGGTGTTAATGAGTAGTTTTCTTACTTAGGAATCATGCATATAAATGAAGTATTTAGAGGCTATATGTGCATACAAGTGTGTGATTTAGTGACTACATTTCCCCGTACTTCATATGAGTGAATAGGGATTTGGTAGCATAAAGCAAAAAAGAAAAGCGTACCTTGGGGAGTCGTATGGAGATCGTGCCAAGTAGTGTGTTGAATAGAATAATGCAAAATGTGTATCGTGAAAAATCTAAGGATAATGAAGGATAAGGATCCTAGGGGCGATCTTTGTGTGTGTGAAGTGATGATGATGCATAATATAATTCCTTGGAATATTGTATTTTCCAAAGTTTGCTTGAGAGTTATTTCATGGTTGCTTGGGTGCTTTTCCTTTGTCGGGATAGGATAAGACCTATAAAAGAAAACAAATGTAGTCAATGTTATAGGTAAATGCAATTGAACTTTAACTTGAAAATGTGTAAATTTGAAGTGCATATTGGAAAAATAAACAAACCAAGGGGTTAGAGTACACCTGAAATGCTGAAAGAGAAAGGAATTGAAATTTGTTCATGTTTGTTACTTGTTTCTTAGGAGCTGGTTGGAAAACACGAAGGATTTAGGCATCCTATCGCCAAACTAGGGATTTGAGCATCATGATGCTAAACTTCAAATTTAGGCATCCCGAAACTACTAAGGGGAGAGAGTATTGGGAGGGTGGTTTATTTTTCCCTCCAATTGTTAATGCTTCCCCATAGATAAGTGCCATTGTAGATGATCACAAAATTGATTTATAAATTACTTCGACTGACAAATCATTGCAGGAATATCACTATCCTGCATATGCCCTAGGTGCCATTCCCTTATTTAGTTCACACTTCAGATCCTAAATTAGAAGCTAGTACATGTTAGTGACTAATTGCAATCTAAAACTGGCCATGTAATTGCTGAAATTGGAGACAAATGTGAGTGTGCAACTACTAGAATTAGACTACAACTATTTTTACCTCCAGGATAAGAGTTCCCAAGTCGGACACTAGCACCCATTGCTCTTGTTTGATCTAGGTGCTTCTATCCATGATGTGAATTTTGAACAAGTATATTTTTGGACCTGTTATTTAAGTGATTTTTATTATGATCTTGTTGTTTGTGCTTCTATAACTGCTGGGAGGGTGAAAAGGTTCACCTAATGTTTTCCCCCACTTGTTTGGGGTGGGTGAGATAAACAAAATTGGATGGATCCCAAATGAGGAAGGCTAAAACTAATGTGCACATTTGATATAGGAATCTTACAAGGGGAATGGGGATTACACATGGTAGTTGCCATGGTGCAAACAAAACAAGCGGAACATGCTAGCATAACAGTGTTAATCAGAATCAAATAATGCACACAAAAATATTAACTAGGAAAAAATAAATAGGAAAACAAAAAACAAGGACACAGAAAGTATCTCTAGTTGCATACATGGGACACCACTTAGGATGTCACAAGACAATCATAGTTTTTAAGGATTTTGTAAAAAAGGAAACAAGCACACATAGGGCATAACCCACAAATAGTGACATACAAGATACAATTAATTGAGATAACCATGATTGAAAGGAGTCATGCTACCTTATAAATGCTACACACAAATCATCAGTTAACATGTTAGGAAAAATAAATAGTATCCACCAATGTAAGATCTGAAGATAGTAATGAAAATGTGAAAGATTGTACCAATATAACTTGATAGGAAGTGTGAAAAAGTATATACCCCTAGGAGCCTCAACGGGATTAGTAATGGATAGGGACAAACATCATACATTGTGTAACAACCTGTAAGTGACAAGCATTCACCTCAAGATACCATGTGAACGCTTATATGTGTATGAAAAACGATAAAACATACTATGAGCTGTAGTAACATGTTAAGTAAAAGGTACAACACAGAGTAATATAAGGAATCAAGAATGTATGCATTCAAGATATAAGTAAACATATTTTTGTACTTTTGATTGTAAATATGTGAAAAAAACCAAAAAGGGAGGATTAAGGATGCCCTTGGTGTGTGTGTGTGTGTGTGTGTGTGTGTGTGTGTGTGTGTGTGTGTGTGTGCGCAATGTGAAGTCCAAGTAAAGACACCCTTAACAATCAAACATGAACCAGGAACAAGAGTGTGTCATCAAGTGGTGTGGGGGAATTAGGATACCCCCAAGTGTGAATGCCAAAATGATATATGCAATAAGAGAACTAGGAAAGGGCCCATAATCAATAGATGAAAAAAAACTACACACAAGTGGTGGACATGATGCTAAAGAAGAGACATGTGATTGCACTGGGATGCTAGAATTTTCCTTTTATGTTACTTTATACTCTGTAGCTAGCCGATGAGAAATTTGTAATGCTTCTTGTGAAATAGAGCCAAACCTTAAATACACATTCAATACATTGAACTCAAAGAAAATAAATCCTCTTCTTCATTATTGAATAATCAAATCCTATGCATTTTAAATAAGAAAACAACCCCTAATGCAACCAAGAATATATTGTATAAAACCCAGGTACGATGAAACATCACCCAGCCTGAGCTGAGCACTCAGTTGAAGCGCGCAAAGGTACCATGCCCCTCTTTAGAGTTGCTTGTGCATGATGTTAGTGTGATGAAGATAAAATATATTTAGAACCATAAATAACTATAAACATTCCACAATACATAATGCAGATCTAGATCTTAGATAATCATGAATTAAACAATAACTATAATAATATTAACCATACAAGAACCAGTTAAAGTCATGTTTAACACCATTATCCATCCAATATACTCCATTACATTAAACACTGTAAAACATAGAAGCTTCTTACATTAAAAAGTATCACCATAAGTTATGTGCGCATCAGATCCAATAGCACAACTCTATAATAACTTAGTCACTCAGTATCTCTCTCTGAACTACATAGTTCACTACATATTTATAGAGGTGGGGACTTGCCCTTCACCACCTATGCACTTCCCAAAATTGGTCGTATGTTGAATATAGCCCTACACCTTTGCAATAACACGCACACATGCAAGTGCGCTAATAATAGACATCCTATAGTTAACTGGAAGAAGTAATCCTATTATTATCTTGAACTCATGCATGTCGATTATCAGACGCTCGTTCCCAAAATAAAATTTGTGTGTCACGCAAGTCTCCATCCCAATGTGTGCTCTACACGCTATCTCCAAAAATAGCTCGTATCCATGAAAAAAGATAAGTCCTGAATCAACTTATCTTGACACGCGTTTCCTTTCCTATCATTCTGCGCCTCCAAATGTGCCCTGTTCCCGCGCGCACATTTTGTGGGTGTCTTCTCCTTAACACAATATTATGTCTACTCAACATTACCCCACACTAAAGTACATTGTCATCCCGAAAATGGGGTTTCTTTCTGATGTTTCCCAAATAATAAAAAATAAGCACTGAAAGAATTAAAAGAATCATTGTACAAAATAATCAATCTTTACTTTGTAGCTCCCTCCTCTTCAACTAGGAGGATCAAATCTAGATATTCACTTTTAATCTCAGCCTATAATGTCTGCCAATCATCTAGCGTGGTCCTTTTCTTCTCTGGAATGTCTGTGGCGATGGCTTCCAACTTGTCCTGAGTAATATTTTCCTTCTCATTCTGCAATACTCAGATAACATTGTCCATAACAGACATCATTCCCTCTAGAAGATCCATCTTCTGCGCTATGAGCTTTCCAACCTCATCTATTCTCTCCTTATGAGGGTTTTGGGCTACTGCAAGGGATTCACACCTTTGTTTTACCAAAGACTCCATTATCTTCAAACAAATTTTTGGTCCTTATCACTACGTCTGGAGCTGCACATATGTTCAGAGCTTGGTCTACTTTCTTTAGCTCATCCTTGAAAGTCTAAAGCAATGCCTCGTAAGTTGATTTTTTTTTATCATAGAGGCCTTTTCTCTTTCTGCCTCTTGTTCAATATATTTTGGTGTGGACATCCGAAGTGGTCCATCTTCCAACACCAAATCAACCCAGGTATGCACATAACACATAACAGAAGTGAACTTTTCAGGTACCTTTAGTTCCAGACGAGGCCTTACCTTCAGAGTATAATCACCAATCTCCTCAGCCATGGCAACATAGGCCTCATTCTTTGTTTGTTCTCATTCCTTCTTTTTGCTTTCAACCGCTCTATCTCTGCATTTTTGCCTTATTGTATTCAATCAATGCTTTAATGGTGGCAGCCTTATCATTATTTCTCTGTGCCACCTCAGCAGATACCTTGACTAAAGCATTGCTGACATGTTCATCTGACATGACAGTAGGCTTTATGATCATGTGCCTGCTCTAAGGTTCCTTCTTCACTCTCCTTGATACACAAGATTCCTCACATACATCAAAATCTGGTTCATCCATGTGAGTTTGCATGGACCAGGATAGTTGTTTCCTTACACGTGTAGTAGCCATATTTGGGTCCATCAACTCTCATCCATATAACTCTGTAATATCCACTGTGCTCTAGAACTAGGCGCAGACAATTTTTCTCGTGTCCTTGACATAGCCCATACTTGGCACAACATATTGTTCACTTCTCCTCATTCTTGTCCCTTTAGGAACTTTAGCGCCAAGGTTTGGAGTTGGTCCTTCCTCCTCTTGAACAGTGATGGGCATGCTGGTTTGCTCCTGTACAGTTTCTTCTACTTATTTCAACCCATTTTATTCATCTCTCATTTCTTCATATCTAGGCTCCTCCACATCTTCTGGTTGAACTGGGGTTCCATGCGCGCTCTCTTTTGAATCCTCCACCTCCTCATTCAGCTCTAACTTTCTCCTTATCTTCTTATTAGGTGCATATTTTTGAGGGGAGAGTCTAGGTGATATTCTTACAGGTTGTGATGTTCCTGTGCCTTGGGTCATGGTTCGTATGAATACCCTTTTAAAATGGCACTCTTCATGGACTGCATCCACGTCCAAGTCCTCTTCTACTTCTTGTGCATGTGGTGGAGTATCCATGCGCTCGCTCTCCACTTTTTTTTGTGGGCTGCCTCCAACCCCTATGGTCCAGGCATCCACTATCCTCATGTTCCTCTTCCTCATCTATTTCTGTAGTCGCTACAGGATTTGGACCTAGCACATTCTCCACTGTATGTTTTCCCTTAGGCGGCCTTGGGAAAATGAATTTATTCTCCACATACTTGTTATTATCCAACCTAGGCTTGAACTAAAGATATATGAGCGCGGCTCCATTGTCCCCAATAGAAAAACTTACTGGTTTTATGTTTATGACATCTGAAATGAGCCTCTCAATATAGGCAGACTATCCTGTATATACATATGTTTTCCTGAGAGTGTGGTAGTCATAATCTACCTTATCTTTGTTGAAGTTCAAATGACATACATCAGTAAACCTGTGAACTGAAGCCTTGAAGTAGCACACTATGAAGGAATAGGGCAGTTTGCACCATGGAATCCATGTCCCATCCTTTATGTCAAACCACACGATGTAGAAATGCTGATATACTGCGAACTGTACTGCCTTGCCTAATCCCACAGGTAGTTCCTTTGGAATGTGCCACTCCTCCTCAAATGCTGCATGAACTCGATCATACCACATTTCCGGCCTTTGCTTGAATGGGCCACTCATTGATCCTTTACATAAATATTTCTTGAATCCATCCGTGAGGGACTTCTTCTCAGTGGGGTATTCTCAAATTTTGTTCTTTGGCCCATTGGGAACTCTAATTTCTACAAAAACAAGGGATAATAGGATAGCACCAAAACTTATCTTCTCACTTGTGTGCGCTTCCTCAGTAATTGTTTATGCAATGTAGCCAGCCAAGTTGTAGATTTCTCCCTCTGACATTTTCTTCACAATGTGTAGCCACATTGTGTTTGCATGGGACCATCTCTCTTGATCATTTAACTTTGTGAGCAGATGTGCGACTTCCTGCACTACAGGAAAATTCTTCAATTTTTCTATGTCCATTCCACATGGACCTTTGGAGTATCCTAACTCCTTGCTGGTGGCTATAACAGTTTCCTTATCTGTTTGATCAGTCATAATATCTATCCCTGTGCCCTTCAGTCTTGTCAATGTAGCAATCATGGCTGTTGTGATCCTTACCCTTCGTCCAACAAAATAGAAAAAGTCCTCATGGACTCTTCTCATCAACCATTGGTACAAAGCCTCTAGTTTTCCAAAGTATGGGAGTTCATATAATTGATAAACCCCTGCCTTCTTCAACAACTTCTCCCCAACATCATCATATACTGGCATATTTTCCACCGCGTGTTTTCTAGTCTTCTTATTCAACAAAACATCCAATTCTCCCATGTTATCGGTGGTGTGATGATTGTAATCACTTATCTTGCATCAACGAATGTATGAATCCCAATCCCAATCGACTATTACTCCTTTTGGGTATTGCATCTCTGAAAATTTTCTCTCGGGCACAACTTTAACCTCAACTTCCACCTTTTTCTTTCCCTTCATGCCTGCTGCAGGTGCTTTCTTTGGTGTCATTGTAAAATTCCACCTTTTATCTTCTGTATTGAGAAAGCTCAAAACCTAACTCAAAATCACATGCCCTAGCTCGAAACCACATACCCTAGATCCTTCTCAACGCTTATGCTTCATTCAAACCCTTCACCAATGGGGACATAAGCCTCTTCTGTGCACAAATATGCTCTCCACGTTTGGTTTCACAACTCTCAGTACCTCAATACGATTCGCTTGGATCGGTCGCACTTAGCTCGCTCGAATACTTGTGATTCTAAAGGTAAAAATGAACCCACATCATGTCCATATATAGATTTTCAAAAAGTTAGTGCATTTATTGCTCCTTCACATACCAACAATCCTCTCATTAATTGACCATGTTTACAATCCTTGTATAAGGTTTCCCACCATAATCCAACGAGTATAATCTTGTGCGTGGTGGCGTCACCTACATAGTGCCCACCTGCAATGCCACCATGAGCCTATTCCATGATATCTGTGCGCTTATATTCTAGTACACACCAGCACAATACTTCATCTTGGCCTAATTTGTACAAATCACCACTGATCAACATAAAGGGTGCCACACGAATTGCAAGTTGTTTCTTCTCTAAGGATTTCATTCCTTCTGGCACCATACATGTGCATAAAAATATAACAATATCCTCCAAATCTGAAGGCACGCGATGTAACCTGTACAACTATGTATCTGGTATTGTATCATTAACTGTCTGCGCGTCCTCCCCTGATTGAATCCTTGATAAGTGGTCTGGGCTAGAATTAATTTTACCTGGTTTTACCACAACTGTGAAATCAAATTCTTGGAATAAGAGCACCCATCAACATATGCGCCCCTATAAAATGAGCTTATTTACCAAGCATTTTAATGCCATGTGATCAATATAAAATATAAAGGGTGTTGCTAGCAAATACTGTCTGAATTTAAGCAACGCGTAGATCAATGAAAAGGCCTCATGCTCTGTAGTTATATAATTCTGTTCCTCAGGAGTCAAATTTCTACTAGCAAAACAAATAGGATGATCTATAATACCTTCTCTAGGCTGAGATATCACCACACTAATGGCTATGCCAGAGGCATCCAAATGTACGTGAAATGGTTGGTTCCATGAGGGAAAATGCAGAATAGGCGTTGTAGTAAGTATCTCCTTCAATTCCTTAAATGCACGCTGCTGCGGTTCTCCCTAATAGAACGTCCCTTTTCCTTTAGTAACTCTTCCAGGGGCATGACAATATTCACATACCCCTTGATAAATTTTTTGTAATACCTTGTGTGGCCCAAGAATCCATGCACCTCACTTTGACTAGTATGATCCTCCAGGCCTACAATAACTACAACTTTAGCTTGATCCACTAACAAACCTTCCTTGCAGATAATGCGCCCTAACAAAGTTCCAAAAGTTGTAGCAAACATGCACTTCTTGATGTTTAAAGAGATGTTTAACTGTCTACATCTTTCAAACATTAAGCGTAAATTGTCACAATGATCCTTAACAAGTCCATATACCATCTAATCATCCAAGTAAACCTGCAAGAAGTTGTGAATAAAATCCTAGAATGCTTGAACAACTATGCACAAAAATACAACAGGCGCATTTTTAAACCAAAGGGCATCACAATATATGCAAAACTTCCCCATTTAGTGGTGAACGTCATTTTCTCTTGATCCTACTGTGCAATTCTAACCTGATGATACCTAAAGACTCCATCTGTAAAAGAGTAAATTTCGTGCCCTGCAACACCTTCTAATATTTCCTCTGTGAAAGGTGTAGGAAAAGGAGCAATCACGCATGCAAGATTCAGTTAACTGTAATCCACACAAATCCTAATATGGCCATCTTTCTTTATACTAATTACCATTGGGCTAATGCATTCTGATTTCTCTACGGGCCTAATAATGCCAAATTTTAATATCTTGTCAATTTCTTCCTTAAATTTTATGCGCAGGTTAGGGTTCATCCTGTAAGGTCTCTTCTTAATGGAGTGCACACCCTCCTTGAGCTTAATCTTCATCTCTCTTAATGACTCATGCACTCCTTTTAATTCATGGTAGCCCCTAGGAAATATGTCTTAGAAATCACATAGTAAGTCAATTATCTTTTCCACTTCATAATCAGACCAATAATCCCTAATTATTGCCTCCATAGGTTCAACATCCGTGCCAATGTTCACTTTCTTGGTCTTCATAGGTTCATGATAGGTGCACACATTTTTATCCGCACTGTCCAAAACATCACACGTACCTACTGAATGATCTATATCCAAATTGTATGCTTCTTCATAATCCACTATGTATACCATCTCACCTTTTTCCTTCTCAAAGCAAGCACATTTAAGTAGTGTGGCATATGTCTCTTCTACTTCATCAAAACACGCTCCTGAGTCCGCCTCACCAAATAACTCCTGAATGAGTTCTTTAGCCTTTGCACTATCTCCCATAGTTAAGCACTTGATAACCCTTAATTATTCTTCTACCAGAGGTTTAGTAGAGAAGTAATCAAAAGTATGAATCATTCCTGCAACTAAGTCCTACCAATTTCCAGTCTCCCTATGAATTTCCACATAAACATACCAAGCACGTGCACAACCTTGTAACGTGGAATAAAGCTTGTGCACCCATAGTGAAGGTGGTAAAGCTTCCTGAACCTCTATCTAGAGGCTCTCATACTATTGAATGTGGTGCTGAACAGGTTGATTATCATTTTATATGCAGATTTGAGTAGGCATATTGCTCCTAAAAAATTGAGTAGTTAGAGCAATTCTGAATTCATTCCATTGTATAAGATTATCCTTGTGAACCACCCACTAGGGTGCTTCTGTCCCACGCAAGGTATATACTAACATATTTCTTCTTTCCATTGGATTTGTCCAATGCTTCTCCATGGCACACAGAAATCCCATGTAGGGTCTCCTTCTCTAGTGTATCTGAGGTACCAATTTTTTACTTATTCTCTTGTTATAATGAGGTCTATGCTTTTTCATGCAAATGTGTATTCTTACTTCACACCCTACCAACTCATAAGTACTATCAGCCCAATTATCACTAGCAACACTTGTAGTATCACTAATAGTTTGTGTATCTTCCCACTGAAGGATTCCTTCTTTAGATGGATCAAGTATTTTTGGGTCCCGAATGGCGTGTACATAAATCCTAGTCATATCTTCCTCACTCAAAGGCTCAACATAAGGTGCACAAATTTTCCATTTGTTAAAGGGATAATAACTATTTCACCCTTGTTTTCAAAACTGATATTACCCCTTGTTGAACCAAAGATTAGCATTATTTGCATAACACCAAGGGCACCCAAGTAGAGATGGGAAATTATCTTCTACTGCAAGCACTAAAACCTCAAAATCCCCAGTGTATCTAGATCCCTTGTATGGTAATGGATGCATCTTTTAAAACTCCAAATGAGAGTGGCCTTAGTTCGATTAGCCATAAACAACACATTAGAAGATGGATGTAATGGGAGGTCTGCCCATTTGTACCCATGCATCTAAAGTAAGAACATTGACATCTACACCTTTATCAATCAATATATTACTCAAAATTCATCCGTTCACAACAGCATTCAGAGTGATTTCCTTGTCATAGTCTAAGTTATGAGGGGGAAGGTTTGCATGTAGGATCTGTCTGTCCAGTCTCAATACCTTATGCGATAGAGTGTTTTCCTTTAGCCAATTCCCTAATAATGGAATGGTATTATCCTGGAAAAAAAAAATACACACCTCCTCTCAAGTCATCAATATAAGTTTGGACTGTCTCTACTACTTTCTTCTGTACTCTATCTTCCTTTATTTATCCTTTAAACATTGTATTTCACCCTGAATATTTTTGAGTACCTCCATGGTTTCCTGATAAACCTCCTTTTAATGAACATGATCTAGTTACCATGCATGTAGAACCTCCTCCTTAGTGATGGTAGGATTCTATTGTAACACTTCTTTGGTACACGCCGCTTCGGCACGGGTAGTCAATATTTACAGGAAATACATTATATTTCGGTGCCCAACTTGGGCATCCAATAATTTTCCACAGCGCGACTGTATCCTATACCATCCCTATGCGCCCTTATTCTTATTGTTTATGTTGCTTACTAAGATGCTCATATAATTCTAGGTATTCCTCGTAGCTATGATTCTTTCCACAAGAAGGAACAAGTAATATCCTAAGGACATTCAGCACCTGTAGTGGTCAGGGGATTCCACATGTGTGACATGTTCTACGCGAGGATAACTCACCTCACCCACCACCACAGCCTCGATCCTCCGAATCCACCATGGTATCCTTAACCTCTGCCATGACCTTCTTCAAAAGTGCCCTTCATTCCGATCATAGCACACTTGATTATGATCACTAATCATTGATGCTCACTTCTTGTCTTTAGATTTATTTGATGACTCTTGTTTGTTTGTACATCAATATCTATAGCATCATGTATATAACCAATCAATCTTACAGTCCTCTATATCATGATTTGTGGACCGAAAAATTTTACTACAGTAAGAGACGTTATTCCTTATCGCGCATTGCAATAATGGGAAGTGGCTCAGCATCATGGTTTAAATGACATATCTCACAGTCTAGTAATATTGAATGCACTGACTTTATGGGGAAAACTATCCTTTGTGTGACCTTCCACTTCACAATCTTTACACCAAATCCCCATAGTGCACGTCTCATGTGTTAAGTTGGCTGATAGTTTCTCCAAATGATTTTTCCATAGCCATAATCTATGGTTCTGAGGAATGGACTGAACTCTAGTTTCTATACTTCTGATTGCCTCAGCATGTGCAAAGTCTGCTTCAAGTGCTTCACATAGGATCAGTGTATGTCTTATGTGACAAAGTCATTCTAAAAGGTGTAATAAAACCTCCAACAAACCATTGTGCATGTTGGCTTGCGTGAATATCATAAGAAAGCTTAGATAAAAGTGTTTTGAAATGGGACATCATACTCCCTGACATTCTCAATAGTGCTTTGCTTAGTATCCTTGAGCGCGCTTATACTCTTATGCTCAAACTCAGGGATGTGAGAAATCCTTAAAGAAAACATCTTTTAATGCTTTGAATAGTCTACACAAGTCTGATCAAGGTCAAACTTTCTATACCAACTCTGTGCGCACTCCCTTGTAATGTAGTGGAAAATTTACTTTCCCTACGCCCAGAAGCCTATGATCCCTTTTACATGCCACATTATTTCATACACATGTGCACATGTTCAACAACATCTTTTATGCCCCTATATTCTAGAAGATGAAGAGCCGTCTTCATGTAAATATTTTGGGGTTGGTGTAGACCTTTCCCACTTAATCCAGAACCTCTTGTGTTTCCTCTACCTGCAGAACAACCAAATCCACCAGAACTAGAACCAACTATACCCTCTGATCCTCCACCTGTAGCCAAAAGAAAACCAGTGGATGTAATTGCCTTGTGTCCCAAATAGTAATACTGAAGATGAACCCCTATAGTCTTTGAAGTGTTACCACTCCCAAAAATGAGTCCAAAATTCTATGCACTCAAATTTTGTGCTGGATGATGCATCTGAAAAGGTACCTCAAAACAAAAAACGAAGAAATCTACCTTTTCATCAGATGTACTCAGTTATGTGACTTACTCCTTCTCTCCCACTTACCTAAATTAGCTTGCTGACTATTAGTTTATACTAGATACTGGAAAATCAAGCACAAGGGATAGGTTGCCAGGTAGATTCAGATGTACACCCACAGCCTAGGTTATATCTACTAGCACACTTCCACGTGAGGCTGAGGGGGGTTCCCTGTCATGCTTACCCCAAATGGGGGAGTTCCTGATGATTCTAGCTCCGTTCCTTCTAAGTGTGCTCCAAATCCTTCACAAGCCATCTCTCTCCTCAACGCACATTTGCTCTACAACATATCACGGTTCTTCTCTATTTCCCTCTTGCGCATGTCACATTATATTTAAGCCACATTTCTTCTCTCTATCTTTTTGCTGCTAGGTCTTCCTTCTTTCACCAAACCTGCTCCTACCCCCACACATGGTGGGGTTTAGTTAGCCATTGACTTGCTCTTCCAAGTTTAGGGTTACCATCAAGATTTTGATCACCAGTGGTATGCCTTGTACAGGTAAGTTCCCCTGGGATATCACGTAAAAACTTGTAACTTCTTCTACCTCTAAGTAGGAATAAGTGGAAATTGAGTACTCTAGGATATAACTGTTTAGAACACCATGAAACCAAGTATCCATAGTGCACATCCAAATCAGATCAGCATCATAAAGGTTCTGAGAATTATTCCTGCATGCAAACAAGTGTGTGATATCTCTAATCCCTTTTAGATGCATAAGTAACTGGCCACTCATACAGTTCTACCAGAAAAATAGCGAAGAATCTCTCATACAAACAATTCATACAATATTTTGTTCCACCCCACGTGCATGTTTGTTAAACTCAGATCTAGTGCCAAACCTCCATGTGTACTGTTCTTTCTAGATCATTGTATCCACTCCTTAGCACTTTCTAAGGTCAACTCGATATGTCTTCATCATGCAAACCATCCTGAAAAAAACTAAAAAAAGAGGTCCCCAGCAACATGAAACCAAATGATGCAGCCTAGAATTTACCATATAATAACCCAAGCATGCTAGCACATCACTCAGCCTAAACTGAGTGCTCACCCAAAGCACACAAAGGTACTAGGACCCTCTTTAGAGTTAATTATGTAGGATGTTAGTGCAATATAAAGGGTTAATACATATTCAGATCCATAAATTGGTATAAACAATCTACAGATGCATATTCCAGATCTAAATCTAAAGAGTAATCATGATTTAAGTAATAGCCATAATGAGATTATTCCACAGAATATCTAGTTGTACAGTCATGTTTAACACCATTGAATCCAGTCCAATACACTCCATTATATTAAACACAATAAATACACAGAAGCTTCTTATAATACAATAGTATCACCACAAGCTCAGGCGCAAATTAGATCTGGACAACATAACTTCTAAAATAATTCATATCCATTCCTCACATAGTCTCTCTCTATTCTACACAGATTCACTACATATTTATAAGAGGTGGGGACTTTCCCTTCACCACCTTTGCATAATTCCCAAAATAGGTCGCATGCTAGAAAATAGTCCATGCGCATTTACAATAATACGCACACATGTAAGTGCTGCTAATAATATATCATCTTCTGGTTAACTAGCATTAAGTAATTATATTATTAACTCAAACCCATGCAATGGAACTTAGTAGACACTTTTTCCAAAAATATCCTATGCATGTCGTGCAAGTCTTTATCCTGGTTTGTGTGCTCTGCACGCTATCTCCAAAAATAGCCCATATCACGTGAAAATGGCTAAGTCTCTGAATCTGTCCTTGTCATTCCACACGTGTTTCCTTCCTTATCATTCCGCGCCTTTGAACGTGCCATGTTCTCACACTAGAACCCTCTATGGGTGCTCTTCTGATAAGTATCATACATTATTTCTTCTCAACATACCTCATCAGGCCTTGATTGTTACGATGCCCACTCTAACTATTTTCAACCCACCTAAGATACACTCTATGTGGGGTGTTAGTGTAGATCATTATTTACTATCTTTTATTTAGTTTATTAAGATAATTTTTGCTATTCTTGGGTTATCTCTACACTTATTTTTTTATCTTGTTTATGTGTACTAGCTGTGTTGAGTTAGGTTCTACATGTTATATGGAATTAGTTTGTTAGTCTTGTGGATTTAACTTAACTTCCCATATCAGTTAGTGGGAGTTATTCACCACTGATCTAGGTATTATTTACACTTCCCTCCTCCTATATGTACATCCTCATTATTGAGCTAATGTAAGATAATGTAATGTAATGTAACGAGATAAAGGATTATGATTCCTATTGTCCATATATCACAAGTGGTTTAAAAAAAAACAAACTTTGTTTGCAACACCCTTTTTGTAAGGTTATTCTAGTGAATTCATCTCAATATTTATTGATAATGTTGTGTGCTATTATCATCTCACATCTTCAGTAGGATAAGGAAAACATATGCTTATCGTTCATATTTCAGTAGTGATCTATGAATCAATATGATGCCACGAGATTAGTCTCCTTGGTGGAAACTCCCAAAATATTTTGTAAAAGTATACTTAGGACCAATTAGTTTACATGTTCATATTGTTTGTATTCTTCTCATAGAAAATTCAGTAAGCTCATGGATACTTTTGTTTGCATAAACTATCTCAGACATGGATATTAAGGAGTCATCGAAATGTGTTGATTCCTAAGCCAATGTAAGGCCTTAGAAATCACCAAGTGGTGGGTCACCTAAACTTAGTGGAAATGAATAATGTGCAAGTTCTTCATTATTCATCCCTTCGAGTGTGCCGGAATTATGTTCATGAGCTCATAGATTTGTACCTAGCATTTATGAACCCATTGATGATATAGGGAGCTTAAAGATAACATGGGATTATCTATACAATGTGATTGTTTCAGAGAATGATATCAAGCCTTTAAGATGAAGGTTGGCAGTGCTAAAATTACTCCTAAGAAAGAAAAACATCTAACTAATCATTACTCTAACGATGTCCAAGGGATTAATGCCATAGATAATTGGAGAATGGTATTTCCTTAAAATTCTAATGTAAGGGGAGGTGATGAGGACTAAGAATGAAGGGGAATAGATAATCTCATATAAGTAAATGATGGGAGAAAATTAAGGAGGAGAGTATAGCCATGAGTGTTATAGCATGCTCAAGAAATGACATTCAGAGCTGTCCATTTATCATGGAGCACAACAAAAAAGAGATCTTACAGAAGAGACAAAATATAGCACATCTACACCAAAATTGTAAATTTTAGAGCCTTAGGAACAGACATGATGTATATAAATGTAGGATATGGTATATAATATCCACAAAACAAATATTTTATTTCTTAAAAATGATGTGTTAGTCCATTACAACCTAAAGAAGGTGAGATTATAGAAATCATGTCTTGCAATGATCCTGATATTGAAAGGACATGGTACAAAACTTCAATAACAGTCTAATGGACTATCCTCATTGGCAGGTGTCATCGTTGCTATTAGAATGTGTTTTAATATGATCATAAAACCACATTCACTTGAAAAATTGTTATGATGATAAGTGGAGTTCATATTGATTCAACATATTGATGTATATCATGGAGATCTCTAGGTATGATCCTGGTTGCATATGTTGATCTAAGTGAGAACAAGTTTGATTCTTGCAAGCCTAAATTGGGTGACCTAGGACATGATGACTAGGTGATGGTGACATAGGTAATTTGATCCTCTTGGTGGATTGAGAAGAATTTTATAAACATGGAGACCAATTATTAGAGAGTTTTTGGGCACTACGACCCAAAAAGTGATTTTTAGGGTGCAGATATAAGTGGACTGATTGTCAAGATTAATCAAGTGACTCATATCTGGACCATGGTATTAGATATTTAGTAAAAAGGCACGAGGTAATGTGTTGAATGGTATACATGTGAGCTCATAGAAGAACCTTGCAAGGGATGTTGGATAAAAGTGTGTGTATATTGAATTAGGCATTAATAAGTAAAAAAAGTGTCATATTTTATAGGTTTCATGGTAAGTATACTAATGTTATTTCAATTGACCTTAGCTTTTACATTGTAGAAATGGATAAGGGTTAGCTATGAAAGTCTCAATGTGAATTGGAAATATTGAGAGTTATTATGCTTGAAATTTTGATTATTGGAGGTGATTTGAAAATTAGGGTGCCCTATCATGGTGACCTTGTGGGTAAGATGAAGCATTCAATTTTTCATGATGATTTTTTTGCATAGTTATGTCAATTTTAAGGTAGGAAACAGGGTTAAAAATCAAGCTTGACATTTCCAGCTCAAATGCAGGTCTTCTAATGCTCACCATGAAATTGGGTTTGTGCTTTGGATAATGGGACCAATTTTTGATTTCAGGGATCATTTATAGGGATCGGGTTCACCATAATGATTTCACAAAAATAATGAGGTCATTTCATCGTCTGGTTTTTATGAACGAATGTTAATAAGGTAAAAAACTTCTTGTGTGTTTGAAACCCTAGCTCAAGAAGAGGTAGGAGAGTACAATTTATTCTAGAGTGCAAGTTAATTGATTTATATTAAATGATAACTATGACTTGTAACCAATGTACCTAAGACTAATTCTAGGCTGGTGGATGAACTGGAAAAGCTAATTTTGGACTGTGTAAGATTTGTGCCTAAAACTCAAATAGGTAATGTTTCTGGGATAGAAGTTCAGTTTGGGACAAGTTTTCCACACGACTGCTTGGGCATTGTAAATTGTTCTGGGCACTGGTGATCTGTGGTTATGATCTGTATCTATTTATTTACATCTATGATTTTAGTGTCACTCCTTGATGCATTTTAATAGTCAAGTATTGATTCATTTGTCACATCTGTACATGTAAAATAGAACCATAGATACCTGGGGCAGTACTCATACACACATTAGTTTGCAATAGCTAATGCATATGGTTGAAGGCCTTCCAAATAGACCTCAGAAGATTTACCCCCAATATGATTATCACCGAAATATTATTCACTAAATGTTTCCAATGGTACTCAATTTTTTTCTCAGTAATGAGTGTTATTTGATATAGTTTTTCTAGGTACATTTTGTCACACAAGAAGATAACGGGCTATAACTACTTTGTCCCAACTGAAAATGCGTGGTATGGAATTCACAATATATCCCCTATGTAGTGAATAATGTAGTCCCAAAATGCATCCCTTGATGTAGTAGAAAATATTACTACCACTTGTAATTTGTAAGAGGGGTGAATTTTTAATGCTATTGCCCCTAATTTATAGGTATTTAAAGTATCAGTCAAGGGTGAAAAAATAGATTGAGTTTGCAAAACTTTGTCATCACTAACCAATGGGCAGCTTGACCAAGGGTGATAAAACAAGACAATAAATAAGTAATGTTTAAAATATCAGGAACAGATGTTTCATGATGTACAAAAGTGTTTCTAAGTGTCATATATATTATTTTATTTCAATGGATTGGTAAAATTTCATATGCTTGGGTTCTTCTGTCTCTGAGGGGTCTTGAGGCCCAAAGGTAAAATCAAGTTGTTGGAAACATAAAAAATTATGAATCAAAGATGAGCGAGGTTGTCGGCTAGTATGTAACACTGAAATAATTTGATTGGTTAAAATAAAATTGTGACAAAGATGAAAATGATGTTTAACACTGTCATATTAGCACATGTAAAATGGGTGTTAATGAGTAACTCTATTGAGCTTAGGAATCATGCATATAAATGAATTGTGTCAGAGGATTATTTCTACATCCTAAGTTCGTGATATGGTGCTTGACGATTTTTGGTGCAGAGTTTAATAGTTTGTAGGCATGGCCGACCTATACTTGTCAATATGTGATATTTTTTAGTGAATCGTATAGATGACGAGTTTTAAAGTTGATATGTGTCAAGCTAAAGGATAGAAACCTACCTATTTTATTAATTTTCTGGTCAGATCAATATATTATAAAAGTGAAGTTATGGGTGTAATTTACAAGTTGAGTATGTGTAAAAAAGTGTGATCTATGTGTGAATTGATTTACAGGTTTACAAGGAGTTGTCCCTTGAGGGTATGATAATGTGTTTGAAAGGTTGATGGTAATGCTTCTAAAAGTCCTGTGTGTGTGTGTAATGAGTTTGATGCTGTTTGAGACAGTGAACCGAAGTGTAGGTGTGTGCAAGTTTAAAGATACCTAGGGTATAAGAAGTCAAGGGTTTGAAGGTGTTTGGAGCTGAATCTTACGATCACCATCAGCTGATTTTGCACTTAACAGTAATCTTCAGTGATATCTTAATCAAAATAATTGTGGATGCAGTGAGTTCACAAGTTCATGCCTTATAAAGTCACCATTGTTGTGAGTCCAAAATCAATAAACCTAATGCTATAAGGGGTTATTCTACTAATCCTTGTGGGGCTGGTGACTCTTACTGATGTGAGCATATGATTGTCCATGTATAGATACTCACTTGAGTCTAGATATGTTGTTTCTAGATAGATCAGCAAAGTTTTGCATTTGAATTCACATTTGGGGGCTTCCAAACTTGATGTATTTCCCACTTACATATTCTAGTTATGGTGTTTCTTCTCTATAGCCCATGTTTAATTGAATGAATGTTCCTATGCTATTGTGCACAACTACTAATGAATGGACCCTAATTGATCCAATGGTACTAATGAATTGAGTAATATGAAATTAAAATTAAAATTAAAATTATACAGGAGTGTGATTCATCCCCCCCATTACATTGTGTCTTTGTTTTCGAACACGTTGGTATACAGAGCATAAGCTTCTGAGGTTGTTGGAGAAGTTTTGATCATACTGGTGAAAGTTTAGAGATCTTTTACAGAAAAAAATGGTGATTTTATAGATTTGAATTTAAATTGTTTTCAATTTTAGTGGTTTTGATTTGCTTCAATAAAATTCTAAGATCTCTCGATACCTACAGGGGCATAACCACCCCGTAGTCAAAGCCAATGTTGGCATCCAAAATATTCTCACTCCATTTTGGGGCTTCAGCTGAAAATTTTGAGCTCAATGGCAATATGCATGCATTTTGGGGTGGATATGAGATCTCACATTGTTATGGTCAACATTAAGTAGACTGTTAGAATCTACATTATTTTACAGTTAGAGGAAGGCTATATAGAAATCTTTGTTTACATTTTGGTTAACACACATGGTCGTTTTCCTTTTCACCATGTTATTTTCTCATAGTCATGTTCAGAGTTTTATTTGTTTGGTTATTGGGGGCCATGAATATTTTCCTTGGTTGCTGGATTAGAATTCTAAAATATGTTTGAGGCCATGAAGACACCCTCCTCACTTTTATTTAGACATAAAAGTGAGGAAGGTGTTAAACCAATTGATTTTAAGTGTTTTTTATTTTAATAATAATCTCACACATGTTAGTTCAAGAGATAGTATATGGTTTAAATAAAAAAGTGCTTCACTTGGTTCCAATCAGTAATCCCACATGTGTTAGTTCAAAAGCGAGCATATGAGTGGAGCAAAGGTTCCACTTGGTAATTTTTTATGTAAAACATGAAAATAGTTGAGTGTTTGCTTGATAAGCTAAGAAATTTGGCCAAGGTAAAGTTTGAGGGTTTAGAAACTTGGGTGAACGAGTACAAAGATATGATTAAGAAAATTGAGATTCATTAATAGTGTTATGCGGTCCACTCATGGGCACTCCATGCTTGAGGAATTGGAGGCCCGTGGTTAGGCCATGTGGCTTAATCAATGTCATCCAATCGACATGGTTAAGTAAGGTGTAGATAAAAAGGAGCATGGGAGAGAGGAGGACATGTGATTGGACCATGTGACCTAGTTGTGAGCCAACTATTAGACAATGAGGGTCAAACACGTGGATTATTCTCTAAATCTTGGGAAAGAGTGTAGAGAATCGTGGATGAACATAGAGAGGAGAAGCCAAATAAATAGATGGTTGTGATTGGGCCACATGAACCAATCATGAACCAACTAAATATCCAATCAAAGTGCAACACTTGGTCCAATAGGAAAAAATCAAAGAGACTATAGGTGAAAATATTAATTCTTTTTCATAATTTTAGTGGAGAATCCATGGACAGAGCTCTAGTGTTTTAATAATAAATGTTGATAGAGAGATTCATTTTAAGAATGGTTGGTGCCATTAGAAATCTATCTCTAATAGATTTTCAATGGTTATAATACCAAAAAAAAAATAACAACTTGATTAAAGATGAGTTCACAATAGAGTTTTAATGCCTTTTTTCTATTTTTCATTCTTCTTCTCTAAATTTATTTACTTTTACATGTGTGGGGCCTCTTAGATGATTGTCTGATGCTATGTGTTTCTCAACGAATTTAATTGTGACACTTCAATATTTAATAAAATGCTGTTATGTGCCATTTTAAATTTAATCTCTACTAGATCCACTTGACTAACTTGGGTTCGCTCATTCCTCCTCTCTTATTGGTTCTTAAATATGAATTCTCTATATTTCCAATTCTATAAAATTTTCATAAAAAACATAAATGGTTGAATTTTTTTATTTGATGGGGGGAATGATCATGTTCTATTGTGGCCATTATTGGATGTATATTTTATCCCTTCAATTTTTCAATGAGGAGGATCCTCACTCTGAATTGATCAAATGGTCTGAAAAAATTATGAAACTAATTATATATGGAAGAAGTAGAAGACATATTTCCAACACATTTTGAAACGGGTAAAATGGATTTCATCTATAGAAGATACAATTTGTTTAGAATTATCTCTAATTGGTTAAAATTAAAAGTGTAGGTTGCACAGAGTTGAGGTGGAGTGATAAGGATGTGACAAGTGGATGAATGAGACAATGACAAGTGGTAGTCCATGTATACAAAAAATTTACAATTTCTCTGGTTTTTGACAGTCGATGTAGGGCCCACATGATATGCAGGCTAAGAGCCTAGCAACTGGTGGTGTCCATTGTTTGGGGTTTCTCATTTAAACCCATTTGAAGACCATATCACTATTCATGTAGGATTGTTTGAATTTTTAGAATAATTCTACTTAATTCACCGGATTAACTCGCCATACAAATAAAAAAACTCATCTTACAACTTAATGCCACATCAATTTCCAACCAAATCTACATAGATCACACTCATTAACCATGCTATGCTATCTCCTCACGGTGATCCAACACAAAAAAACTACAAAACATAAAGGAGGTGTGACAAAAGTCATGTATACATTGGAACAAACAGGGCTTTAAAAATCCTTTTCTTGTTTTAACCACTGACAATGTGGGATAGTGATCCCAAACCCTATAAAGCAATGATTAAAAGGATAAGTGTGTGATTAAGTGGGGTTGTACCCTCAACCCAATCATACCTAAATATGGATAATGCCACTTAGGATATATCCTAATTTGGGAGGCTACCGAGGATATTTGGTGATAAGACCAATTAAAGGATAAAAGCAAAGTTAAAAAAAAAAGGTGTAGAGAATCGTGATGAACATAGAGAGGAGAGCCAAATACATAGATGTTGTTGATTGGTGGGCCCATGAACCAATCATGACCCACGCTAAAATCCAATCAAGTGGCAACACTTTGTCAATAGGAAAAAAATCAAATAGACTATAGGTGAAACATATTAATTCTTGTTTCATAATTTTAGTGGAGAGTCCATGGACATGCTCTAGTGTTTTTAAATCATAAATGTTTATAGAGAATTCATATTTAAGATGGTTGGTGGCCATTAGAATCTCTCTCTAATAGATTTCATGGTATAATCCAAAAAAAAAAATACCAACTTGATTAAAGATGAGTTCACAATAGAGTTTTAATGCCTTTTTTTCTATTTTTCTTCTCTTTCTCTAATTTATTTACTTTTACGTGTGTGGGGGGTGGGGGCCTCTTAATGATTGTCTGATGCTTATGTGTTCTCAACGAATTTAAGTGTGCCTTCTATTTATAAATGCGTTATGGCCATTTTTAATAATCTCTACTAGAGTTCCACTTGACTAACTTGTTCAGCTCATTCCTCCTCTCTTATTGGTTCTTAAATATGAATTCTCTATATTTCCCACATTCTATAAAATTTTCATAAAAAACATTAAAATGGTTGAATTTTTTTTATTTGATGGGGGAATGATCATGTTCTATTGTGGCCATTATTGGATGTATATTTTATCCCTTCAATTTTTCAATGAGGAGGATCCTCACTCTGAATTGATCAAATGGTCTGAAAAAATATGAAACTAATTAATATGGAAGAAGTAGAAGACATATTTCCAACCACATTTTGAAACGGGTTAAAATGGATTTCATCTATAGAAGATACAATTTGTTTAGAATTATCTCTAATTGGTTAAAATTAAAAGTGTAGTTGCACAGAGTTTGAGGTGGAGTGATAAGGATGTGACAAGTGGATGAATGAGACACTGACAAGTGGTAGTCCATGTATACAAAAATTTACAATTTCTCTGGTTTTTGACCGTCGATGTAGGGCCCACATGATATGCAGGCTAAGAGCCTAGCAACTGTGGTGTCCATTGTTTGGGGTTTCTCATTTAACACCCATTTGAAGACCATCTCACTATTCATGTAGGATTGTTTGAATTTTTTAGATATAAGGCTACTTAATTCACCGGGATGAACTCGCCACATTCCACAATAAAAAACTCATCTTACAACTTAAGTGCCACAATCAATTTCCAACCAAATCTACATAGAATCACACTACATGAACCATGCGTATGCTATTCTCCTTCACGGTGTTATGATCCAACACAAAAACAACTACAAACATAAAGGATGGTTGTGTGACAAAAGTCCATGGTATACATTGGGAACAAACAGGGGCTTTAAAAATCCTTTTCTTGTTTAACCATGACAATGTGGGATAGTGATCCCAAACCCCTATAAAGCAATGATTTAAAGATAGTGTGTGATTAAGTGGGGTTGTACCCTCAACCCAATCATACCTAAATATGGATAATGCCACTTAGGATATATCCTAATTTGGGAGGCTACCGAGGATATTTGGTGATAAGACCAATTAAAGGATAAAGCAAAGTAAAAAAAAAAGTGTATGAGAGTAGATTCAAACCCTTACCATGCAAGATAAAATGAATATACTTTACCACTAGACCAAAGGAGTGAGAATAGATAGAGATATCCTATACTTTAATGGGTAATGATGATTGTGGAGGAGTTTGTGAAAGCCATTAGATCCATTTTGGAGAATTTTCATCATAGGAGTGCACCTGGGAAAATGATCAAGACCTCCTAGAGGTTGAGTAGAGGATATTTTTACATATCAAATATTTTATTGGTGTAAAATATTGTTGTATTTTAAACATTTTTGCACTTAATTGATTGGTTTGGAAACTTGACGAAACCCGAAGACATAGCCCGTTTAGGTGAACTTTCTTATCATTTGGTTTGTTGTTGTCACCTATAAATATTTCTATTATTACTCACTATTTTACAACCAAATTCACTTTTCAAAGGTAATTTTAATCATTTATTGAAGTTGTGGAAATTGAAAACCAATTATTAAACAATCAAAATCTATAAAATTTGTTAAGTGAAACACTTTAACACATTTTTCAGATCATTTTATTATTCTCTATGTATTTATTTTTGTATTGTTTTATATGTTCAAGGTTATGAATGATTGTGATCAATTCAAAGAATATTGTAATTCAGATATGGGTGTTATGTACCTTGGGATATAATATTATAATGTATATGGGTTGATGGAGATGCCGACATGTGGCACACATCCCCTTATCTTATTATATCATTCATTTATGATTTATTATGCTTAGGAGGTCGGCCTCAGTATTGGCCATAGGTTAGAATGGTATATATAGGGGTTAGAAGGTTATAGTTAATGATGATATTGAGTATTGGAGTGTTATTGTCTGGTTTGGAGGTTACCCCCTCGAAGTGGTATTGGAGGTTGCCCCCTCGAAGTGGCAAAGCTATTATATGAGAATATTGTCTTCATTTATCTATATTTTGGTGTTCTCTCATGTTATTCTGTTGTATATGTTCTGATTTATACAAGTAATACCCTTACAAGTGGTATCAGAGCCGAAATCGCCCTAATTTAATTAATATTAATGGTATTGGAGGTTACCCCCTCGAAGTGGAAAAGCTATTATATGAGCATATTGTCATCATTTATATATATTTTTTGTTCTCTCATGTTATTATACTGTATATGTTCTGATTTATACAAGTAATATCCTTACAAGTGGTATCAGAGCAGCGATTTCGGCCAAAATTAGGGTAAAAACCCTAATTTTTTGTTTCGAGTATATCTTGAAGAGGGTATCTATTTTTTTCCCAATTTTTGCAACATAATTTGGAAAAAATATAATTCAGAATATATGAAAAATTCAGCTCCATTGGATCTGTTTTGCGGATGTTATTGGTGTTTTAGGTTTTTTCATAAATTTGCTTTTTAGGAAGCAAATTGTGGTATTTTTTAGAAAAAATTATATTTTCAGAAATCTCTTGAAATTTAAGCTAGGGTTTGTTCTTTGTGTTTTTATCCATCGGCCGAAATATTTTCAGAATTCTGAGGGAACAATTAATATTAATTTGCAAAAGAAATTCATGAAATTATGGTACAAGAGAAAGAAAATTACATTGCAAGATATCACACTTAGCAAGGAAAAAAGTAATGTAAAATTGGATCATGAAGATGAATTTGAAGATGGTGAAGAAGGGAATAAGGATGAATCAAAAGGAGAGGATGATGAACATGATGAAAAAGTAAAAAATAGTTTCTCTACTCAAGAGAAAAAAGAAATAGCAAACAAGTTGGAAGAGGAAAAGAAAGTGGAGGAAAAGATTGCTAAGGTTGAGCATACTAAGGTTGCACCATATAGACACCCACATCATCATGACAGGAAAAAATCAGGGAGATATCCCAGTGCACATCATATTTCCAACCAATATAGATATACAGGTAATTGGAGGAATAATCACTTTATTTATACAAGGGATCAATGGAGCAACAATTATGAAGCATGGAATCCTTATTATGGTTATCCTTACTATGGTTATACATGGAATCCTTATTATGGTTATGCATTAAATCCTTATGTTGGTTATGCATGGAATCCAAGGATGATAAACTATGGTCATGAATGGAATCAGAGTAGCGCAACGGAATATGGATATTAGTTTAGATATGTATCATCTACCAGGATCACATGTGGTTGGATGATCAAGCTTGGCGACAAGTGTGCAATAATTTAAAGCACACTTATTATATGGCTTCTTCTTATGTTTCGGGGATGAAACATGTCAAAGAGGGAGGCAATGCTATGTACCTCAGGATATAATATTATAATGTATATGGGTTGATGGAGATGCCGACATGTGGCACACATCCCCTTATCTTATTATATCATTCATTTATGATTTATTATGCTTAGGAGGTTGGCCTCAATATTGGCCATAGGTTAGAATGGTATATATAGGGGTTAGAAGGTTGTAGTTAATCATCATATTGAGTATTGGAGTGTTATTGTATGGTTTGGAGGTTACCCCCTCGAAGTGGAAAAGCTATTATATGAGAATATTTTCATTATTTTGGTGTTATTTCATGTTATTCTTCCGTATATGTTTTGATTTATACAAGTAAGGATATTACTTGTATAAATCAGAACATATACGGAAGAATAACATGAAAGAACACCAAAATGATGACAATATTCTCATATAATAGCTTTTCCACTTCGAGGGGGCAACCTCCAATACCACTTCGAGGGGGTAACCTCCAAACCATACAATAACACTCCAATACTCAATATGATGATTAACTATAACCTTCTAACCCCTATATATACCATTCTAACCTATGGCCAATACTGAGGCCGACCTCCTAAGCATAATAAATCATAAATGAATGATATAATAAGATAAGGGGATGTGTGCCACATGTCAGCATCTCCATCAACCCATATACATTATAATATTATATCCCAAGGTACATAGCATTGCCTCCCTCTTTGACATGTTTCGTCCCCGAAACATAAGAAGAAGCCATATAATGAGTGTGCTTTAAATTATTTCACACTTGTCGCCAAGCTCGATCATCCAACCACCATATGAAATCATATCATGTGTAGCAGCTTCATCATCAACATCTTCTTCTTCTTCTTATTCTTCTTCTGATGTTGCTTTTTCTTCTGATTCTTCTTCTTCTAATTCTTTTTCTTTTTCTTTTTCTTCTTCTTCTTCTGCTTCATCTTCTTCTTCTTTTGTTGCCCATCTGTCCATGAAAACTTGTTCCAGTTCCTGCAAAGACCATTTAGACTTTTCCTTTTCTAACTTAGAAAAGAAAATCTGTGTAGGGCCACTAATCCACAACTTGAATAACCAAATATCTGATGGTTTAGATAATTTATCCCTGAATTTGTTCCACCATTCTCTAGCATCAATCCTGCCATCTCTAAAAAAAGCTACCATCCCCATGATCCACAAAACTAGGGTTTTCGGAATTCTGAAAATATTGCTGCAGATGGATAAAAACACAAAGAACAAATCCCAACTGAAATTTCAAGAGCTTTCCGAAAATATAAATTTTGCTAAAAAATACCAAAATTTGCTTCCTAAAAAGCGAATTTATGAAAAAACTTAAAACACCAATAACTTCAGTAAAACAGATCCAATAGAGCTGAATTTTTCAGATATTCTGACTTATATTTTTTCCAAATTATGTTGCAAAAATTGGAAAAAAATTCGATATCCTCTTCAAGATATACTTGAAACAAAAAATTAGGGTTTTTGCCCTAATTTTGGCCGAAATCGCTGCTCTGATACCACTTGTAAGGATATTACTTGTATAAATCAGAACATATACAGAAGAATAACATTAAAGAACACCAAAATTATGACAATATGCTCATATAATAGCTTTGCCACTTCGAGGGGGCAACCTCCAATACCACTTCGAGGGGGTAACCTCCAAACCATACAATAACACTCCAATACTCAATATGATGATTAACTATAACCTTCTAACCCCTATATATACCATTCTAACCTATGGCCAATACTGAGGCCGACCTCCTAAGCATAATAAATCATAAATGAATGATATAATAAGATAAGGGGATGTGTGCCACATGTCGGCATCTCCATCAACCCATATACATTATAATATTATATCCCAAGGTACATAGCAATGGGAGAGTAGCTTTGTATGTTTCATTGAGTCATGAATGAGATGGTGAATTTATAAGGAAATCATCATTAGATTATGAAGTGTATTCACTATGGTTATTAGGATTTCCGATTGGTAATTAAGTGTCAAAGTTTGATGTGTAATCATTGAAACATCTAGTTATAAAATCCTCATGGAGTTTTAATTTCATTTACACTCAATAAACTTGTCTATTTTTTATATTTTGGGATTTTGAGTTGTGATAGTGTGGTAGCTAGGAAAATCTCATTGAATGTGGTTTACTAATTTTTTGGATTGTGGGAAGTTGTTATAATTGTATTAATTAATGCTTCTCTTATGTTGTTTTGACTCCTACATCTTAAAGAGTTACATATTAGCCCAATTGAAAAGGATAATGTTGAAGTTGGAATGATCAACCTATTTTATTAAAGTTTTCTTTCCCACCACTTTTGAAACCTATATTTCACCTCGTATATCTTTAGAGGGCTCTTTGTTATAACTTAGGATTTATACTTGCATGGTTCTACCATGTATATGTTTAAACCTATACTAGAAATCCGACAAGTTATGGATATATGTATATTCATGCATTAAAGTAACTATGATCTATGTATTTGTTTACAAATGTGCGACTATGTAATAAGTGATACTTAATTAGGTGTTTAGGCATGGGAGTTACATTTGTGGACAAATATAGTGCATGTTTGAGCTCATTTTATGATAGAATTTTTAGGGTCTCTCCCTTTATCCTCGCAAAACCAAAAAGAAGTAGAGAAGTGACACGACTTATCATATTTGTTGGTATTAAGTCTGAAACATTTAGTGAAGATATCCACTTACTAGATAATTGACCTTATTTTCACCTCACTTCACCGAATCCATAAGGTGCAAATTTGGGATCTAACACAATTTACGTTAAGATTCAAGCAAAATATACAAGATCATATGAATAAGATATGTTATTTTTCATAGTTTTAGAGTAAAAAAACATGAATCTTTAGTTGTTATAGTTTATCAAATATTTCCAACCTCCTAAAATTAAGAGTATGAACATTATAGTAATGCCATAAATGGTCCCAAATTGTGTTTTATTATATCATGCAAAGAATTGAGATCTACTAAATTATAACTCTCCTTTATTGCAAGTTTGAAAAATGCAATTGATTTGACCACTAATCATCAAATCATGACATCTTCAAAGTTGCATCCCCATTATCAATGATAACAAAATATTCCTTAAATAAGTATTTCATATTTTATTAAGAACATGGTCATTAAGGAAGAATAATTCCTCTTATCTAGACCCAACAAAGGTATAATAATAACTAAAAAAGTGGAGGAATGGTGACACTGAATATCACTTTGAACATTATTAGAATCTCTATTTAAATAAAAACTACATTCAAATGAGCATGTAAAGTGTTTTGATTAGAAATGATTAGGTTAAAGATATAACCAAGGTAAATGAGTTTTCAAAAATAGTCACAAAAGAAACTTAAATTGAAGAATATCAAAGATCACAACCGAAATAGAGGCTTACTATATTATTTTAATAAACATTAGATTGGAATGAAAAATTAATCTATTTATATGGAAATGTCTAACTTAAACATAAAAATATGATCAATACATGATACCATTGTTTCAATGAAGTTGGAATAAAATACATCCCTTTTGATACAACCACATCTATGTTCCTATCTTTTTAGCTAGGTAACTATAGAAATTATTCCCTTATAACCTCAATTTAGTAAAGCATTCAAGTGGCATGAGAGAAAAAATGAATGTAAAGAAATGAATATTTATAAATCATTAATGTATGTATGCTAAAGAATGTAAGCTAATTAGCAAAGGACTTAACACCAAGTAAATCCTAGCTTGATTATTTAATCAAATACATCAAGATAACACATGAAAAGAAGCTAATAAACTTGCACAAAACATTAAAAAAAATAATGCAAGCCTCCTTTAGTAGTTGCATGCACTTTTGATATGTAAATATTTCCTTTTAAGCTAAACACAAGCCACACATGATCAATGATGTTTGATAAAAGGAAGATGTCTCCTCAAAATGACCCAAAGACCATATTTGAATCTTCTCTTACTACTTTTAGAAAGTAAGGGGGTTTCTCAATTTGTAAAACCTTCTTATAATAGAAATACTTTCTTGAGTAATAGGTATCAAATGTATTACAAAGATATGGTGTATATTGGTAAGAAGGTACTAGGTTTCTTTTATAGCTTTCCACTTTGGGAGAAACTTACATCCTAGTGAATGTGGGATAAAGGAGATGCAAAATTAGGAGTGGATGAGAATGTTTAGAAGAGATTAATTAGGAATGAATGGCCCATGAGAGTTAGAGGAGGTTTAATTAATCAATTGAGATTAATTAATAGGACATGTTTAACTCGTATAAGCTATTTGGAGATGATATAGAGGGAAATAGGTGGAATTTGAGGGTTTTGAGAGGGGGATTTGATTAATTAAATACAAAATTTTGAAATGGTAATTGATCAATAATGGGTAATAAATTAATTAAAAATGATTTTAACTAATGAAGCAACATTAATTGCCATCCATGATGAGGGAAATTATCTAATTAGCTGAAGGTCACTAATTATAGTGTGATAATGGGAAGAAGATGATTATTACAATTTTAGTGTTAAAATTGTGTCTACATTTTCCCCTCTTTGATGTGGTGTAGCGTGAGTGACACCATTTCAAAGATAGTAGAACATTTTATGTTGTATGAGTAGAAGAAAAATTAGTAGCATGGATGATGCCCCCTTGAACGTCGATGGGGTGATAGAAGAAGGCGATTGATGCTCAAAAAGAAGAGGTAGAGGAAAAACCAATTGTGGTGGCCGACAGGCCATTGCAAGAGTCAAAACCATCATGGTGAGGGATATATATATAGGGTGGGAGGGGTAAAAATAATTCATTTTCACCCTCTCAGTTAATATAAAAGAACTTTGGGTGATCACGGCGAGTAGAGATGACAACATTAGAGTTTATTCATTACACCGAGCGAGTTCAGGAGTAATGATGGATGCATCAACATGAGGAGAAAGTAGGTGATATTTTTTAGTTTAAATATTATTTTTTATTTTTAAAATTTTTAGTGCATTAAATACTTGAAAAACTAGGGAGCATAAGGACACTAAAATCCACCTAGGTCAATTTCAACAATGTTACACTAGGTAGTAGTGGCCTTATAGAGTTTTCAGAGGCCTCACCATGTCATCATTGACATCGCTGCAAATTTTGGCAACGTCACTTTAACAAGATACCTCGCCAAAACTTATAGCGGCCTTGCCTTCAGTTCCCTCACCACAACTTGTAACAACCTTTCTTGCATTAACGACCTTGCACTAGGTAGCATCAACCTCACCCGAAAATGGCGACCTTTCCCCAAGTAATGGAGACCTTGACGAATTTAGTTGTACATATATTTTAAATAATTTTAAAATTTTTAAAGTAAAAAGGGCTAAGTCTAAAAAATAATTTTCTATAATTACAGGAGCGGTTAGGTGTGATCCAGTTTTACGAGTGCTGATCTCTTTCCTTACAGGTGTTGGAGACTTTTTATCCACATGAGTGGTCATTTTTAGAGGAATTAGGTATGTTTTTTGTAGCATTGATGTCAACACTCCAATTGGATAAGCCATTATTGATAACGCTGATAGAGAGATGAAATTTAGACATGAGTATATTCCATCTCCTGACAGGGAAGATGACCATGAATTTGGACGACGTTCAGTGTATAATATAGATTCTAATTATGAGGGACCATATCTATTATAACAATACATTGATAGACTATGAGATGATTTGAGTGACAATATTCTATGACATGCCTAAACGAAGATGGACCAACATAATACTTGCCAATATTTATGATAGAGACATGTTCGAGGATATTCCTTTAGTATTGATGTCTCTTATTAGTGGCATCTTTCCACCTGATAAGAGTGGTGTTACTTTGCAATTGAATACATATGCATCATAAAATTTATGGTAGAGAATGATCAGGTGTTTGCGTGGGGATAAAACGTTTTGGGAAAATTATACATGGATCCACACTTGGTCATCCATAGAGAGGGACAAAGTATATGATACACAACCATTTTATAGATCTGGTCCTAGGAGCACATAGCAATGGGATGACAAATTGGACCATTTGAGGTATTAGAGGAGGACGAACCATAAGCATTTGGATGGATCCATTTAGGAAGGGGCCTTCAGGGATACAAAGAGCTATTGGTGTACAAGAGGGCCATAAATGAGAAAGTGCCAACAAAAATCATATGAAGGCCATATTTGGCCATGTGGGTCTGAGTAAATAGTTATGAAAAGTTGGCATATTCCCGTACAAAGTGTTATCTATTTTAACAAAAGGATTTCCTTATAGAGCGCTATAGGCCAACAATAGTACTCAGACAATTTGGGTCACACAAGGGATCCCAATAGTACTGGATGCATTCATACAAATGACTAGAGAGATATGAGTGTGGGGCCCCATGATAGATATAACTATAATCAACACATATTAGGCCAATCTAGCCAAAACAATTTGGGATATGAGGAGAGGTATCCTGGATCTTGGGATTACAAGTGAGTATTAGGTGTGGTACCATTAGTTTCACCATGTCAGACTTACGATACCCATATAGAGACCAACTGACATATCTAAGGCAATAATATTAGTGCAATGGTGACACACATATACAACACATGGAATAAGACAAATAAAACCAATAGTGTAGGTAGTTAGGGTTATGGGAAGAGGAGGTGATGATGGGAAATGACATATAGATGCCATAGTTAACAGAGTTCTAACATATCTAGGGTGCAAGATTCTTCTCGCATTAGTGATAATGCACAAGGTTTCACCAATGTAGGCACTAGAAGGAGGCTCACCCATAATAGTAATAAGTACCAGAGAAGTCACTGTGAGTAGTGGATCTAGGAGTGGAGATGGAGGGAGTGGATCTACTAGGAGTGGAGTTATCATAGTGATGAGTGCAGCTTTAGCAAGAGGATGACATGGATGGGGGAAAATCCAAGAGGAGATGGTAGAGATAGAGGTGGATAGGGGACCACTTTAGTGAACATGATGTAGTTGGCCCAATGTACTATTATGTAGATGAGATTGAGTATAGGGGAAGGTCCCTAAGGTACACCACCAACAACAAAATGAGAAAAATAAGTGATAATTATGAAGATAACAACACGAGAGGCCAAGATTGTAAGTTTGGTGGGAGAGTGTCCTGGTGTAGAAAATGGAGTCAAGATATCAAAAATATCAGTAGGGAGATTCAAATCACAACAACCTTAGACCAGATAAAAGCAGAGTGGGATAATTCTATTAGAGAAAGACACGATGTGTAGTGAGAAGAAAAACCTCTGAGGAGAGTGCAATACACCATGCAACGAGAGGAATGCCACCTAAGTGGTGGAGAAATGCCTACATGGGGATCGAGATACAACTCAAGTAGTGTATGGAGCCTAGGTGTTACATATATGTTAGAATGCATCACTTAGATCTAGGGAGAGGCTACCTACTATAGTCCTTTATATGAGCTATCCGTTCTAGCAGACTAGAGGGCTATGAGTTACTCATAGAGGAAAATAATGATTTGGTCACAAAAATTATAAAATTGAATGGGATCACAAGCCTTAATGGGTATGCCATCAGTTATGGGACCACTAGGGTCATCGACATAGGTACCAGGAGGACTAAGGTGACACTCACCATCTCTAGGGATATTTAACAGTGCATCACTAAGAGAGAGTCAAGTTAAGAGCTGACTTAGTTATATCTAGTATTATTTTTTGATTGGGCTATGATGAGATGCAACATACTATTTTGAGACCATTGTTTTATAAAGTAGAGTGCCATTTGACATCCCTATTTATAGATGACTATTTTAGATATCGTCCATATATATATGTTTTGAGTTTGATTTTTCTTATCTCATTATAGATGTATAGTCTTGTTTATTGTGATGTTTGGATAGATGTTTGTACATGGATGTATGAGTATATTAGATGTGATGAGTATATGATGATCACATAACTTGTTTTTTTAATTTCTAGATATACTCTATTTGCATTGATGTGTGTTGTGTTTCAGACATATAGATTATCCATTTCATTTCTGATTACATCACTTACCATTCGTGCCTTAGTAGAGTATAGAAAAGGAATGAGTCATTTAAAGGAAACATTATTTAGAATAGGGATTTAGTTAGAAATTTTTGAGATGGGTCGATGTGACGAGGGATGGAAATATTGTAGCATAGTTTACATACTATTATGGCTTGAAATACCTTTTATTTGATGTAAACATACAACAAAAAGGTAAAATGACATGAAAATCCACAATACCGAGATTTTTAAGATGCTACAAAACTCATTCAAAATAAAGTTGATAACTTCATCAACTTATAAACTTGATCTTACAACTAATCCTCTCATATAAATTCATTTATATCATTCTCACCTAAGATTTTTTGACTATTATGTTTGAGGATCATTGATAACATAATCATCAAACAAACTTGATGTTCATAACCAGTATATATATATATATATATATATATATATATATATATATATAAAATCTTACTCTATCATACACCCACAGTCCTTCTTAAGATGCTATCTTGTCTAGGAATAACAATCACATGACATTGTGAATTGAATGAACTAAGTCCTTAAGGCTCCTTGGTTGATTCTTCCAACTAATGCCAACACATTTACACAGTTTATGTCTCTATTTAATGCTAGATGTAACAAAATTTCATTTGGAGAAGGCCAATATATCATTATCATACACTATTAGAAATTGTCAAATCTTTCAAACAAGATTTAGCCTATCTACTATTCCCGCATCCAATCTATCATATCAAAATCCTTTAGGGTATAATTCTAATTACAAGAGCATTATCATAAGAGCAGTCATAATATAAGTAATTAAATCCTTGATTAGGATAACAACATAAACCAGTGAGGTTTAAAAGTGGATAATGAAGCAAACCACCTTTTTACAATTATTCCTTCATACATATCCTAATGACAACAAGTTCCCAACTTGTTTAATCAAGATCTCCCTTCTTGATCTAGTACCTTATTTTATTTAAGCTTGTAGCCCTATTTTAGGTCATTTCTAGGTGTAACTTCTATATGAAAAAACTTCTTTCCTTACTGTTAAAAGTTTTGTATACCCCTTTTCATCTTATTTAAGCTTCAAAAGTTTTAGAACTTGATTATTTAAGGAAATTACACAGTTAACAATTTAGACTTAGTAATTAGGCCTCTTAACAAAATTGGTATACCTTTCCCAAACTATCATGAAGATCCAACAAGTGTGATAATTTATTTTTCCGAAACCACTTTCAACATGATGTAGGTTCCCTCTAGATGATACATTACCATTATTATCCTCTAATATTTTACAACAAATGAGATACAAAAAACTTTGTATGAAACCCTAATCGAGGGTTTAAAACAACCCTTTACCTGGGAAAATTTAATTATATTTTTTTCTTGGAGCTCTTCATGATCCGAATCCTATTTGAGAAAATCTTTCATACCTTCATGCAATTTTTCCTTTTAACAAGTTTAACTTAGAACTACTTCCATGCATCCGTATAATAAGATTTTCCCTGAAAATGCAACACAATGAAATACAAACATGATAGTTTGTAAGGAATTATATGCTATCAAGACAATTTCAACCTTTATTTCATTAATAAACCTCATCCAACATCAATGTAATAAATAATAATAATAAAGCTTGGTAAATTTCAACCATTCTTCTTGAAATAATAAAACATAGTCTTCTATATACAAAAAATTACATACTTGAGGTTTATTACACCAAAAATATTTTTCTCCACTAGACAAAGACCTACTCAAAACAATCTATCACCTCCATTTATTGTGATTTTACTCTACTAATCCTAATTAGATCAAATTCCTCTATAATATAATAAATTTCTAAGCTTGGGAGTGGTTGAAACAACCTCCCTAAATCTTGTGAGCAACACTTTGCTAAGTTAAATTGATTATCTAGCCTTTTCCAGTGTAGAATTATCCATGTTTGTAGTTTTTTTATGACTATTTTACCTCTTCAAATTATGGGAATAATTCCAAATCATAATCACAATATTTTAGGACTTTTGACCTCATATAGTTCTCAAATTTTACCTATTGGAGGGAAAATTAAGTATAACTTGTTTAAGAACAAATGAATCTTCAATGGCTTCTTATTGACTTTGGAAAACCTCCTAAACACCCTCACACTATGAATAGGAAATTTACATCATGTACATATTTTAGATCATGATGCTCCTGCATCAGACTCCCGTAGTGGGAAAAATTTGAGCTCCTTCTCAAATGAAACATTTTGCACTTCTTTTTTCTTCTCTTCTAGTTCTTCAACATCTTCTTCTTCCTCATTTCTTCACAGTGTGTGAGCCCAAATGGATCAATATCAATTTCATATTTTTTAGTGAATTCCAATATGAAGGAATCTATCTCCTCTTCTTCAAAGTTCTTCATACCTGCAAAACTAAAAACATACATAGATTCAAAATATTGAAGCATTGTTTCCTCTTTATTAGTATTTTCTTCATCCAAGAGCTTTAACAATACCATCTCAACTTATTTTATGGCCTCCTTATATCCTATGAGGATTAAGTATTATGAATCATTCTTGATTGATAGCCAAATCATCTCTTACTCTTCCATTTCTTGATTCAAAACTAATTCATCTTCAACTTGTGCCATTTAAAACACCTTCTCATGTTGTATTTCAGGTTCCATAAGAACTTCAATAGGTGCTTCATATTTACATTCACTTCTCATGAACCTATCTAGTAACTCAATTGTTTTCGTATATAAAACATCTTCTTACAAATTTACATTCTCGCTATCAAACACAATTTTACAAGGATAAATTTAAGAACATTTAGTTTCTTCAAATACTTCTTCATCTTCATCAAGCATTTCTCCTTCCTCTAGATAGCATATCTCCACCTCTTCTTTCTCAAATGACAAATTTTCTTGATGTTATTTTTTCTCTTTTGTATTTTTGGACTTTAAGCCCTCAAAGTAGGATTCTCCATCATTCACCTTTTCACCTATATACACACAACAAGAAATGATCAGATTTAAACATTTAAGGATTTATTGTCTCTCTCTTCATCTCCTTAGGTTGTTTTTCTAACAATTTAATTTGTATTTTTTTTTTTTCTAATTGATCTCCTTTTACCTTTTTATATGCTCAATAATCTATTTGAGAGGCCATTGTACTACTGTGTTTATTCTCACAAAGAATATTTGTCTTGTTTTCTCTAAAAACTTATCTATGCCTGCCAGAACCAACTTAATCTTAGTTATTTCTCTCTCCACATCTATCTCTTTCTCCATGTTTTTGTGGCATTTATCTTTCCACAATCCCTTCATATTTTCGTTCTCATTTCTCTCATTCTTCTCCTTTCCTTTAGGCCTCACTGGACCTATCTATCCTATTTGATTCCTCTAGTATCTCACCTAGGTATTTTACACCTTAGTCTATTGATACTCTTCTATTCCTTTGTATTGGACTTCATTTTTCTCCTCTAAAATATTCTTGAGATATTATTGAGCTTCTACTAGCTCTTCCTTCTTAATTTCAATAGGTATTGATACTTCTCTTCTCAACTATATGTTTCAAAGAACCTTCCTTTTCATCTCTTACTCTTAAAACCTTGTCAACCACAACAACATCAGTACAAAATATCAACTTATCAAGAGCAACATGCTATGATGCCAAAAACTGATGGCTTGCTCAACTTATAAACTTGATCTTATAACCGATCCTCTCATATAACTTGATTTTATATCATTCTCACCTAAGTCTGTTTGAATATTATGATTGAGGATCATTGATAAAATGCTCATCTAATAACCTTGATGTTCATAAAAAGTATATCATAAATCTTTGTCTATCATACACCCACAGTCCTTCGTAAGATCTTGTCTTGTCTAGGAATAACATTCACATGATATTGTTAATTTAGATGCTTCAACTGATGCCAACACCTTTACACATTTTATGTCTCTATTCAATGCTATGTGTACCAATAGTTCATTTTGAGAAGTCTAATATATAATTCTAATACACTATTAGAAATTGGTTACCCTTCCAAACAAGTTTTATTATATATACTATTCATACATCCAATCTATCGTTTCAAATTGCTTTAGGGTATAATGCCAATTACAAGAGCATTCTCATAAAAGAAATCATATAATAAGTGGTTAAATACTTGATTAAACCATTGAAGTTCAAAAGTGGATAATGAAGCAAACCAACTTGTTACAGTTCCTTCATACATATCCTGATAACAACCAATTCCCAACTTGTTTCATCAAGATCTTCCTTCTTGATCTAGTACCCTATTTTATCTCATCTTATAGCCCTATTTTAGGTCATTTCTAGGTGTAACTTCTACATGAAAAAACTTATTTCTATATTATTAACAATTTTTTATACCTTTTTTCATTTTATTGAATCTTCAAAAGTTTTAGAATCTAATTCTGTAAGGAAGTTATGTAGTTCACAATTTAGACTCAGGAATTAGGTCTCTTAGCGAAATTGGCATACCTTTCCCAAAATATCATGAAGATCCAAAACATGTGCACATATATAAGTCTAAAACCACTTACAACATGATGTATGTTCCATTTAGATGACATGTTACCATTATTAGCTTCTAAGTCTATAATGAATGAGATACACCAAACTTTGTATGAAACCCTAATTGAGGGTTTAGAATAACCCAGTAGGGGAAACATTTAATTATCTCTATTCTTATAGCTCTTCATGATCCAAATACTATTTGATAATATTTATCATACCTTAATGAAATGTTTCCTTTTAGTAAGTTTATCTTGGATCTGCTTCCGTGCACTTGTATAATAAGCTTTTCCCTGAAAATGCAACACAATCAAAGGAAAACATGACATTTTGTAAGAAATTATATGTTATCAAGACAATTTAAACCTTTATTTCTTTAAGACACCTCATACACCACTAACATAATATATAAGAATAAGAAGTCTCAATGAATTTCAACCATTCTTCTTGAAATAATAAAACACAGTCTTCTATATACAAAACTTTTCCTATTAGAGGCTTATTACAACAAAAATATCTTGCTCCACTACAAATACCTGCTCAAAAAAATTCTATCACCTCAATTTATTTTTATTTTAATATACAAATCCTGATGGGGTCTAAATTCTTTATAATAAAACAAATTTCTAAGCCTGGAAGTGGTTGAAACAACTTCCCCAAATCTTCTCAACAACTATTTTGCTTGGTTAAATTTATCATCTAGCCTTTTCCAATATAACATTATCTATGTCTGTTATTTTTTTATGACTATTTGAATTCCTCAAATGATTGGAATAATTCCAAATCACACTCATAAGCTTGTAGGACTTTTGACCACATCAATTTTTCAATTTTTATCCATTGGAAAGAAAATCGAGTATAACTTGCTTAATAAAAAATGAAGCTTCAATGGATCCTTATTAGCAATGAAAGATCCCCTAAACATCCTTAAAATATTAATAAATACAAATAATGGCATTTACATCATGTACATAGTTTAGATCTTGATGCTTCTGCATCAAAAATACATGAACAATGCAATACGAGAAAGTAAATGATCAACCAACCAAATATTTTTAAGAAGTTGCAGGAATGAATTAAAGAAAAAATACATGAGAAATGCAATATGATAAAGTAAATAAACAACCAACCAACTGACCAAAAAATCATGAGAAAACACACTCAAACAAGCAATGTTCAAGAAAATCAAACATGCACTATGAAACTACCCCGAGCAAAGATATATGTCAGGAAAACAAATATAGTAAGCAAACAAGCTTGTTGATGAAAAAATATCACAAGCTGATCCACATATCATGCAATATGACTATCACACACTCAAGTAAGATGTTTTGTAGTATAGTTTATGATTTTTAGTGATTTTGCATCATACACTATTTTTGGATTTTTCTAGATTTTCTAGGTTTTTTGAATGTTTTGGATTTTATAGGATTTTTGAATGTTTCAAGATTTTCTAGGTTTTTAAAATGTTTTGGGATTTTCTACTTTTTTGAAACTATGTACAGTAGAACTACGTGCTAACATTTCCCAATGAGAGGTGAAAATATACAAAGGAAAATCCCCACACATATATACAAGAATAGGACAAGCTAAATCAAGGCCAAGAGGGATAGGTTCAACAATATTGCAAAATTAAGACATGAAAAAGATAGGAATGAGAAATCATGCCCCCAAGCATGAGATTCTTATGAACAAAATGATCCTCCCATAGCGCCAGAAACTAGCTTTCAATAAAGGATGTGCCTAAAATTCCATAATTACATGGTTTTTACCGTTGGATGAATTTATTTATATTTACTGTATATATTTTGTTTTTTAATTTTTAAATTTAATTTTTGAATAAATTTGAGATTAGATGTAGAAGAATTTGAGGTGCAAGACATTCATGGGATATAGAAACTCTGAACCACAAGGATGAGCCAACTTATAGGCCTTTGAACCAAATTTAGCCACCATAGTGTATGACCGTAACCAGTTAGGCTCAAAATTTCCTTTTTTTCTCATTCCTCAGTAGTATTGAACTGGTTCTCTTTAAGAAAAAGATATTCGACATCATATTCATGAGATATAATGCGTTTATTGTAGCTATTATGGATTTTATTTTGATACACTTTAAGGTGATCCAATGTATGGAGACATTTTTCATCAAGAAACTCAAGATATGCAACTCTAGCCACTCTATAATCATCTTCATTATCCAGATAATATTTTAGGGATATTCACAAAGAGGGAATCTCGATCTCTAAAGGAATGATATCTTCAATGCCAAATATAAGGGAGTATGGGGTTACACCTGTAGGCATACATATGGAAGTATGGTAATCCCATAAGGTAGGATGGATTTGGAAGTGCCAATAATACCTATTTTACTGACCAAATTCTCCATAATACGAACAAGAATTTTGTTATTGGACTCAACTTTCCCATTATCTTGAGGGTAATATGGGGTAGACCATTTTTGATGGATCTTAAAGTGTTGAAAAAGGGTCTTCACTTGTTTGTTCTTAAAATATTTACCACTGTTAAAGACAATAACAAAAGGAATGACATAAAAAAAAATGTTGTAGTTCATGATAAATTTAGCTATCTGAGCATTAGTAACATAAGGGAGAAGAACAACCTTGAGTGATTTGGTAAAGTATTCAGTTGTAGTGATGATATGCTTATGGCCATCAAATGAAGTAGGTGTGAGATTCCCTATAAGATTGAGCTCGCATTTGGAAAACATGAAAGGTGTAGTGATGTGCTACAAAGATTGTGATGATGCATGGATCAAGTTGCTATGTTTTTCACAAAACAAATTTCTTGACATATCGATAATAATTTATTTCCATAGTAGGCCTGTAATAACCCATGCGTAGAAGTTTATTTTCTATAACCATGTCAATCATATGAGAACCATAGATTCCTTCATGAACCTCTTTAGTTGCTTGAATAGACTCTACTGAATTGAGACACCATAAAAAGGTTCCATCATAACCTTGATGCTAGATAACTCCCCTAAGGAGGGTATACCATGTTATTTTTTGGATAAGGGTTCATTTTTTAAAGTGGGAAATATTAGGTAGGAAGGTACCATATTGTAAGTTATTATAAATGTCCACATACCATGGGGAAAAGGTACCAATAACTTCCTAGACCAAACATGATTCTGACATGTTATAAATATGGAATCTTAAATACTCAAGAAAGAAATGAACATCGTTGCTATCCTATGATCCTGATTAAGAGTGAACCAATTGTGGCCATCACGTACGTAAAATTATTCTGAACTACTGGAATTTGCAAAAGAATATTTGATAAAAATAGTCCTTGAGACTGTCCACCATATGCTTATAAGGGATAAGCTTCTCAAATTTTACATTATATTCATGATTAACATGTTTAATAATTAGTTGATACTTATAAGTGAAATGAGCTTGTGTAATATTTCATTTAATGGTGATTTTGAGACTAGTAATAAGTGCCTCATATTCAAAAATATTATTAGTACAAGGAAAACCAATCCTGACAACTCTTGGAATCATATCATCTGTAGGGTGATTAGGATAACACCTGCACTCAAATCATGAAATCCATGTGGATGTGTTAGGCGAGTCAAGACATAATGGTTCTGTTCTTGAAAAGGGAGATTTCACAAGTTGATTAGTTGATACTTTCCCCTTGATTGCTTTCTAATTTACATACTTAATGTCAAAATATCCGAGTAATATGATCCATCTTTGACAATATTTTTAGGGTTGGTAGGCTTAGTGGATGGTTTGAATACAGATTTGGCTTGAAACTAGTTGGAAGATGAAGTGGAAGAAGTATCATAATACATCATTTTTCCCATAGATATAAGTTTTTTTTCACTCAATTTGAGCGCATGACACAATTGATCAAAAGAAGGAGGAGTCTCGAAAATGAAACTCTCTTGGAGGGGAGGAAAAAAATTACATCAATAGGTCTTGCAATTATGAATCAACTAAAACATTGGTCATTTTGGTAAGGTTGTTCTTATACCACAAAAAATAGTCCACAAGATGTTCATTAGACCCTTGTTTGAAATTAGCTATTTGTGCATAGTGATGAGACCAAATTAAGTCTCATCCATTGCACCAAATAACATTATTATTTATCTTATGAAGTGGATTTAGATGTAGTCTTAAGAACTATATAGCTTATTTAAGATTAAATGTAGAATGTATTTGATCTATCTTTGAAATGTCCATTGCAATCTGAATGTTTTCATTTCATAATATTTATTGTAAGTTGGAATGCAGTATTGTGTATGAGAAGGTCATTTGATCTCTTAAATGTATTATAGTAAGTGCAATACTCATATGGCTAAGAGCACATGACTCACAAAGATTACAACATTCATAAAGTAAAAAATGCATGACTTAATTCACACACCGATGCAGGACTCTAATTGGCGTGCCAGTGTAGGAATCTAATTGGTGTGTTGGTGCAAGAATATAATTGACTTGTCAGTGTAGAAATATAATTGGCGTGCCGGTGTAGGACTATAATTGGTGTGTTAGCGCATGACTTGACTTTGCATTAATATACGACTCGCAGAATGAGCACAAAACTTACTATAACTAATATTGCAAAGATCCAAATGAGAATTTGAGAGAGGTTTTTGTTTATCTTATTGCTAGGAGGAAAAACCTCTCTCTAGTTTTATACAACAATAATAATTTTGAAGATATCAACATTTGAAGAAGAAGGTTTTCAAGCACAGTACTAACATAACCAACAGAAGAGTCACTCTAACTAAAATTTCAGAACTCCAAATGGGAATATGAGAGGGGATTTTTCTTCTCTTATTGTTAGGAGGAAAAAATTCTCTCCGTTTGTACACATCAATGAATTTTTTGAAGATATCATCATTTGAAGTAGCAAGGTTTCAAGTGCAAGACTCACACATGTAACATTAGATTCACTCTAACCAAGTTGAAGATATCCAAATGAGAATATGAGAGAGGTTTTTGTTCCTCTTATTGTTAGGAATAAAAACCTCTCTCCATTTTTACACAACATAAATAATTGAGGATATCTCTTCATTTTAAGTTTTAGCATAATAAGGTTGGAGAAAAGTAAATAAAATAAAAAAACATAGGTTCAGTAAAACTACAATTTCTCCCTCATTTCTCAAGGAAAATGAGAATTTCAAGATGTTTTGGAAAGACTACAATAAGGCGCACCAAACCTAGAATTTTTAAAAGATATTCTTTCAAATGAATTGACAGTAATTTTCAGAAAATTAGGGATGAAAATATGGCAGGAAAACTTTCACGTTGAAAGATTTATTCATGCAAGAGAAAACTTAGCAAATGAAAATAAATAGCTAAGTGCATGTAGAAAATATGTTTCAATTTAGAATTTTAATATTTGATTAATTATCTTCCATGTTTATCTCCTTGTCATATGGAAGAATTAGCCAAGTGCAAGACGAAGATGTAGTTCAATGTAGAGTTGAAGTGTTTGATTAGATCTCTTCCATATTTATCTCCTTGTCAAGTGGATGAATAAATAGTACAATCTGGAGTTGTAGTGTTTGATTAGATCTCTTTCATATTTTTCTCCTTGTCAAGTGGAAGAATACATAGTACAATATAGAGTTATAGTGTTTGATTAAATCTCTTCCATATTTGTCTCCTTAACAAGAGGAATAAGTAGTTAAATTTGAAGTTGTAATGTTTGAATAAAATTCCTCCCATGTTTATCTCATTGTAAAGTGGAAGATGTAGTCAAATTTTTCCCAAGATTATAGGTAGGTAGTTATATAATCTTAGAATAGGGATGAGTTTTAAATATATCTCCAACACACTCAATGTATCAGGAGAAGATGAATGATTTTTGTAACATCATTTCTAATTAATAAAATTTGCAGTTCAAACATTTTGGCAGAATTTTATTTTTAATTTTCTTAACCCAAATCCGAGGGAAGATCAAGGGGGTCCACTCTTACCCAAGGAGGATGATGATTTATTTTTTTCAGAATAAATATTTGTTGTTTTGTTTTATTTTTTTAAATCCGCACTGTGTGTTTTATTTTACTTTGTTTGTGAAGCTTCACTTTTATTTATTTGTTTTCAGTTATTCATTTTGCTTCAATAGAACAAATTTGTTTTCTGTTATTTATTTCAGCTTGTTAAATTATATTTAATTTAAGTTATTTAGATCCGATTCATTTTCAGCTATTGAATTCTTTTTAATTTTTTTTTAGTTTTAGATCAAAGAATTGTAAGATCATTATTTATTTTAGCCCTTTTTGTAGATAGTCGTGGACATTGCCTATTTTTTCCATTCTTTGTGATTAAATGATGAGGAAAGCAATGACCCTCATCACATAGGATATCAAGTAGTGTCGATATTCATAGAAAAATGAGCAATGAATGCATCAGATAAAGATGTAATAGATGTTACTGAATGGATAGGTAGATCATAGAACCATCACATAACATAGTCATGCAAGATTCGAGGAAACGATTTTTAGAAGAGTGTAAGGCCATAAAAATAGTTAAGACATGCAATGTGAAAGGAATGAAGGTGTTCTTGAGGGTTTCCATGGACATTGAAGATATTAATCTTACGTGCACATAAATTAGGAGGCAACAAATAAGAGGAGATGGCGGATGCAAAAGAGATATGAAGGAGGAGTGAGGAATCTAGAGATATAGAGAAGGATGAAGAGGCTTTTTGCAATTGGTGAATTTGGGTTTTTAAATCATGGTATAATGAGGCTAGGTCATACGTTCCTGAAGAGGATCCTTGTCCTGTGTGAAAATTAATGGGGAGGGTAAAGTGGGTTGTAGGAGTAGGCATATAAACAAGGACAACAGATGTAGGTGGAAGAGTGGTGGTGGAAGGAGGTGTAAGTGTTATAATAGGAAAACAAGTATCATTGGAGCCAGAGGGTTGAGCTTAACTAACCTCTTGGCCTCATCACAAGAATTGAATATTAAAATATCTAGGTCTTGAGGGTTTTCAACAAGATGAGCATAGAGATCATGAAGATCTATATCAATAAAGAGGTTAGAAGTCTCAGCCATAGAATAAGATCAAAATAATGCTCGAGGAGGAATGGGGCTCACTAAATTATTTGATCAAATTGGAATTAAATCTAATTTTAGAGTAAATTACTGTAATAAATGATATCCATGAGATTGCATACAACAACACACAAGTAATAATCATTCAAAGATATAACACCCTAAGAAAATTAAGGGAGAAAGATGACTTATCTAATTTTTTGTAACCTGGGAATGATCACAACTGTGTATCTGATAGAACAGACTAGAAACAATGTTAAATTGGTTCACCAAGGGTTCATAAACAAAGGAATGTAGGGGCCAGAAGCTTCATAAGAGGGAAGGAGTGCCCCAGGCACTAATGAATGATATGGGATCATGTTTCTATTCATATGCTTGCAATTTGGTATTTTTTGGGCCAAAATATATTCATTGTTATTCTCTTTTTGTCACTATGATGTTTATTGTTAGATTACCAATCCAACATGTAACCTAAAAAACAAATGACTACCTACATATGCCCACAAACCACATCAAATATAATAAAAAATATGCATAATGGGGAGTTAGATTGACCCTGGTGGTCAACTAAAGAGCAAGCTTATGAATGAGCACTACACTACATCTTAGAATCCATGTAGTTCTCTCCGTGCTTGGGTATCAGTGAATTTCGTGCCCTAGGTTTCGCTTGTGCAAGTTGCATGATGATAGTGGGATAGATATATACTATCTCAACTATGTAAAATGCGTGTGATGGAATATAATAAAATTCCCTCCTATGTAATGTATATATCCTAATATAACCCTTGTCCCTTATGTGAATGTTCTATATATGTACTTCGTAGTGCTCTTGCGCCTTTGTGCAAGCCTAGGTGGTGATAGATAATGATTATAGTGTTTGGTCCCCTATTTGAAAGAAGTAACTATATATATGATTCCCTTGTTTAAATTTCATAATTGACAACTGAAAGGCTGACCCAAAGTGTTAAAAGGTGACTAAGAAGTGAAAAGAACCCAAAAGATTAAGAATAAGAAAGAGAGGGATATGAGCGCCTAGGAGGGAAACAAGTGCCCAAGCACTTTTTTCCTAACTGGGCACTAGTGTTTGAGGCCATCAAAAGGTAAATAAGTTAAGTGACGGTAGAACTGTAAGATGTGTAAAACCAGTAAAGTGCAAGAGACAAAGCAACCAAAAGGCCAAAAGGAATTGTTAGCAACTAGTTTTCTTGCTTAGGAATCATGTATACATTAGTATGCTTTATGACCTAGAAATGTACCCAAGTGCATAAATTTTGTGTTTACAAGTAATCCTAATTAGAGATGATTAAAAATATCCCACATGGACCATTATTAAACCTAATGTGTTTGCATCCACTCACTACCTCACATGTCTTACATCCTTCTTGACTCTCAGTGTTGAGTCCTTGCATCTTACTAGTTATGTGGAGTCAATGGGGGAGTAAGACATCCTATCACTATATAATCTATAGTACATTATGCTAATGGAATGAAATATATAATATTGTTTACAAATGAGTTCTCAATGTGAAATATTTACACATATATGTTCCCATATCTCATTTTCTCTATCATATCCTATCACCTCTCATGTCTTCTACTATCCTATGTTTCAAAGAGTCAGTACATTTACCATCTATTGTATCCTTCATCTTCACTTTATCCATCTCTTAAATTTTACGTGAGTTCATAATGTGTCCATGTTCATTAATATTTCTCATGATCACTATCAAAACTAGGTCCCTCACGTCGATACCTAGTCAAAAATCCAAAACAATAAAATATTAAAAAACTACTAAAAGCATATAAAACTAATAAAAAATATATTAAAAAATCACAAAAAAAACCATTAAAAAACACCTAAACATTGGAAAAAACAAAAAAATCCCAAAAATCAATACATTGAATCCTATCATGATGTCCGTTCCAAATATTATATAATCATAAAAACATCCTAATCCAAATCTCTTGTGTGTATCCTCGCTTGGGGAAATCTCAGATCTCATTTTATCCCTCACATCTATATTTATTTGGGGGAAATGACCCAATTAATCCCGAATCATCTTAGCCCTTACATGTATCCTTGCTTAGGGGAAAAATAGATCAGTCAATCATCACTTTAGAACACATTATGGGTAGAGTTACATGTCTTTATGTAAATTTTTATTACAATGTTACTTTGTTTAGTTAGTTGTTGACTAATTACACATTTACTATTTATCATCTTGGTTCATTTATAACAAGGGTGCATACCTTTACTATGTATATTGGATTTATTTTTTACTTTTCTATTTTCTTTGTGTGTTTATTTATGCACACATTGAATTACTCATCATGATTATTTAATAATCATGGTTCAAAATGTATTGTGTAAAACAAAAATAGATTATCTGAATTACAAAATCTGAATGGAAATTAAAGCTATGAAAAATTCATTCCCATCATCATTATATCACAATCAATATCAAATAAAAAATAAAAATTCATCACCATATGTTTATCACATATCATCTACCATAATCAACTCATCGACTATAATCATCTCAACATATCTACATCTATGACATAATAACAATGTGTAAATAAATAATCAAATCAAAATCGTCACCTATTTAACCCTTCTACCAACTATAATTCACATACAAAAACCTTATTTTTTCCCTTTGAACCTCCATTTCTCATTTTCTGAGCCCATTTTTCTTGTCTCTCATGTGGCAAGATCTTATTCATCATATCAAGCAATTTTTCAACGCTTTATCATGTCACCCATCCACTCTAGGGGGAACTCCCTTAACACAATCTAGACTTATTGGGGCATCTAAATGCTTCAATGGTGAAAATCAGGTAATCCAAAACACTTATTTATCATTTGTTCAATGATCTACATGTGTCTACTATCTTTAAAATACTATTACTCTGTAATAAAAATTTAAAGAGGGGAAAATATAGACACCCTAAAAATACTCACTACACATTATAAGAAATTTTACGATTCACTATAGTTAATACCATCACCTATCTTTAATCATCCCTATCAATCTCATAATCCAAAAATAATTATAAAAGACACTATAGACCACTATCTATCCACATCCCACTTATAGAATTAATTAATTGATTCTACAACACCTAAAGCATACGATACACCATTTAAATAATTTAATTAGCTATTTAATTCAATAAAAACTGAATAACAATCAATTATCTACTCACCTTCTGCTCATCTCCACTTCACTATCCAACTCACTCAAGCTGACTAGTAATCCCACTCAAGTTCTAAAACACTAAAAACTTGGTCAAATATTCTAACCAATTTGCATGTACAACTAAATTTGGAATAAATTAAATTTCCAAATTGTACCGACTTTCAGCCAAAATACTTCTAGAGAGCCGATACTGTTATGTTACTCATTTGATCACCCATTCATCATTAATGCATTCATTCATCTGATCAATAAATCAACAATCCCTTTACATTGCTTATAGCTGAGTTTACTTTCATTCAAAAACATTATGGAGTAACTGTTGGAGATATTCTATGTTGTAGTGTGAACATTAGGATATCATTGTTAATATGGATATAATATTATCATGGATAATATTAATGTAAATGTAAATGTAATATTACATATAGTAAATAGTATTTACTATATGGTAATTAGTAAGTTAATATGTTAGATAATAAAACAATGAGATATTGTTTTATTATCAATATTATTAATGTTGTTGAAACCATCCAGGTAGATTGGTTTCATGTGCAAACAAAGATTGTTGAGAAGGTTGCACATGGAGACAAAGATGTTATCAAGAGGGTTGTTACTATGCAAAACCTATATAATGGAGTTCATAGGTATGGACATATTGAAAGAGTTAGTAGAATGTAATAGAAGAGAAGATTGTGTGAAGCATTGTAATGTAATACAATAAGTGTGGAGTGTATACTGTATATGAATAGATTAATATATCAATATGTTATGTCATTGAGTTAAACCTATGATCAATCAGATATGTATTGTATATGATGTACTTAGTGTGGTAGATAGAGAAAGAATCGAAGCTATCACTTGCTCCTAACCTGTGAATTCCTAACATCTGGTATCCGAACAGGGTCGTCTAGTGATTAAATTGCAGAAAAGGAGCTTGCAGAGCCAAAAGAAAAAGAAATATGGGTGCAGATCTGAAATTCTGGAACTGTGTGTTTACACAGTTTTTGGCGATGACCGGACTAAAATGTTGAGGAATGACAATGAATCAATGACAACTAACTAAATCGGTGACGATCAACAGTGAATCATCGACGACCGGATGAATCGGCAATGATTGCTGCTAATCGGTGCCGATTACTACTAAAATTTGGTAAAAACACCATGGAAGAATTCAGATTTTCATTTGCTTCAAATAGTATGAATATTAGCATTGAAGGTTTTGTATCTACTATATGTACAAAAGGAAAGAAAAATAAGCATCCTAAGAAAGAAAAAATAAAGGTCATAACAAAACCTTTTGCATGTTATTACTGTAAGGAATCTAGTCACAAGAAAATAAATTTCTTTCAAAGAGCAAAGGACCTCATAGAGGGTAAACTGAATCAAAAGATACCATCAGATAATAATGCTAAGTCTTGCAAAAGATTGACTACAAGAGAATATAGAGAACACTGGAAAAATAAAATAAAGAATTAGTTTCATCTTGTTGGAGGAAGGAGGTAATGGAGGAAGGAGGACAATCAACGTCCTCTCATTATTCACCAATGATGAGGTCGCAGACAGATGTGGTGATATTCTATTTCAGTTGTGTGTCGTGTTTATAAACAAGGGGGTGAAACTATTTTCATGTTTTGATTTTAATGTGTTCACACAGACTAACAACAGTTCTTGAGTGTCTATTTGGTGTGGAAGAAGTAAACTGTTTGACTCAGCTTACAAGGGCAAATCATCTATGTATGATCCTTTGACTGTCGTACGGTCCTCTGACTGCCATACTTCAGTGGAAGGTACTTTGTTGGAAGGTGACCAGTCGATGAAGATGTTCATATGACAAGGATGATCATTAGCAGTAAGATCCAAATAGCAATGGCTACTCCAACAAGTTTGATGTTTTCAGGAGCTCTTACCCCATATTCACACTAAGGGGGTGTGTTGGAGATATTCTATGCTGTAGTGTGAACATTAGGATATCATTGTTAATATGCATATAATATTATCATGGATAATATTAATGCAAATGTAAATGTAATATTACATATAGTAAATAGTATTTACTATATGGTAATTAGTAAGTTAATATGTTAGATAATAAAACAATGAGATATTGTTTTATTATCAATATTATTAATGTTGTTGAAACCATCCGGGTAGATTGGTTTCATGTGCAAACAAAGATTGTTGAGAAGGTTGCACATGGAGACAAAGATGTTGTTAAGAGGGTTGTTACTATGCAACTCCTATATAATGGAGCACATAGGTATGGGCATATTGGAAGAGTTAGTAGAATGCAATAGAAGAGAATATTGTGTGAAACATTGTAATGTAATACAATAAGTGTAGTGTGTATAATGTATATGAATAGATTAATATATCAGTATGTTGTGTCATTGAGTTAAACCTGTGATCAATCAGATATGTATTGTATATGATGTACTTAGTGTGGTAGATAGAGAAAGAATTGAAGCTATTACTTGCTCCTAACCTGTGAATTTTTAATAGTAATCACATAATAAGAAAATCCAATCTCTCATCAAGATCCAAAAAATGTGTCACTTGAACCCACCATATACCACTATATATCCATATCCCACTTATAGATTCAATTAATTAATAATAAAAACACCTTAAAAAACCATACACCCTCTAGCTAATTTAATTATATATTTAATTCAAATATTTTTTTTAGAAATTATAATCATTTTTCCAAAGTACCTTCAAAAAGCCAATTTATTATGTTGCTCATTTGATCATCCATACACCCTTTAGCTTAACTATTTAATCTAAGACAAAGTTTGAGAAATTGTATTGACATTATGCCAAAATACTTCCAGAGATATAATAATGTTATGTTTCTCATTTGATTACCCATTCATCACTAATCCATTCATTCATCCAATAAATCAATGACCAATCCCTTTGTATTTATCGTATCTAAGTTTACATCCATTCAAGGTCATTCTAGAGAAGCCAAATCTTAAGAAAATCCAATCTCTCATTAGGATCCAACAAAGGTGTCATTCGAAGCCACCATAGACCATTATATATCCCCATCCAAATTCTAGAATTAATAAATTAATTCTACAACACCTAAAACATACCATACACCCTTTAGATAATTTAATTAGTTATTTAATTAAATAAAAACCAAATAAAAATCAATTATCTCACCTTCTACTCATCTCCACTTCACTAGCCAACTCACTCAAGTTGTCTAGTCATCCCACTCAAGTTCTAAAAGCCTACAAACTTGGTCAAATATTCTAACAAATTTGCACGTACGACCAACTTTGGAATAAATAAAAATATTTATTAAATTAATAGCCACATTTAATTTTCATTTAAATATATCAACTTCCTACAACGAATCAAGAAAGGATAAAACTTGACCAGACATCAATGACCATTGATCCAGTCAATTCCACCTTCTACATTCAATAGACTTCATGAAGCTTCTCATTCTGTAAATAAGAAGCTTCTTGCCTTATGTTTTCATCATTTGAAGCTTGAGAAATTGTAGTGACATTTTGCCACAATATTTCTAAAAATAAGGTGCTATTGTGTTGCTCATTTGATCACTCACTCATCACTACTCCATTCATTCATTAGTTAAATTAGTCACCAATCCCTTTTTATTGATCATTTCCAGAGATCCACTACTATTAAGTTGCTCATCTGATCTCCCATTCATCACTACTCCATTCATTCATTTGATAAATCAATCACCAATCCCTTTGTATTACTCACAACTGAATTAACTTCCATTCGGAGTCATTCTGGAGCAACCACATATCAAGAAAATTTAATCTCTCATCAGGATCTAACAAAGGTGTTATTACTCGACCCCACTCTTCAACTGGTGCAATATGAGTTTGCAAGGAGTTTTCTAGGAAGGTTTGTTTTCATTTTTATTATCTATTTCTTTCTTTATTTGCATTTTCTCTAGTATACATATAATGTGGGCACTCAAAAGATTTGTTTCCTTATTCATCACATTGATAATAAATATATTATCTTTGGAGGCTATTCCAACCTCATCCTCCACCATATCCTCTTCCTCTATAAAACCCCATAGCTACCATGGTCTTGAAAAAATTCTTCCTACCCTTATACACTAGAGGATTCATGTAGTACCCACTTCCCTTCAAAACTTATTACTTTTTATTTTGATTACAGTTGGTTATGCATGGATATTATTGTATCATTTTGACTTAGAATGATGATTAGATGATAGAGATACCTACACTATTGTTGGATTTCTATTCATAGTATGATGTGTGTAGATTCTTAGAGACATTTTATATGGATGATGATGTCTTTTTGACATAGTATATATTTCTGACATTCGATATTTTTCTGTCATATTGAGTAGACCTTAACAGTTGAACTAATCTTGTGATCCTATTGATATTGATGAAATGTAGAATTGAGATGTTGTTAGAAATTGAAAATAATAACGTTACTCTCCTAGATGATGATTTAATTCACATGTAGATGGTTGAGGATTTATATTTATATATTTTATCTTAGATTTTTTTGATGTGGCCATGAGGCCGAATGAGGTATTATATGTTTTGCAGGTAAACATATCACAACAATCAACGGGGGATTGGAGACCAGACCACATTTGAATGCTAGATGAATTCAACAATGGTCACCATGGAAACGTGTGTTATGTTGTTGTGTGTGTTTGAATTGTCGTTACAGGGTTTCCCATGGGGGGATGACCTCCAATTGTGACCAAGGGGGCTTGTTTATTTTCGTTTAGATTTCCTTTATTTAATTTTAGTATGTGATTTTATAGTGATGTATTTCCCTTTTATTACTTATTTAAATTTTTTATAGATTAGTAAATTAATCATGTTACTAAACTAATTATGGATGGGACAAAATAATTCATTTATTATATTAGATGGCTCTTTTGGTTATGTGTTGTAAGTTGAGTGCTTGTGATCTTGAGTGTTGTAAACTCTACCTCATCTTGGATATTCAGATTTCGCCTTAAGGGCTAATTTTAGAGGCTTATGGGACAAGTTAAACTTGACCCACACCTCTTAAATTACTATACCAACCCTACCTATGGATTTGGGGGTAAAAATTAAACTCCATTATGTGTTTTGTAAGACAAAAGTGCAATTATTGCACTTTTCTTACATAGGTTTTAAAGTTTGTCCTTAGGGGGCGTATGTTTGGATTGTGTGTGTAAGAGGTTTGCCATTCCTCTCAACCACCAATTTATTATGCATTGGGGTTGAGGTTTGAATTGTGAGGTGGATTTGGGGATAAGTGGTGTGGCATCTTACATGGAGCCACCTCACCCTCCTCTCTCCCTTTTCTATTTATGCTAATTCTTTTGTTTGTTTGGGGGTTACTTCATTCATTTTGCGTGCACTTGTATTTTGGAGTTGGAGAATTTTGGAGTGCTTGTGGATTTTATTGGATCTTGATCTACATCACCCTCCTCTCTCCCTTTTCTATTTATTGGTTTAGGGATTTATTTTGTGCTTTGGTGTTGGAGTTGGAATTTTGAAGTGCTTGTGTGTTGGTGATAGTTTTGGTCTTAAAGGATCTTGGTGTGTGACTCTTGCATCAAGCTCTACCATGGAAAGGTAGGATATATACCTTTTTTTTATTGTTTTTCTTTTACTTATGTATATGTGTATGTTTTTGAGTGTTTTGGTATGCTTGTTGTGCCCTTAGATAGATGGAATAAGTGTGGTGTAGGAGAGGGCTACGGGGATCTTATATGTAGGGAGGCATAAGAGTTTACTTCATGTTTTGGATGGATTTGGGCTGGGTGCCCCACCTTGGACAAGAATATGCTTGTATTTCTTAGTTGGTTTTTTATGAGGGAGACATAAGTGATTGTAGGGAGCCATAAGAGAATGTGGGAGGCTTAAGAGGATCTTGAGGCAGGCATAAGAGTTGTGCAGTGGTTTTGAGATGTCTATTGGAGGGTTTTAAGGTGTGCACCTAATTCCTATTGGGAGGCATAAGTGATCTCCCCATAGATTCTTGCTCCATTGGTTTGCATTTTGAAGCCTTGTACATTTTGTTAGTTTCCTTCTTGTGATTGTAGTTGCATTGATTGTGTTTTGATATGGTTATAAAATCTTTGTATTGTGATGTGGAAGCTTGTATAGTTTCCATGAGTTGGATCCTCATTTTATTGCATTATGGTTGGGGCTCGTGGGCCAATGAGGAGGATAAATTCTTCTCCTCATTAGATTATTGGTTGGGTGGAGAGGGTTGCCTCTCTCCTTTTCTATTTGTTGTTGATAAAGTGAAAACATGGTGGAGCTCTCTTTGATGATGTGAAACTTTGAGCATTTGTTGATGTCCAGAAGAAATCCTTCCTTTTGAGGAAACCTTCTTGTTATTCCCACTTGAGCTGGTAGACTTGTAGTTTTGTATCTTAAAAAAAAAAGAAATGTTGCATTGTAAGTTTCTTTTACCAAGCTGTATTATTATTTTGAACGAAGCTCATTGATGAATTGTATAATTTCCTTTCTCCTGAAATTGTAGTATGTAAAGAAATGAGTCAAAATGGAAATCATGTTTGAATGTTTAGTTATAAGTTGTATTGTGAGAACTTAAGATCTTTGTATTAAAAGAAATTGGCTATGCTCAAGGAAAAGAATGTTCACTATCATTGTTGAAGTTATAATATTATAAAAAGGAAAGAAAGAACATAGAAGTTGTAAAATACTAATAGTGCATGCTTGGAAACCTTGAATGTGGACCAAGTTGTTTGTGGTGATTTGAACAAATGGTTGTAGTGGAAATGAAAAGATGCAGTAAATGTGTAAGTAAATTACTATGTTGAAATAATGTATTTTGTAGTAAGGAGAAACCAAAACATTAGAAGTAGATTTAGTTTCATTTTTACTATTTGGACTTGAGAGAAAATTTGTTGAAAAAAAAATGAAAATTATCTTGTAGTTTTGGTTGTTATTAATGAAAAAGGAAATGCTTTAAAATGAGTACTTTTACTATGGAATGAATAGATGGATTAAACCTTTCAACTGGAAACTATAGGAAAATAAATTTAAGTTCAGGATGACTTTTAAAACACTCTAGTGATTTTTATTTATTGAAAAATCTCGGATTTGAAGGTTATGTTTCTAAGGAACAAGACCACTGTCCTATGCAGAGCAGCATTCGCGTAACCACCGCTTAGGCAAGGCGATGGTTCATGAATTGTCTCCCAGGTAGCGGTGGCGGTCCAAGGACCGCCAACCTTCTCTGAGTGGTGGTTCTGTCACTAACGGAGAAAAAACTTAAATCCGTGTCTGTGTAAATTTTAACTTGGTCTAACTAAAATTTAAACTTGTAAAAATTAAAGAGGAAACCTCCAGCAAACAAATGAAGGTAAAATTTCATTGTTCAATGTAAGTAAATATTCAAATGAATAATTAAAAGTGATCAATCTCATACATATAAATGGAGGTAGGGTTTAGCCCAAATAAGGAACTCCAAACTAAAAAACAATCTTGTACCAACTCCAAATTTGGAAAGAAACCCCTCTCCAATCTTCAAATGAAATAAATTACAATGATAAATCTTACAACCTAGAATAAACTAAGTTTGTTTTTTGTAAATTCCTCCACTTTCTTCCCATGGCTTCCATCTCTCCAACCTGCAAATTAAACAAAGGAAAAGTGACCAAATGAGGAGACTAGGGTAAAGAAAAGGATTTAATAAGAATTCATAAGGTTATTTAGGGTTAGTTTGGAAACCTAGGATCTAGTGGCCACAACGGAATTGATCCAAGGGTTGAGGATCAACCGTACAATTGTTTGGTAGGAATGAATATCATGGGTGTTTAAATAAATTTAAAGGTATAATGTAGATGTGTGAATGGGGTCATTTAGTACCTTGGTGTGCAAAGTCATTATTTTAGTTCCTAGTCTGTTTTTAGAAAATTAATGAAATGGACTTTTAAGTTATTAAGATAATGGAACTAAAGTAACTAAGTATAAGGTTAATCATGTTGGGTTTAAATGTTAATTAAGGAGGAGAAAAAAACATTTAACTAGAAGTAAATCCTTAAATTATGGCACCTTCTTAGTTGATTCTAATTAATTAACCTTAGCGATAATTAAGAATATTTAATATTTTAACTTAGACCTGCTCCATCCTTTGTAAATTAGATATTATTGGTGAAAATTAATTTAACGTACACTAGGGGTTGACACCACTTTCCTCCTCTCATTTTCCATTTAGCACCCAACCCACCCCTCATTTTCCTCTTCTATCCCTTCTGGTTAAGTGTCTCCAAGATTTCCTCTGTTCCTCCAACATCCCTTTCTCCCTGGGTGTTACCCCTCTCCCCTCATCAGAGTTATGGGTTCAAAGCTTGGACCTTTGGGCACACTTGGAAACACGAGACATGAAATCTCCCCTCTCATCTTCTTACTTAGCCCCAACACTTCTTCCATCCCTAAAAAAACTCTCCACAACTCCCCTTTTTTCCACCACTTCCCTAACTTATTCACACACAACTTAGAACAAATCAAACACATCCTGAGAATTACGCAACAAAACACCTCTTACATCCCTCCTCTGGTCTTCTGCAGGAGGCGCGGGCTAGAAAACCTCTTCCATCCCTCGTAGATTTATCCACTTGCTAAACACCTATTCCAGATCAGGCCCTAGCGTCTTCATTGCTTCTCTTTATATCTTACATACTCCCTTTACCTCCACTTTCAATCCTCCACTTTTTATTTTTCCTCCAGCAGGGTCCTTCCATCCCTCCTGACTTTGCTCCACTAATATACTCTTTCCATCTAACTCAGGCTTTCCCTCCAATCTCCTCCGACACCTTTTACTTTTCCTTCAGGGAAAATAACTCCCTCATGGAGTCGACTACCCACCCGACTCACCATACCATCTCTCCACTGGAGATAGGTTTCCTCAAGACACTCTTACAGATCTCTAACTTCCTCCTCTATGTACTCCAGATTCCATTTCTCCCTACTAGACCCCTCTCACCTCAGTCTTCCCTGTCCTCTTCATAACCAACATGAACTACTCTTCCCTCTCATCTTCTTACCTAGCCCTAACGCTTCTTCCATCCCTCCTCTTCTCTACATAGCTCCCCTTTTCTCCAGGTACTTCCCTCTGGTATGGTCACACACAATAAGTACACCTGCTCCCTTAAGCTCTGCTCTTCTACTAACCAACATGAAAGCACCTCTTACGATCCCTCCTCTTTTCTTAAGGGACTGGAGCACCTCTCTCATCCCTCAGGAATTTCTCCACCACTAAAGTTTATATTCCATCCCTCAAAGACAGTTTCTTTGTTTCTCCTATTTCATCTTAGCTCCCTTTAGGAACCTGCACTTTCATCCTCCCCTTTTTATTTTCCCTCTAGCAATTCTTCCATCCCTCCTCTTTTCTCCAATGATACTCTTTCCTCTAACTCAATTTCCATCCAATTTCCACCTCCCTTTTAATTTTCCCTCATCTTCCCTCTCTAACCCTTTTCTTACCCACCCCGACTCCTTTACCATCTCTCCACCGCTCATATTTCCTCTAAATTTTATTCTCTCCAACTTTCTCCTCCCCTTTTCCATTTCCCTTTAACTCGTCTCCCCTCATCTTCCCTCTCCCCTCTCCTCTTCTAACCCACCCCAACTCCTCTTCCATCTCTCAACTGCTCCTCTTTCCTCCCGCCCATTTTCTCCCTCCAACCCTTCTCCTCTTTACACCCAGCACGAACTCATGTACCTCTCCTCTTCTTAACCACCCCAACACCTCTACAATCCCTCATCTTCCCTTTTCCCTCTCCTCTTCTTACCCCCCCCCAACTCCACATAGGGACAGAGTATGGGGCCTCCTCCCAGGGGTCCCATTCAGACACATCATGCACAGAGAGCTTAGTCAGTGGGAGCTTGTCAGTAGAGACCTCAATAGTCCATAGCTAGATCATCAGGATCCACAGTGTGGACCTCTAGAGTACCGACTGGAGCTGCATCTCACTGGAGAGGACCATGAAACTATTATAATTGTGGTGTTATTGGACATCATTGGAGAGAGTTCCCACAAAACCCTAGTATCAAGGGTAAGGCGTAGATTTTAGATCCTACGGTTGGAAACATGGGATGTAGCCATTAGATCTATGTAGTGGTTGAGAATCGCCAAGCTGAGAACCAGAGTAATGCGATAGAGACTATAGGTAGAATTGGTTGTTAGGAATTAATAGAATCTAATGCAGAATAATTCCTCAGAATCGTAATAATAAGAAGTATGAATAGAATTACAGAAATGAAAAATGCACAACATGAAGACAATATTTAACGTGGTTCACCCAATGTGGGCTACATCCACCAAGAAAACTTGCTTAGATTTTATTACAAGCCAATAGTCTTCACAATTACAATAATCAGATCTTGTTTGGAGCTGCGCTCAACAAAACCTCCCGAATTCACACTTGAGTTTGCACACACTATTCACCTTCACAAAACACACTCATATAAATCCTATTGTATGTCCATCTATTTATAAGTACATCAATAGGTAGCCGAAGAGGTGGTTTTACAAAACAATGGGTACCAAAAAACCATGGGCCCAAAAACAGCCCATAATGGTTACCCATTACCCATGGGTTAATAAACCACCCATGAAAATTTGCTTCGAGGGCTTCACCCCCCGAACCATCTTGACTTGCTCACTGGCGAGCGGGACCGCCATAAAAATATCCAAGTGTAACACATGGAAGGTGTACCAAACTCTAACATGAAAACAGGCTCCACAAACATAACAATCTCCCACTTGGAGACTGGTTTCCACTGTGCAAGCTTCTCAACCCTTCACTAGTTTCTGTGAAGACCAACCAAAGTGGAACACAACTTCAGTTCTTCCCTTGTGACCACCTTGGTCATCATGTCTGTAGGATTCTGACTCCAATGGATCTTCTCCAGCTTCAACTTCTCTTCCTCTAAAGTTGTCCTGATGAAATGATTACCTTAATTGTATATGCTTCGTCTTGGAGTGCAAAGCAAAGTTCTTAACTAGGTGTATAACACTTTGACTATCACTATATAGCTTTCCTTCCTCCTGCTTATTGCCCCAAATCCTCAAGCAATTGTTGTAGCCAACTCATTTCTTTGCTTTCCTCTGTGGTAGCAACATACTCAACCTTCTATGGTCGACAAAGCCACCAGCTTCTGTAGTCGTGAAATCTAGCTCACCTGTTGTCCCACCTACAGTGTAAATATAACCTGTCATGCTCCTCCTGCTGTCTACATCTCCAGCCATGTCTGAATCTACATAACCACGTAAAGTGGTGTCTGATCCACTGTAGCACAAAAGTATCTCCATGGTCCCTCTCAAATACCGAAGGATCCACTTTACTACTTGCCAATGCTCTTTACCTGGATCACTCATAAATCTACTCGAAGCTCCCACTACATGGGCAATATCAGGCCTAGTGCACACCATAACATACATCAAACTGCCAACCGCTGAATGAGTAAGGTACCTTGGACATCTGGTTTCTTTCCTGCTCTGTCTTGGGACACTGCTCCTTTGATAACTTAAAATGGCTTTCCAAAGGAGTCCCAACCGGTTTAGCATCCTGCATGTTAAACCTATCCAATACCTTCTTGATGTACTCTTCCTGAGATAAAGTTAGCTTCCGTTCCTTCCTATCCTGAGTTATCCTCATACTAAGGATTTGTCTAGCAGCCCCCAAATCCTTCATATTAAAGGATTCACTTAGCTATTTCTTGAGTACTTTTATTTCCTGCATGTTTTTACCTGCAACCAACATGTCATCAACATACAAACACAAGATAATATAACTTCCATCCTCAAATTTATTTGTATACACGTAATGGTCAGAATGACATCTAATATAACCTTGCTCCATCATGAAGCTATCAAACTTCTTATACCATTGACGTGGAGCTTGTTTTTGGCCATACAAGCTCTTCTTCAGTTTACACACACCATCTCCTCTTTACCTTTGACTTCATATCCTTTTGGCTGCTATATATATAGCTCCTCCTCCAAATCACCATGGAGAAATATAGTCTTTACATCTAACTGTTCTAAGTGCAAGTCTTTTGCTTCCACTATTCCAAGAATAGTTCGGATAGAAGTCATTTTTACTACAGGAGAAAAAATCTCATCAAAATCTATACCTTGTTTCTGTGCAAACCCCTTGACCACCAACCGGGCCTTATATATTTTCTTTCCTCCTTCTTCGTCTTTAACTCTGTACACCCACTTGTTCTGCAATGCTCTTTTTCCTTCCAGTAGCTTCACCAAATCCCAAGTCTGGTTCTCCATGAGAGACTTATGCTCCTCATCCATGGCTTGCTCCCACTTCTTACTGGCATCTACCTGCATTGCTTCATCAAAGCTCTCTAGCTCTCCACTATCAGTGAGTAATAAATAATAAAGATAAGGAGAAAAACGTTCAAGTTCTTTTCTTACCCTAGAAGACCTCCTCACTATAGGAGTTTGGGGTTCCTGTTGAGTAGGTTCCTGAACTGATCCATGGGTCACTATCCCATCCAGAAGATCCTCTACCACTGCATATTCTTTCTTGGATTCTTTCCTATTTTCCTGCAACTGTTGCTTATACATAGACTTTCTCATTAAAGACCACATCCCTAGACCAAATGATTTTCTTTTCCTTAATACTCCAACATTTAAATCCAAAGTCATCACCACCATAACCAATAAAAGTGCATTTTTCTGATTTAGCCTCTAGATTGGATCCTATCATCCTTGTCTATATGAACAAACACCTCACATCCAAAGACTCTAAGAAATGAGTAATCAACTTTCTTACCGTACCAAGCCTCCTCAGGTATGCCTCCATCCAAGGCACTTGAGGGTCCTCTGTTTATCAAGTACACAGCTGTGCTCACTGCTTCTGCCCAAAAATAAAGAGGTAGTCCTACATGTATCCTCATGCTCCTAGCACGTTCCATTATTGTTCTGTTCATCATTTCTGACACCCCATTCTATTGATGGGTTCCTGGAACCGTCTTTTACCTGCGGATTCCATTCTTAGAACAATAATCATCAAATTCATTGCTGTAATACTCCCCTCCATTATCTGACCTGAGACATTTTAACTTAAGACCTGTTTCATTCTCTACCAAGGCTTTCCATTTAACAAAAGTATCAAATACATCAGATTTGTTTCTAATACAATAAACCCAAACTTTCCTTGTTGCATCATCAATAAAAGTAACATAATAACTTGAACCCCCAAGAGATGATACCTGAGTTGGCCCCCACACATCAGAATGTACCAGCTCTAACTTACTCTCTTTCTTCATAGGTCCAACCTTGAGAAACCTTACTCGCTTCTGTTTCCCATATATGCAATTCTCACAGAAATCTAAACCTGTTTCTGTATATCCAGGAAAATTCTTCTTTATGATGTCCATGCCCTTATGGCTCATATGACCAAGCCTATAGTGCCATAATGTTGTATTTGCATCTGAAGCCACAAGATTACAATCATTAGTACTATCAGTGGATAAATACAAGGTTCCAACCTTCTTACCTCTTGCCACCACAAGAGCACCCTTGGTAACCTTCCAAGAGTCAACTGTAAATATCACAGTACAACCATCACTTCCCAATTGCCCCGCCGATATCAAATTTCTCCTTAATGTAGGCACAGGTCTGACATCCTTCAATAGCCATGTATTCCCATTCTGCATCTTAACCTGAACAAAACCTTTTCCAACTATACTACAAGGCTCATCATCACCAAGAAAAACATGCCCAAAATCCCCTTGAACATAATCAACAAAATAATGCCTATGTGGAGTAGCATGAAAAGAAGCCTCTAAATCTAAAACCCAAGATTCAGTAATATTATGAAAAGAAAGAATCAAAGCATCCTGACATACATTACCCAATGCCACATTTACCTCCTTGTTTTCTTCATGTTGTTTCTTCTTGTCCTGAAGCTCGCAACAAGTCCTTCTTTGCATGCCCAGACTTTCCACAGTTCTAACATACAATCTTGCTCTTGGATTTTGACCTTGCCTGATCTTTTGATTTTCCATGGTTTCCTCTATTCTTTTGTCTCCCTCTAGTTTCCACTGTCAAAGCATTCCTTGAAGTAGAAGATTCCCTAGAGATTTTTCTTCGCATTTCCTCACTTAGAATCACCCCTACAACATCCTCAAACTTCAACTTCGAGTTAGCTGGAACCAAGTTGCTTACCGCCATTACCAGGCTATTCCAAATTTCAGGTAAAGAGCACAAAATTAATAAAGCCCTAACTTCTTCATCAAATTCTATTGTAACCAAAGCTAGCATATTCACAACCATATTGAAATAATTTAAATGATCTACTACTGAACTATTCTCAGACATCTTCATATTAAACAACTTTTTCATTAAAAATATCTTGTTAGAGGCAGAGGGTTTTTCATACAACTTCCCTAATGCATCCATTAGATCTTTTGTAGTCTTTTCCTTTGAAACATTAAATAATACTGAAGATGCAAGACACAACCAGATTGTCCCAAGTTCCTTCCTATCCAGCAAATCCCATTCTGCATCTGTCATGCTCAAGGGTTTGTTCACCTTCTCAGATAGCAGAGTATAAAGATCCTTCTGATAAAGGTAATCTTCCATCTGCATCTTCCAAAGATTGAAATTCTACCTGTTGAATTTATCAACCCTAGATCTTCCATCATCTGCCATAGCTCCCACTCAAACTAAAAACTTTCCCTGTGATTCGACACTTCAGCAAACCAAACTAGGCTCTGATGCCAATTGTTAGGAATTTATAGAAACTAATGTATAATAATTCCTTAGAATTGTAATAATAAGAAATATGAATAGAATTACAGAAATGAAAAATGCACAACACGAAGACAATATTTAACGTGGTTCACCCAATGTGGGCTACATCCACTAAGAACACTTGCTCAAATTTTATTACAAGCCAATAGTCTTCACAATTACAATAATCAGATCTTGTTTGGAGCTGCGCTCAACAAACCCTCCTGAATTCACACTTGAATTCACACACACTATTCACCTTCACAAAACACACTCATATAAATCCTATTGTATGTCCATCTATTTATAAGTACATCAATAGGTAGCCGAAGATGTGGTTTTACAAAACAATGGGTACCAAAAAACCATGGGCCCAAAAACAGCCCATAACGGTTACCCATTACCCATGGGTTAATAAACCACCCATGAAAATTTACTTCGGGGGCTTTTCCCCCAAGCCCCCATTGGGGGGGATTCACCCCCCTGAACCCCCTTGACCCAATCACTGGCGAGCGGGACCACTGTAAAAATATCTGAGTGTAACACATGGAAGGTGTACCAAACTCTAACATGAAAATAGGCTCCACAAACATAACATTGGTGGTATTTCCACCTCTATATTTTTTGATTTTGGTTCATCTGATTATTTTATTGCACCATCCCTAGTAGAGCATTGTAGGCTAGTGGTAGTTAGGCAAGGTCTTAGTTGGGATGTTGAAATGGCTTCTAGAGCCAAAATTTCTGTAAAATCCTTAGTTAAGGAGTGCATAGTGGATTTGGGACCCTTCACCACTACCTTGGATATTTATATCCTTCTGTTGGGTTCATATGGAGTCATCTTGGGCATGAAATGGTTATCTGCACATAGAGCCAAAGTGGATTGTTACCATAAGACTATTTCATGTAGAGATGATCTAGGAGTTGAGTCGGTGATAAAAAGAGTTAGGAGGCCCCTTTCCATCCACACCATCTCCGCTATGTAGCTTAAGTGGTGTGCGTGATGAGGTTTTTAGATGTATGCTGTTATGGTTAGTGACAGATATGAGGACAAGTCTAGTGGGCCATCTCTTGACGACCATCACATCTTGAGAGAGTTTTCTGATGTCTTTCTAGGGGAACTACCGGGGTTACCTCCCCCACGTGAGATAAATTTTCACATAGATATGGTTCTGGGTGCAGATCCCATCTCACAAGCACCCTATCAGATAACTACCCCTGAGCTCAAGCTACAACTTGAGGGTCTTCTGGATAAAGGACTAATCCATCCTAGTGTATCCCTTTAGGGTGCACCGGTGATTTTTGTAAAGAAGAAGGATAAATCCATGCATTTGTCTATTGATTATCACCAGCTAAACAAAGTAACGATCAATAATCGTTACCCCCTTCTGCGCATTGATGATTTATTTGATCAGATGAAGGGGGCCAAAATATTCTCCAAGATAGATCTTAAGTTAGGGTATCATCAGCTAAGGATCATGGAGGTAGATATTCATAAGACCACTTTCCGTATGAGATACAACTACTATGAGTTCATAGTGGTGCCTTTTGGTCTGAAAAATTCCCCCACAGTGTTCATGAGCTTGATGAATGGGGTATTCAAGACATTTTTGGATCACTTTGTGCTCATTTTCCTTGACGACATCCTGATATACTTACCTATGTGTGAGGAGCATGAGGGGCACTTTCGTCAGGTTCTTCAGTGTCTTCATGAGCAACAACTTTATGGGAACTTGGAGAATTGTGCGTTCTTTCAGATAAAGGTGCAATATTTGGGCCACATTATTTATGGGGAAGGTATCACAATCTATCCTTCCAAGATTCGAGCTATTATGGATTGGCTAACACCCACTAGTGTGACTGAGGTGCGCAACTTCATGGGTTTGGAAAGATACTACATGAGATTTATACAAGACTTTTCTCAGGTTACACACCCCATCATTTCCCTTCACCGAAAAGGGAAGAAGTTTGTATGGTTAGATAGATGTAAGAAGGCCTTCAGGACACAGAAGGAATGCCTCATGACAACGCATATTATTACTGTGCTAGACCCTTAGGGTGAGTTCTTTATTTACACAAATGCTTATTTGGTAAGAATTGGAGGTGTGTTGATGTAGGAGGGTAGAGTAGTTGCATTTGAGTCTAGCAAAATCAAAGATTATGAGATCAATTATTTGACTCATGATCTTGAGCTTGTAGTAGTTGTGCATGCCTTAGTGCGGTGTAGACACTTCCTTCTTGGACAAATATTTAAACTCAAGACTGATCACTTGAGTCTTCGCCACCTCTTCATGCAGCCCAATCTCAATGCTCATCAACGACGTTGGATGGAGTTTCTTTGTGAGTATGACATGGAGATAGAGCATGTGAAAGGGAAGGAGAATGTGGTTGAAAACACCCTGAGTAGATGGAGATATGTGGCTATGGCTACTTCAGTGGGTACAAATTTACGGAGTAGGATTTTGTAGCAGCTTCCTCACGACAACATCTACCTTTTAGCCAGAGCATAGATTGAGTCTCAGAGACCCCTTGAGGGGATGTTTGATGGATTTTCATTGGAGAAAAAAGGAATTCTTAGACACATAGGTTGGATATATGTTCCTAGAGATGGAGGATTGAGAAAATACATTTTTACAGAGGCTCATCATGCACATTATTCAGCCCATCCTGGGGTGAAGAAGATGCACGCCACCTTGAGATAGTTGTACCATTGGAGGGGACTTCAGAGATACATGGCTCAGTTTGTGTCACATTGTCTAGAGTGTCATAAGGTGAAGGCCGAGTATCAACATCCAGCTGGCCTTCTCTTCTCTCATGCCATACTGGAGTGGAAATGGGACACCATTTCCATGGAATTTATAGTTAGGTTATTGATGTCGAGATACCACCACGACGCCATCATGGTCACAATGGATAAATTGACGAAGGTGGCTCATTTTTCTCCGGTGAAGACCACATACATAGATAATTCAGTGACATGAGTTTATCTCGATGAGATTGTTAGATTGCATGGGATTCTGTGGAAGATCATTTTCAACCGTGATCCTTTTTACACTTCCCACTTTTGGACTACCATGTAGTATGCTCTCGGGATGAAGATCAATTTCAGTATAGCATATCACCCTGAGATAGATGGATAGACTGAGTGGGTGAATCAGATCTTGGAGGACATGCTTAGGATGTACATCATGGACCATCAATCAATATGGGAGGAGTATTTGTACTTGGTGGAGTTTTCCTACAATAATAGTTTTCAGAGTTCGATAGGCATGACACTTTTTCAGGCACTTTATGGTAGAGAGAGTAGGACACCTCTTAGTTAGGACAAGTTGGAGGACAGAGTTTCTATTGGGAAAAATTTATTACAGGATATGGAGCAGTAGGTTGTTATGATCAGGAAGAGATTACAGGTGGCACAAGACATGAAGAAGAAGTACGCGGATTAGCATAAGACAAATCATAGTTTTAAGGTGGGCACAAAGGTGTTTGTTTGTGTCAAACCTCATAATAGCCCTATCCATTACAGAAAAGGTTCTAAGATTGCTCCTAGGTTTGTGGGTCCCTTTGAGATCTTGGAGCGTATCAACCATTTGGCCTACCATCTAACATTTCCACCTAGTTTGTCTCACGTCGACGATGTGTTTCATGTTTATCTACTTAGGTGGTATATTTCAGATCCTTCTCATGTGTTAGATTAGACCTCATTGCAAGTGCATGATCAGGGGCATGTGATGGTGGATACCATCCATATTTTAGAGCACAAGACCCTAGGCCTTTGAGGCAGAGAGATTGACCAGGTTTGAGTCCATTGGGACGTGTATGATGAGACTGTTGCTACATGGGAGGATGTTACATTACTACGAGTCTAGTTTCCACACCTATTCCAGTGAATTCTAGGAGGAAGTCATGTCTAAGGGGAGGGGGATGTAGTGCCCACTTCCCTTATAGACTTATTACTTTTGATTTCGATTACAGTTGGTTATGTATGGATATAAATGTATCATTTTGACTTAGCATGATGATTAGACAATAGAGATACTTGGACTATTGTTGGATTTTGATTCGTAGTATGATGTGTGTGGACTCTTAGAGACATTTTATATGGATGATGATATGTTGTTGACATAGATATATATTTCTGACATGCAATATTTTCATCATATTGAGTAGACCTTAACAATTGAACTAATCTTGTGATCCTATTGATATTGATGAAATGTAGAACCAAGATGTTGTTAGAAATTGAAAATGATAACATTACTTGCCTAGATGATGATTTGATTCATATGTAGATGATTGTGGATTTATATTATATATTTTATCTTGGATGTTTTGATGCAGCCACGAGGCCGAAGGAGGTATTATGTCTTTTGTAGGTAAACATATCACAAAAAACAATGAGGGATTAGAGACCAACCACATTAGAATGCTAGATGAATTCAACAATGGTCACCATGGCAACGTGTGTTATGTTGTTGTGTGTGTTTGAATTATTGTTAGGGGGTTTCCCATGGGGGGATTACCTCCAATTGTGACCAAGAGGGATTGTGTGTCATTCTTTTATATTTCTTTTATTTAATTTTAGTATGTGATTTTATAGTGATGTATTCTCCTTTTGTTAATTATTTAATTAGTGTCTAGATTAATAAATTAATCATGTTACTAAAATAATTATAGATGGGTCAAAATAATTCATTTATTAGATTAAATGGGTCTTTAGGTTATGTGTTATAAGTTGAGTGCTTGTGATCTTCAATGTTGTACACTCTACCTCTTCATGGAAATTCGGATTTGGCCTTAAGGGCCAATTTTGGAGGCTTGTGGAACAAGTTAAACTTGTCTCACACCTCTTAAATTACTATACCCACCCTACTTATGTATTGGGGGGTCAAAAATAGACCCGATTATGTGTTTTGTAAGATAAAAAGTGGCATTTATTGTACTTTTCTTACATGGATTTTAAAGTTTGTCCTTAGGGGGTGTGGGTTTGGATTGTGTGTGTAAGAGGGTTGTCATTCCTCTCACCCACCAATTTATTGTGCATTGGGGTTGAGGTTTGACTTGTGAGGTGGAGTTGAGAATGAGTGATGTGGCATCCTACATGGAGCCACCTCACCCTCCTCTCTCCCTTTTCTATTTATTCAAGTTCTTTTGCTTGTTTTGGGGTTACTTCATTTCTTTTTGTGCTCTTGAATTTTTGGAGTTGGAGGATTTTGGAGTTCTTGTGAATTTTATTGGAGCTTGTTGGTGATAGTTTGGGCTTGAAGGATCTTGGTGTATGATTCTTGGATCAAGATCTACCATGGAAAGATAGGAGCTATACCCTTATTTTATTGTTTTTTTTTTACTTAAGTATATGTGTATGTTATTGAGTGTTTTGGTATGCTTGTTGGGTATTTGGGTAGATGGCCTATGTGTGGTGTAGGAGAGGGATATGGGGATCTTATATGTAGGGAGACATAAGAGTTTATTTCATGTTTTGGAGGGAGTTAGGTTGGGTGCTCCATCTTGGACAATAAAATACTTGCATTTCTTACTTGGTTTTTATGAGGGAGACATAAGAGATAGTAGGGAGGCATAAGAGAATGTGGGAGGCATAAGAGGATATTGAGGGAGGCATAAGATTTGTGTAGGGGTTTTGAGATGTATATTGGAGGGTTTTAAGGTGGGCACCTAATTACCATTGGGAGGCATAAGTGGTCTCCCCATAGATCCTTGCTCCATTGGCTTTTCAGTTTGAAGCCTTGTAATTTTTTTAGTTTCCTTCTTGTGATTGTAGTTTTTGTTGATTGTGTTTTGGTATGGTTGTGAAATCTTTGTATTGTGATGTGGAGGTTTTTATTTTTTCCATGAGATGGATCCATATTTTATTGCATTGTGGTTGGGGCTTGGGGGCCAATGAGGAGGATAGCTTCTTCTCTTCATTGGATTCTAGGTTGGGTGGAGAGTGTTTCCTCTCCCCCCCTTTTTTGTTGTGGATCAAGTGAAGAAATGGTAGAGATCTCATTTATGATGTGAAACTTGGAGAATTTTTTGATGTCTAAAAGAAATCCTTCCTTGTGAGAAAACCTTCTTGTGATTCCCACTTGATGTGGAAGACTTGTAGTACTGTATTTTTAAAAAAAAGGGGAAATGTTGCATTGTAAGTTTCATTTACCAAGTCTTATTATTATTTTGAAGGAAGCTCATTGGGGAATTGTATAAATTCATTTCTCCTCAAATTGTAGTATGTAAAGAAATAAATCAAAATGGAAATTATGTTTAAAAGTTTAGTTATAATTTGTATTGTGAGAAAGTAAGTTCTTTGCATTAAAAGAAATGAGCTATGCTAAAGGAAAAGAAAGTTCATTATCATTGTTGAAGTTATAGTATTGTAAAAAAGGAAAGAAAGAACATAAAAGTTGTAGAATACTAATAGTGCATGCTTGGAAACCTTGAATGTGGAACATGTTAGTGGTTATTTGAACAAATGGTTGTAGTGGAAATGGAAAGATGCAAATTATTATAAGTAAATTATTATGTTGAAATAATGCATTTTGTAGTAAGGAAAAATAACAACATTAGAAGTAGATTTAGTTTCATTTTCACTTTTGGACTTGAAAGAAATTTTGTTGAACAACAATGAAAATGATCTTATAGTTGTTGTTGTTACTATTGAAGTAGGAAATGCTTTAAAATGAGTAATTTTACTATGTAATGAATAGATGGATTAAACCTTTCAACTAGAAACTTTAGGCACATAAATTTAAGTTCACGATGAATTTTAAATCACTCTAGTTAATTTTTTTTTTTAAAAAATATCGGATTTGAAGGTTATGTTTCTAAGGAACACGACTGTCGCCCTGTGCAGAGTAGAAATCTTGTAACCACCGCTTAGGAAAGGTGGCAGTTCGTGTATCATCACCTAGGTAGGGTGGCTGTCCCAGGGCCGCTGACCTGCTCTGGGCAACAGTTCTATCACTAATGGCAGAAAAATGTAAATCTGCGCCTGTGCAAATTTTAACTTGGGCTAACTAAAATTTAAGCTTTTAAAAATTAAAGAGGAAACTTCCAACATGCAAATGAAGGTAAAATGTCATTGTTCAAAGCAAGTAAATCTCCAAATGGATAATTAAAAGTGCTCAATCTCATACATATTAATGGAGGTAGGGTTTGGCCCAAATAAGGAACTAAAACTCAAAATAATTTTGTAACAACACCAGATTTGGAAAGGTAATCCCTATAATCTTCAAATGAAAGAAATTACAATGATAAATCTATAACCTAGACTAAACTAAGATTGCTTTATTAAATTCCTCCATAGTTCTTCCTTTCTTGCTTCCATGGCTTCCATCTCTCTAACTTGCAAATTAAACAAAGGAAAAGTGACCAAATGAGGAGACTAGGGTAAAGAAAAGGATTTAATAAGAATTCATAAGGATATTTAGGGTTAGTTTATAACCCTAAGATCTAGTGGCCACAATCAAATTGATCCAAGGGTTGATGATCAACCCTACAATTTTTTGGTAGGAATGAATATTATGGGTGTTTTAAATAAATTTAAAGGTATGCTTAGATGGGGGAATGGGGCCATTTAATACCTTGGTGTGTAAAGTCATTATTTTAGTTCCTAGTATATTTTAGAAAATTAATGAAATGGACATTAAAGCTATTAAGATAATGGGACTAAAGTAACTAAGTATAAGGTTAATATTTTGGGTTGGAATGTTAACTAAGGAGGACAAAAACATTTAACCAAGTAAATTTAAACTACAACACCTTCCTATTTGACTCTAATTAATTGACCTTAGAGATAAATTATGAATATTTAATCTTTTAACTTAGACCTGGTCCATCCTTTGTGAAGTAGAGATTATGGGTGAAAATTAATTTAACGTACACTAGGGGTTGACACCCTTGCAACCTTATTACTTAAAACAAAAAAAATTGCCGCAACCTTCTAATAAATGTATAAGGTTTAATGTGTTCCTAGAACGTCATTTTTGTGGGTGTTGTAATTCACCATTTATGGAATCAAATATACCTTTCCCTCTAATTGGAGACGATGATGGTCCTCTCTTCACTCCTCTTCTAAAATTAATCTATTTCTTTTCTTGTAATTTCAATGCTAGTTGGTAGGCATCATCTAGGATATAAATCTAAAATATACTCAGTCCATCTTATATGGTATGACTCAACCCGTTTACATACAGTGTAGCCCGTCATCAATGATTTAAAATATTCTTGTTCCACTCAAATTGATAGCTTCTAAAATTAAACTTTAACTCTTCGATGTTGTGATCATTCTATCTTAGGTTTTAAAACCTTGAAAATAGTGTCTTGGCATAATATACAAGAAGAAAATTTTCTTTCAAGTTTGTTTTTATGGGAGATTAATTATTTGTCTCTTCCTTGTTATTTTATTCTAAGTTCAATGGTAGTTGATATGCATCATCTAGGCTATAAATACAAAATATACTTAGTTCATCTTGTATAGTATGACTCAACCCATTTACATACCTTGTAGTCTGCCCTCTGTGATTCGAATTATTCTTGTTCCACTCATATTGATAGCTTTTAAAATTCAATTGTAACTCTTCGATGTTGCGATCCTTCTGTCTTAAGTTTTAAAACCTTGAAAATAGTGACTTGGAATAATATACAAGAAGAAAATTTTCTTTCAAGTTTGTTTCTATGGGATATTAATTATTTGTCTCTTTTGATCTTGGCTTCAAATCCCATTGCTCCAAAATGAAAAATCTATACAATATTTCTTATTGAAATAGTGTTACTCTAGTAATTGGGAGAACAATTATTTTCATGTACAATCAAAATAATTTCTATGAAAAAGAGAAGATGTGGAAAAAGTAGAAGCAAGAATATCATCTTGAGACCTAATATAATCTCAATATTTACTTAATTAAATTGAGATATATTCACAGGGTTCAAATCCCTTACCTGTTGGAAATGAGACTTCAAATCCGTTACCTGTTGGAATGCTGCCATGGGCATGCGAATGATGCATAATTATTTTTTCTTTAGCAATGGATAATGAGGCTGGAACTGTTGTTGGTTGGTTAGGACACCCTATATTTAAAAAACACCATAATTCCACTTTATATAAAACTATGTACATAATTTATCGCAATCCATTTGATATCTTCGAATTCAAGAATCCAAAATTTCAACTCCACATTGGGAAAAAAATTAAACTTCATCAGTTTATTCTAGTTTCAAATATTTTCCTTTCCTTTCCTCTATCTTTCATATTATATGTGATTCCACTAGATCAATGCATGTACGACCAACTTAGTGCATGAAAATTTAACCTTCTTCTCATATGAGGATATTTTCCATTCAAATAATTAAATCATGCAATTTAACCAGTTGATCAACTTTTCTGGTTGCAACCTTCCACCATAACCATAAACATTAATCTTGATGTCATCATTCTTTCCCTCCTAATACTAGATTAACTTCTCCTCAAATGGCCTATCACCCAATATTTTATCATCTCTTTATCCTTTTCTTCCTCATTTATCTCTTCATTCCTTAATACAAACAGTTCTCTAGTACCAATTTCTAAGAATACGTTCCCATTTGCATGTCTTCGTCAGAGGTGGATAACTTCTCCTATGCGATCAACAATTTGTCTATGTAGCTCCATACACCTATTCATCTAGGCATAATCCCCTCTCCCATGTCTAGCCATGTTTATATATATATATATATATATATGATAAATTAGCTAGATAAATGTAATAAATATTACATTTACTATTTCCTCAAGATCCAAATCCCAATTTAATACCAATTTATGTGGATCTAGCTACAAGATGTCAAAGTTCCTCCAAAACACACAAATATTCCAAACTCAATTTTTTTCAAAAATAACTTCTTTCTCATTGTATAATCTACACTAATGTTTCCCGACATTAGAATCCTTTTTTTATTTTTCACTAACTCTCAAACATAAAAAAACCATTAAAATGTAAAAACTTTACATAAAACACATCGAATCGATCCCAAAATTTATCCACATGAAATACCTCAAAAAATACAAAGAAATATTTATCACAACCTCTCTGTATCAAATTTCAAGACCCCTAAATTTTATCCACATAAAATAACTCCATTAATACAATGAAATATTTATTGTAATATCTTCGTATCAAATTTCAAGACAATACAACAATATGATCAAAAGTTATGGCCTCTAAAAGTTAAACACTCGCATCACAAACCTAAAAGTTATATTTTATATTTATTTTAGATTAAACAGACTATAAATTCAATTAAAAATCTCAAAAAATTTAAAAATACAAATTGAACCATATTTAATTTTAAAAATAAAAGATTTATAAATATATCCCTAATTTATATTAAATTTAGTTTAAGATTTATAAATATTGTAGACACCAATTTTTGGTATCGTTCATCCCCTTCACTCTGCATTCGCTCCTTTTCATCTTGGTTACCCATTCAAATTTAATTTTTAAATTTAATTTATCTCATCAATTCCCATTTCACACCTTTAATCATGCATTATCTATTTTATTATTTATTGGTACTAATTATCCTTAATTATCTCTAATCCTCATCTCATTATTTTATCCTCCCTAAATCATTTTAATTACCCATAATCATCATTACTTAACATCTAATTAATCTCTCAACCCTAAATCCTCTAACTTTCCATCCCTAGGCCATCATTTAATGAATTTACCCATATATGACCTTTATTTACTCATTTTAATCATCTACATACCAATTTCTCTTCCATACGCAACCCTAACCCACATAACACCCCAAAACCCTAATCTACCCTCTTTAGGCCCTTTGTTCCTCAAGTTGGGCATCATTCCACCATGAAAAATGGACACATCCACGTAGTCAGGGGCAACCTATCTGGGTCACCGATGAATCTATAAATGCACCCTTACCCCTCCTTATAAATGAATGTAATTTTGGAATCCTCGAGCTATCTTACAATCTTGTATTCATCTCTGAGTGATTTTCAACTATCACACCCATTTTGGAGCCTTCTTGGAGCTTTGAAATATAAAATTTGGTGATTTAGAGAGGCTTATTTAATTTTGGCATATCTTGTCTTATTATTTCTATCTTATTGCCACTAACATCTTGTGAAGGTTCAGGTATCATTAGGGATTCTGCATCAGTATCTTTTAACGCTCTGTTTTGTTTGCATGGCTCCATTTCAATCCTTACACTCTCATCCATAACCTAATTAGTATAGGTCACTGCCAATTCAATCCAAGTGCCATAGACCTAACCTTTATTCTGTTTGTTTCTACCTCAGAGATCTTAAGTTATCTCTGTTTCAGTCTCACAGTCTATTTGTAACCCAGATTTTTTCATTTCCTTCAGCCTGTCACTCTAGATCCACTATGCAAGTCCTTAGTCTCTGTCGACCACCCTAGATCATTGTCGACCCAACCCCTCATTTTTTTAGTATTTCCCCTTAGTCATCTAATTTTATTACATCCTTTCTATTTCTCCCTGTCTTGGATCTCCTATAGGTCTCCGTGCATTAGTCCAGTTCTGCATATGTCTCAGATTTTCCATCAGAAGCTTTAGATTTATTTTCACACTGTTGTTCAATATTATCTACCCCAGTCACTGTCGAATGTCCCACTTTTTTCTCAGGTCACCGTCGACCCCTATCAGATTTGGTTTATTTTTTGTATTTAAATAAAATTTACTTTTTATCATCTTAGATCTAACTTTCAATTTTTGTTTTGCTTCATATACTACATTTTTATATCATATTTCATATTTCATATAATTTACAAGAGGGTTGACATCCATCCAAGGAAATTCACACTTCTTGGAATTGACTTAGCTGGGTAACCCTCTATCCCATCTACTAATCACTTTTTCTTAGATAGTGTTCTTTGTTGTGCAGGTCATCAAACTCATAGTAAGGAGGTTGTCATATCTTGCGCCCACATCCATTCTTTCCATCTTGAGATACCATAAACCCTCCATATTTTCAGTTGCTTATTTCTTACATTACTAGTTCATTAACTTGGGTAGGAATAAAGAAAATTGGTAAACATTCTGGTACCCCCGGTGAGGCCCACCCTTCTCTAGGTGAGTCTTGTTGTCTGTTTTCATTTTCATTTTCTTTCATTTTCACTAACCTTGCAAGGAAGGAATGTATGTTGGATCATGTTTGCTTTCTTGTTTATGTTGCATTGAGGATTTCTTGGATTGGCTTCTACTTATGCACTTGCTTTGAAGTTCAAATAAAAAGGAAAAGCATAAACCGGGTATTCCCTATTTTTATTCCCCCTTCTCTTCTTTTCCATATTGCATCACTTGTTTGTTGTCCTCTTCGAAAATCCACATTTTTCTTCAGGAGCTTAAAAACCTTTCATTTCTTTCATGAAAATATAGTTTTAACTAGGGGGTTAACTTGTTGCATTCACCTCATCACACACATCCAAACACATGAACCAATTTACACATGTAGACATTCCTTACTAGGTGGAACTATTGGGATTTCATCACCCAATAAGAAATCTACCACAGTGTTTTGGATGCGTTAGAAACTCTATACAGATTCGGGCCTCATGTACCTTCAGGTATATCAAGGAATCCACAACCAAAACCACCTAAAACCATCCATAGAATCCCATTTCCTAGGTACCCCTTTAGCCCCCTTTTCATTTATTTTCACATCCTTGAAATATTCAAGATACATAAAAATTGTTGTGTGACTTGATTTTTTTAATTCAAATCAAAATAGTTTTAGCTTTGATTGTTTCATATGAGGTGTCACTAGATCTCAATTTAAAAAAATGAAACAAAACATGATGTAAAATAATGTTTCTATTCCTATCCAACCAACCTCCATGTTTTCCATCCTCACCTCTACACTATTGGTCATCTTTACAATGGTCACTCAACCTATCACTACCATCCATCCTCTTCAAGAGGTACAATTGATTCAACCCAATGCCCATGACGAAACCAATCCCTTCTTCTATCATCATTCTATCCCCTCTAGACCAGCCATTCTTCCATTCTTCTTTTCTATAAATGTTTCTAGAACTCCTCCCATCCCTCATGGGTCTATGGAGTTTCAAGAGCTTATTGACACAAATACAGTTGCTCTCCTTGATTATATTCTTCGTAGACCACGAATATTCCTATCCTCTCTTGCAACAAATATATGCCCATCATTTTAATCTAGATTCCACCCAAGTACTTAACTCCCAACTCATCGTGTTCTTTCCTAGATCTATGAATGAGCTTACCAAATCCCAACATGAATTTGATCGTAATCCATATTCTTCTAATCCAAATAATCACCAAACCACCCAGTTGGTGGTGAATATTCCACCTAACTTACCCCATGTCAATACAACCATCCCTTCTTCCATTGCCAGCACTTCATTCTCTTCCAAAATCACTTCCCTTCATATTCAACCTTCTAAATAATCACACTTACTTCCTCCCATATCCGAACAATGTCACATAACTTACCTCTCATTTATACTTCACACATTCATACTAACGTGGTCATCTCACAACCCCCTCCATCCGAATCAATGCAAACTCATGTACAACCTCCTCAAGGAGCCTATCATCACATACCCCCATACTCAACCAGCTCAATTCTCCAAACTATCTACCATTTACATTCCAACCAACCCCATAGTCAATTAATTAAATGTTCCTATTTCACAACAATCCACTCAATCTAGCCAATCATACCACATGCCCATCTCTCAACATCAAGATGTGTCTCAAACAATACAATCTCAACCTTATAACTATATTACCCCTTATCAACCACCTCCATGAACACTAACACATCCCAAATTCTATCAAACATATCAAAAAACCAACCCATCCACCTCATACATATATCAAATTCCTTCTTCAACATCCCAACCATATAATGATACCTTACAAGCTCTATTAAGTAGAATGGATAGCCTTGAGGTTGTAACTTTGGGATCTAAAACCACATTTTCATATGACCAAATTTACAACAAACCCATCAACCCATCCATTCCTGTAAAACCTTATCCTCCTCACTGGGAAATTCCTAAGTTCTCTAAATTAAATAGTAAGGAGGATCCTCAACAACATTTACGTGCATTTAGACATGCATGTTACCTTATCGATCATGACCAAGATATCATGCTACGCACGTTTCCCATGTCTTTGGCTAGACCAAACTTAGATTGGTGCAATAACTAAAAGAGTAGCTACATATTTACACAGAATAATATATTAATTCACACTGTATCAATAATCATCTGAGCTATTACAAATATATATAGGAGTACATTTTCCTATTTATCTAGGAAACCTCCTATAACTTCTCCAACTATTATTGATGAGTTGTTAATACAACTCTCAACATACTCCTAGAAAAGTGTTATTGTTACTCACGTAACAATACACACTCTAAACAATAATATTATAAACAACTCGTGATATGAGTTGTTATTACAATTCAATTAATTTATCCAATGTAAATATTATATTTCCTAACATTCCCCCCCTTAATGCTTACATGGTACAACATATCTCGTTCGCTGATTGTAGCCTGCCACCTCTGTGTGCTCATGATCAACTCCACAAATGTGTAGCATTGGGCTTGCACAAAACTTGAACATGTGTCAACGCACATTGATGGTTTTCTCCGGCTTCTACCAACAACCTTACCAAATTGGTTTTGTAGGTGTACCAATAACCTTTCACAATAGGTTTTTCAGGTTTACCAAAAACCTTACACAATTGGTTTTTACAAGTTTACCAAAAACCTTACACAATTGGTTTTACAGGTTTACCAAAAACCTTACACAATTGGTTTTAAAGGTTTACCAAAAACCTTTCAATTGGTTTTCCTGGTTTGCCAAAAACCTTCACATCATGATTGCTACAATAGTTTTTGATCAATATTATACAATGTCTATACAACAGGGAATCATGTAGGAAATACTGCTTTCAAAACTGAACAATAAAACATAATGGAAATGGAACAATGAGACCATGTTCCCCCCCCCCTCAATGTGAACATTTCACTTATTCAATCCAAAATAGGAACTCTAAAATCATACTGCACACAACAAACTGTAATTCTGAAGTGAAAGAAAACTCACACACACACTGTCACCACAACTTCATGTGGCCCCGTCATTGGTGATTGACGAGAGGTTGCTGAATGACGTCCATCCTCCTGTGCCTCCATCCTCCATTTAAAAATCATCTAGAAGAGAAAATCTTCATCACTTTGATGTGTGGTATTTTCTTCCTCTTCATTTTCTCCTTCTTCATCAACAATCATGGCATTATCTTGTAGTTTCCCATCGAGTAAGTCTTGTGCTCTTTTTCTGCAATTGTTAGATATATGACCAGGTAGTTTACAATAGTAGCATGTAAATTGTTTCTTCGGTCCTTTAGAGGTTGAAACGTATTTGGGAATTTTCTTACCAAATTCTTTCTTGTTTTTGTCAAACATTGCAGTCTCCTCTGGTTCAACAACCATAATTCTTTTTTCTTCATCTAACAAAGAAGAAATAAGTTCTTCTAGACTTGGATTTATTTTTCTTAATGTAAAGAAAATATTAGAATAACATGAAGGCATGCTATTAAGTAATACTGCTTTAGCATCATCATCAGGTACATCTACTTTTATACCAACAAGTTGATTACAGATAGAATGAAACTTACTGATATGCTCCACCATGCTCTCACCTTCTTCCATCTTGAGGCCGAACAATATTTGCTTCAAAGATATCGCTGCACTTCCCATTTGTGATCCAAACAACTTGTTCAATGTCACCCAGATTGTATGAGAGGAATTTTTAAAGTCTATATGATGTAGATAAGCATCTGATAGACCCAATCTGATAATTGATGTAGCCTTTTGATCTCTGCTGTCCCATTTTACTGCTTCATCTGCATTTGTCATTTTTTTTTTCCATCAACAATATCCCATAAGTCTTTGTTGATTAGGAATAATTGAGGTCACACTTGCCAGGTATGAAAATATTTTCCTTCAAATTTTTCAATGTGACTCAATTTATTCATTATGACTCTTCACAAAATATATATATATATTTTTAAAAAATAGGTGTCGGCTAAAACCGAAAATGCACCTTTTTACAATAGACACTAATGACTATAAACTTGATTTGTAATGGAAAATTACAAATCCATTAATTCTAATATAAATTATAAAAAGTAATTAATGATTACTTTTTTTAATATGATTACAACAAATACACACTTATTGACTTTTCACGGACAAATGATTTCTAATAAATCAGACATGGCTCGCTAACTGTAGATAAATAGTTACATAACCATAAGACTTCAGCTATTATGTGGACCAATAAAATAATTAAGATAGATCAAGTCGCCTAAAAACTTAAAAGGATGGACCAATCTGCATGCAGTTTACCAGTCTTTAAAACAGAACGCGTAGATAGATGAAACTCCATGTGTGGCTGAGAGGTATCTTGTTGGGAAGAATAGGAAACATATTTTTCATCCAAATGGATGGAAATTAGATCAGTATTTCAAAATATATTCATAGGTATAAGATACTTTCACCTGATTCTTGTGATTTAATATGCTGCGCCATGGGCCGATCCGTGAAGATTGCTAGCTCACAAACAATAAAACTTGGAGGATTGATATAGATTTACAAATATGACATGAATCTCAATGTAAGGAACCAATCCGAAACCATGCAATCACCAGGAAACAAAAAAGACGTGTCTACACAAGAGAATATTAACACTGATGAACTTCAAATGTGTATAACCAGATCTAAAAGATAACTGCGTCTGACATATGCAGGTTGGATCAACAAATGATCAAATCCAAGAAAAAAATGAGTCTTTATTTGAGTAATCTTCCTCCAAACGGGTTCAAAACTCAATATGATGACAGTGATTTAAAACGTGGCAGTCTAATATGTTCTCTATAGACTCAATAAGATGCAAATAACTCAAATCCAATGAAGATTTCTGAAGCTGGATATATATGCAAGGAGAGGCGTCTTACTGGTATGTCTTGACTGTGGTAAAACAAAAAAAAATGACTTGCATGTATAGGAGCAGTAAACAAAACACTTCTCCTCCCAATTGTTTCAAACTTCCATCCAACAGAAATTCACTCCGATACCAAATAAAAGAGCAGCTACACATTTTCACAGAATAATATATTAATTCACATTGTATCAATAATTATTCGAGCTATTACAAATATATATAGGAGTACATTTTCCTATTATCTAGGAAACCTCCTATAACTTCTCCAGCTATTATTGATGAGTTGTTAATACAACTCTTAACATACTCCTAGAATAGTTTTATTGTTACTCACGTAACAATACACACTCTAAAAAATAATATTATAAACAACTCGTAATATGAGTTGTTATTACAACTCAATTAATTTAGCCAATGTAAATATTATATTTCCTAACAATAACATCCCCAAACATTCACTATTCTCATTCACTCAACTTGAGAAACTCTTCCTTGAATATTTCTTAATAAATATTGCGCATAAAATTACCATCAATGACCTCTATGCCATCTAAAAATATGATGACAAATCTATTTCCGACTTTGTTGCATGATGGTGTAGCATCATCAATCAACTTTCATTCCCCCTTCCACAGATTAAAATCATTGATATTTTCTCATGGTCTTGTGTGAAGCACATCTCATCCACACTCTAAATCCAATCATTCTATATCTTTGAGGAAGCATTCACTATGAATCACAAACTTGAAATCCATGCCCTTGAGAAAGGCCAACTTAAGAATCAATTCAATAAAACTATGACTGAGTTCACAAAATCATCCAAACATAGTGATAAATCAAAAACTGCCACTAATTCCATCATATTTAATTCTTCATCTGCATCAAATTCTCGTATGGAGCCTTCACAAAGAGCTCCTCGAACAACCCCAAACTACACCCCTCTTGGATAATCCTACAATCAAATATTTAACAAGTTAATGACAATCAAACTCATTCGACTTCCACCCATTAAACCATTTGATGAGACATGAACTAAACTGGAATGGTACCATAAAGAAAATTATTGCAAGTATCACCAAGTTTACAACCATGACATTGAGAAATGTTTCACATTCAAATATATTTTCCAAAGACTTATAGACTCATGATACCTCCAAGTGGACAACCCTAATGCGCCACCTAATACACCCTTGGATGTCTTCAAGAAACCCTTCCCAAACCATTCACCTAAAAATAAAACTCAACCTTCCACATCACAAGCACACAATGCCCATGTCATCAACACCATAGATCAAATTTAAAATCACCTATAACCTTGTCACCAATCACACCTACATCTATTTCAGATCCCTCCTCTAGATCAAACCTTCATCAACATCAACTATGACCACAACCATGGTAACCTTATCATAATAAATAACAACTACCCCTTCATAATCTATAACCTTATCTATTGTACCTACTCCATCTATAATGAATACATCCACATCCACCCCAACCACAATTGTGTCCATTATAACTACACCTACATCAACATCTGAAACTATACCTATTTATACAGCTCCTCTTGAATCATCCACTATACAAACATCCATAATCAATACAAGCACAAGTGACACTTCTACCACATTGAACCCTCTTATAACACTTACACCTTCTCATCCTAAAACCACACAATCCACAACCCCTATAGAAATTGTTAAACACATAATGTAAAAACCCCTCGCACCTTCAATATTACAATATTTTCTACCAAAACCAATTACCACAAATTATTTAGCCAAAGATGCCACTATTTATACCAAGGACAAATATCCACAAGCGAAGACTAAAAACCTTGGTGTCCCTATTCAAAAATCTATTACACATCCACTTAAAAATCTATATATTCCTTCCCTTAAGAAAAACTCTCTCAAGACCACATCATTATCATCATCATCCTTAGGAATATTTTCTTCTATTTTGGGACCACCAGCTTCCTCCAAAACCTTAATCACTAATAAGACAACATCACAATGAACTTCTTCCAAAACCCTCCTTCTAAATTTTCTACCACTTCTATTATCCAATCTGAATCTAAACCATCCACATCACCATTAATCAACACTCCAATGTAACCATCTTCATCCTCTTGCAAATATAAGACAAAATCAAAGGATCCCATAAACCGCATCAATTCAAACCAAAATTACCTTCATCAACTCTTCGTAAAACCCCTTCATCTACAACCACATTATCAACCTTTCCCAATTACTCCAAGCTTCAACAATCACTCTTCCATCCATCAAACCTTTTGATCCAAAAGCCCCAAGACCTTCATGGTTTGACTCCAATATTATTTGTGTGTATCATCGTGCACCAGGTCATGAAATTGAACAATGTAGTTCTCTTCAAACCATCATCCATAACCTTATTTCTTAAGATGACCTTCTTGAGGAGGGACCTATTCTTCCTTCATAAAATCCTTTATCTCAACACTCATCTACTAAAATATCTAAATATCCCCTTTCATCTAAGAATTAAGTTGCCATCCCACCACCCACTTTGGCTCCTCTTGAGGAACACCATCCTCTTTATATCAATGTTGTTCAGATCACCAATCGTTATTATCGTGAATACCCCCCACCAACTAAATCAAAATCTAAGGTGGTTGTTGCTGCTCCTCCCATGGAGCCTACCCAATCATCCTTATTATCAAAACCCAAGGTATACATCTTAGCTTCCCCTCGACCTATTGCTCTTGAATAGATTTGTTATAAAATTTCACCCTCCAAGTGAGATTTGATAACGTAACAAGTTCACATAAACATTCATGGATCACATATGCCTCTTGGTCCTCATAAGGTTTAGATTTGTTAAGTGGAGAAGTAGTAACGGGTGAGTCCAAATCATCAAAATGGAAAAGGCCAAGTACATTTCCCCATGAACATCTCAAACATCTTCATATAGGCCTGGGGACACTAAAATCCAAAGAATAAGTTACATGAAATGCATATGGGGGATTAATAACTTGTAAGGTAGCCTTATCTTAGAATCTTGCTCCCTGAGCTCATGACCGAATTAATATCAATGACTGAGCTACTTTCAAGAACTCCAAGCTGGTTATGTGATACATTAAGCTAGTCTATCCCATCTGAGTTAGTAATTCCTACACATACAAGGATTATACTAAGATGATGTGTAGTGCATGTTTCTATCCCTTGAGTGAACTGTCACATGGGAAAGCTGAGAGGGCTCACTAAGCTAACAAGAGGGAGATAGTGGTCGAGCTCATTTTGAGAATTCATAATGATGAGATGATTGGTATTGTTTTTAGGTCTCAAGGATTTCACCATGGCCACGAACAAGGTCTGAGTCAATTGAATAGCGGAATAGGAGAGCTTGTAGAGTGTTGACAGGGTGTGATTAATTGAAGAGAGCTCCATTATGGATGAGATATTAAAAATGTGGAACTAAGCCATTTGGGCACCATTATATTGAAATTGAGCTATACTCATGCCTAAAAACTTGACCAAGTTGTAGTCAAGCTGATAGTCTAGCCGAGCTATTATTTTATCCACCAAGTTACATTATAACAAGGACCGAGTTATTCCATGGGGGAATGTGGCATGACTTGGTAAATAACAAAACTCCACTTTGTCAAGGGGGTGTGCTATCAGGGATGAACCATGTGTAGAGGAGACTGAGCTATCCTTTGGGGTGCTCGAATTGGTATAAGGAGTGAGCAAGACTCTTTGAAGGCCATGTTTTACATCAAGTTATGTTGTAAAGAGGCAGAGACCCATTCTACATTCAGCCAAGCTATGTAAATAGCCATCAAGTTTATTTTATACTAGTCAAGCTCATTTCGAGCTCATCAAGCTAATCATTAGGAATCTGAGAGCCATTTGCACCGACTCCATAAGTTCGCATAATTGGAAGTTGAGCTAAAAATTTCAGGACCGAATTAGTATTATCAGCTGAGCTACCACTTGTAGCACCAAGTTCCATATGACAAGTATTGAGTTGTTTGCGTGAATAATGACAAGCTGACATGGTTTGTTTTCATGGAAAAAGTGTGTGTATCATGCCCACCAGGTACCAGGATACACAAAAAAATCAGACCCGAGATTGCTAACAAGCCCGCAATCACCGAGGGGGACCCAAAACGTTAGATGGCTCAACATTCATGGAGGTAAGATAACTTGGTGGCACACAAAACATGGATACCAAATTTGCATAGAAGCTTTGGGGATCTTGACATGGAACTATGTAGTGATAAAGCTCAACAACCAATGAGTTGGTTATATAGAGGGTCCAGGGTATATATAAAAATCTGATAGATACAAAATGAAAGGAGTCAAGCCATTTCAGCGCTAGGGAGATGGCCCCCACCAAGTCAGCTAAGCAGGATGAGCTAATAAATAAATGGGTCGGCAGGTCAAAAGCCTACATGACATCAGATGGAATGAAGGTTTCCATGAAGCGGTGTAATAGAACCAACGAGGTGGGTAAGAGTGAAGCCAACTCGGCCAAGATGACTATGTATAACACATTGAAATAAATACTAGCCTCTCCCCTTTAATGCAAGAAAATAAAAAAAAGTGGTGAGGCCAAACACTTTAAAATAAAATCATTTCAAAAGGATACAAAAAATATTAGGGAAAGAGGAAAAAATAATTTAAATGATCTTCCAACATGAGATTTAATTTCTGTCCCGAAAAGGCCAAGTAAACATGTGCAACTCAAGGTAGCTGTAATCACTCAGAGAGCCATAACTGGAGAAATTCTTGACAAATTTTAACAAAACTAGTCTCATTGGAATTGTGGATTTGAGCCTGAAAAACAACAACCAAGAAATGCATAAATTAATGGGGTAGGTGCATGAAGTTGGTGGACAATTCCGTGGACATGAAAACCTAAAATAAAGGAACCACGATTATGGTTTACATACCGTGATCGCGGTTTTAAAACCACGATCGTGGTTCCTAAATTCTAGGTTCGGTAATTACTAAACCTAAAACCCCGATCGTGGTTTAGAACCGCGAGCGTGGTTATAAACTGTGATCGCGGAACTCTGAGACAAAATTTAGCAGTGTCACGACTCCTTATTTTCCTCATTTTTCATTTCAAACCGTGATTTTTCCTAAACGTTTTTCACTCGCGCTTGCAATACCACCTCAAAATTGCTCATTAGACTTCTGGATAGCAATAGATTCAACCATGCCACCAAGACGAGGATGTAAGTCCCCGATTGTAATCATTTTTTTACATTTTAGGTTTTTTTTCATTTTCATGGGTTTTTTGAAATGTTTGTTTATGTATACAATTTTCTTATTTTATCAGTTGGTCGGTAAGCTTGAAATTGTGCAAACAGTCAAAACATTCCTCAAAACCCACCGAACATTCCTCAAAACCCTCCTCCAAACATAGATCTGCCTCCTGTGGCTCCTTCTGTCCCCACTAAGGCAGCAGGAGCGCAAGATAATATCATTGGAAGAATCCAAGAAAATAAAATTGTCATTAAGAACCTAATTCAAAATATAAGACAAAAGCATGCTACAAATCCATCCCACATGACTTTAGCCAGTACATTGCAAACATTGATTGGCAAAGTCAAGTCTGCAACCAACCAAATACATAGATGGAACACCTTTAGAAGTGACTGTAGGCAGTGGTATGCAGATAAACTATCCCATGCAGCCGTCAAAGACAAAAAAAATTGGAAAAGACCTCATTTGTGCATTATTTACCGACCCTAGAACCAATTCCCCCCTGCACTTACTTGCAAACGGTTCCCAATCCATTGGTGCCATGATGACAGAATCAAAAACAATTTTTGGGACCGATGGTGGATGATTTTTTATTATCCACCATGCAACAACAACGAGGTTCCTCTTTATTTTTTGAAGAAATTATATTGTGAGTGGCTCTACACAGAGCAGACCTAATGCACGTGTAGGTCAGCCTAGGATCCCCCATGCCCCAAAACCCCCACTGCCTTCATTTATCCCTCCTACAGTGAAGGACGTTGTGGAGATTGATACATTACATGCATTGAGGGAGCTCACTGACACTCTCACCTAGCATAGTGACCAGATTACATCTGGTGATGTTGGTGTAGGCGCCAGTTCTAGTGCACCACACCACTGTGGATCATGTGGTGCCATATGCACTGCAGGAGAGACATCATTTGTTGGTTCACAGGTTTTCTTTCTATAGATGAGATTCTGGGGAATGTTTTTTGGAACTGGTGCCACTGATATTGGTCTTTCATAGGTAAATTTCAAATAAATTTAAATAATATGTATATATACAATAGTTTAATTCATATTTGATTATACGTCATAAACATACATGTAAAAAACTAATTTTTTTATTTTATTTTAAATAGCAAGAACTGGTGAAGGAAACATCTGGCGTCGACATGCTGGCTACTGTGGCTGGGCATGTTTCAAACATAAGTTTCAAGTTGTACAAACTTACAAATTTTTAATTTCATTTGATTGCACTAGATTATTATTATAATGTTTCATGTGTATCTTGTACATGTATTAATATTTTTCTCTTTTATACACAAGATCTTGGTGGGTCATCATCTACTCAAGGAACTGAGGCTACTGGCACGCCTCACATGAGTTTTACATAAGTTAGTAAATCTCTTTACACTTTGTTTCTAATTACTGGAATTTCACGTGGATTACATGCTTTGAACCTCTGTCATGTAGATTTTAATATTGATTTGTACATGTTTTTTGTATAGCTTATGACTGCTAAAGAGACTCCTCCATATATGTAAACTGTGGAGGCTACTGTAGATACTGCCATAACATCTGCAGATCCACTAACTGAGGTGCAATTTTTTAAATTTGTTAAATTTTGGAGGTTCATTATTTCTTATTAAACTTAAATCTACAATATCAAATTTTGTAGGTATATGTGAAATATTTAATTTGAAAATTAATTATTTTTATGTAGCTTACCTCTCATGAGTCTATTGTTGTCCTTGTGACATGTCAACAACAAATTGATAGGGATCATGACATTGCGGTAAGATTTCACATGCATTTTAACTAAATTTTACAAGTTTCTAAATTTTGAATGTATTTTAAAATTTTGGGTGTTAAAAACTTGCTGTTTATAAATGTGCAGGTTAGGTTGCAGGCATGCTTAGAGACAAGGACCACATGGATGAAATCTGTAGTGGCATCTCCCTCCACTACATCCCCAGGTCATGGACATGCTACTTCTAGCAGGGTGAAGAGAGGGAAGATGTTTCATGAGTAGATTTATAGTCCACCTGGATGTACATATGTGGTCATGAGTAGATTCATAGTCCATTGTGTATATATAGCCTTTTGCGACTGCATGTGGTCCCATATGTACATTATGACACGTGCTTAGTTTGAGATGTACACATACATTATGAACTTATACATATATATTTTCAGAAACATGCGTCTGGAGCACACTTTGTTTGATTATTATATATATATATATATATATCTATGTGTGTTGGTTTTCATATTTATGACTATTTCAGTTTATCTTTAACAAGTAGTCTAACATTGGGATGCATATTTTTTAACTTCTGCTTTATGGTTTTAGCATCTAATGGAAAACATTAATATTCATATTCTCATAATAATACTATGAAAACATTTTTTTATTTTGTTGAAAGTGAAGCTCAAAGATTTATCTATTATTTTTCTATATGTTCTTTGTCAAGTGTTTGTTTACTAATGACTCAAAGAGGATTTCACTATGAGACTTATGTTTTTTTTTCTTGCAAGGATTTTCAGAAGTAGTCTTGATTTTTGTTATACTCTTTTTATTCAAGTAAGGTTCACACATCTGTACTTTTTATCCAAAGTATGCACAATCATCTAGGTTGATGGGAAAATATTTCTTATGAGATCCCCCTTCAAAATAGAATCCCTGATTCCCATGAATTCTGCAAATGTCTCATCATTATCAAAGAGACACTGAGAGATCTTATATTAATAAGGCATGTTGAGGACTTAATTTATCATCTAGACCATTCTTTTGATATGTTGCCTCCAACAATGTTAAGGGATTGACCAATGATGGAAATTTTTTATTGCCAGTTTCAATATGTAGATCTATTTAGATAGGACCCACAAACCACAAGCACTATTTTGATCTGACGATGAGTTAAACAATCGGATCTCTATGTATAAGGGTAACTTTTTCTCTTGGTTATTGCATGGGATTGGATTTTGATGAAAAGAGATATGATCATTGGAGTCAAGGTGTGTACTAATTTCTTGAAGGTGTTTGAGATCTATGTTTGTCGACAGGTCCCTTAACTCATAAGTGTTTTATATAATATTTTCTTATGAGCAATGGTGATTTACAACATTTTCAAAATTTACAACTTTTTCAAAATTTACAACATTTTCAAAATTTACAACTTTTTCAAAATTTACAACTTTTTCAAACAATGAAAGCTTATCTTGGCTTCAAGAATTTAAAATTCTCTACTAACAATGCCAACCACATGAAGGTGGAAGCTTTTCTGGCACCACTAACCTAAACATAAAAGTGTTAGTCAAAGAAATTTAAGTTTCAAATCAAAACCATATACTAGATCTATATATGTACAAAATACACAAATTTAAAATAAAATATATTCAAACTTAAATCTAGATCTTTAAACTAAAAAATTATATATATATTGAAAAGAAATTATATATGTACTAGACATTCAAGCATTTTAAATTCATTCCATGAACCATCAGGATTGGATCTACTCTGAATAGCAGACAAGATTGCTTCATGATCTGACTCTCGAACCTTCAAAAGAACCTTGTTATTAGGCCTTCCTCAATATCTATACAGCTGAATATTTGTCGCTAGAACTAGATGTGAATATAAGAGTATTTTCCTATGTGTCTCAAAGTCTTCAAACACCCAAACAGAGGAGTTTTTTAATGGATACCGTCGAAGCCAAGTTCTAGTAACTACCACTGACCTTATAGGATACTCAATATCTTCGTCATCTATAATAGGAGAAGTCAACTTCTTTCTTTCCCGATGCAACAACATAAGAAATAGTCTGTTTCTTCTTCATTGTCTTCTGTCGCAATTACTGCAAACACATGTCCTACAAAAAAATAACCAAGGTTGAACAACTCAAATTTAAATTACATATTAAAATTTCAATGGACATAACTCAATACAAAAATTAAATAAATAACCATAAATACCTTGTCGCACCAAAATCAAAATTTTTTCAAAGTCCTTGGATGTTGTAACTTCATCTACAGAAACAAGTCATAATACTTGTGGAGGTTGATAACTAGGAAGTGGAGTTAGAGGCCTACAAATCCATCCTTCCACCCATTCTTGTGAATCACACTCAACAGTGATAAATTCGATACAAGATGCACAAAAACATGTCAACTTTCTTGTCCATACGGCCCACGAAGTAGCGTCTGAGATACAAAATGAGTGCATATCACTGGACCCAGTGAGTGTCATACAATCATTGTAGTTAGCAATATGTTGTTCCTCTATCAACCAAAAATATCTGCGAACTGTGGAATTTTCTTGAGAACCTCAGGCCATGTTGCCAGTACACCATTCCACTATGCTCTTTGCATCTTTTAATTTAGCACCATCTTTGTATTTCAACTCTTCTCTTGCAAGAGCTCTTTTCACACATGCCTCTGCACCGTCATGCTCTCCTTTTCCATCTCTAGCCTTAGTGAAACTCCAAATATTTTGCACACCCATCTTGACGTGCATTCTACTCATCCAATAAAACATTCGTGCATTCTTAAACTGAGACGTGCAATTATCTAACCATATATAATGTTGTTTGAAGTGGATGTCCCTATCAGAAAAATTTCCATAAAATAACTACAAACACCCTTGCAAAAATTCAGTAGAATGAGTATGATCATCACTGATATAAAAGTGGTACTCTCTTAAAAAAATTTGATCATTCTCTATACTGCCAGGAGAATGTAGAAATGCTATATGCACAAAAATGGCAACTTGTACTGAGTTGTAATATTGCGATTGAACCTCCATTTGTGGTTGCAATGTGTAATTCTCTAGAAAATCAACCATTGAAACAATAGTACCAATAGGAAATGTGTCTTTTCATAGCTTAAATTGTTCATCCAACCATTGAGCTCTATGTGTATGCCTCGCATACTCATAAACAATTTCATCCTTAAATTTTCTCATAAATTGAGAAAATGGGCATTTGTTCTGTAACTAGCTCACACTGTTTCGACTCTTTTCCATCTTTCAACTGGTATGCAATTGATTTATATTTATCAAACTCAACTAAATTATGTCCTATTATACCTTCAATTTGCTCATGGATGCAACTTTCTAATTTAGGTAATCCACCGCATGTACTACAACTTCCATCTAAACAATCCTGACTATAAAAAATTTGTCCAACTTCTTTTTCACAAAATATAGTAGGAATGAAATCCCTGGAAGATATTGGTGGAACTTGACCACCACATTCAGATAACATAGTTTCAGAATGAAAATTAGAATGAATACGTAAAAATTTAGCATAATGCATCACAAATTCAACATGTTGCCTATAACAACAAGTGGTGCGAGCATGGTTTATTTTCACATAGAATGGTTTCAACATTTCAAAAAAATGTTGACTAATTTTAATTTCCAGATTCTCTTGTTCAAACTTACAAAAAAATTGAGTTTGAGTCATATCTAAGAAATGCTTTGGATGTGGTTCACGATTAGTAGAACCAACTCTCTGTTTTATAACATCTCTTGTATTAGGTGAAACTCTAGTGTTATCATGCCAAAATTTAATAACAACTTCTCTTATAGCATCAAAATTATTTTTGTCCTTACGTGGTGCTCTAGCAGAAAATGCCCAAAAATTGGCATTATTGAGTGATTGAAGGATATTACGTCTTTCAATTATTTTCATTAGAGTTTTTCGATTAACTTGCAACATTCAAATTTTTTGCGTAATCAAACATTGTTTTTCTATTGATTCACTTACAACACTAGTAGCAAGTACACGACGCATAATATTACTATCCCTAGTGCGTCTCTTGACACCAACAATGTGATATGCATCATGAAGGTTTTCAACAATTATATAGGTTTGACCACGTATATTAGATGTTTTCAATCCTAAGATGTTTAACGTAGGTCTCATTTTAATCAATTTCATCAAACTAGCCAACAAATGACATCTTTGGGAATCATTTAAAATTTTAAAATGATTATCCCAAATTGCAGTGGCTTTTCTTCTGATTTTTCATTCAGAAAGTTTGTCAGACATTGGTTTCAAAATGTTTTCATCAATTTCAATTAAAAAATTAGGTTTCTTACGTAAAATCCTAGGACGTTTTTTTTCAAATTTTTCTTGTCTACAATTTCAACATGAATTTCCTTATTCACATTTTCATTGTCTCCTTCAATTTCAACATTTTCTACATCATGAGTATTTAATTCTTCTTCAACACTGACAGTAAAAACTTCTTCATCACAAGTATTTAATTCAACTTCAACATTGACAGTAGAAATATTACCTAGTTCTTCATTGCTTACAATAGTTGGGATTGAAGATGAACCTCTTCTAGATTCACAAAGTTTCTGCATTCACTCAACATTTTAAATTTTGTTTGCCTCTAATTTGTTTGGTATTTTTTTACTTAATGAATTCTTTTTTTGACTTCGTTTTTTGTCTCCCATGATGTTTTGCTTCTGGTGATAAGAAAAACGTGCAGAAAAAGACAAAATTTCGTAGTAATTCATACGGTAAGGTCAGAGAGTAAAAATCACATGGTAATTTGGACATTGGGATGTGTGTAAATATGATTTATGAACCGCGAGAATGATTTATAAACCGCGATCGCAGATCTATCTGCTGAACCTAAGCCTCGGAAAATCTTTGTTTTTCCCCAACCAAAGCTATGGAAGGTCATTATGAAGTGTAAAAGGTCAAAAAACCTCAAATCTGCTCTTCCAAAGACTTGAACCATGCTAAAAAACTAAAAAAATTTCACAAAAATGGTGCCATCGCGTAGGGGAGACTCTTAGCTTCGTAGAAATATTGTTTTTAAAGTGAATAGAATAAGATAAATATCATTTTATAATTTTTTACTAACAATAGGTCTTTAAGACATTTTTTTCCGTGAATGTTCATGTCTACGTTTAAGACTGTAACTTTTGTTTCACTTATCAAAATATGATAAAACTTATACCATCCCAAGCGTGGACAAATTCTATACACGTTAAAAAAAATTTGATTTCGATATTTTTTGATATAGTTATGGTGGGCAAATGGAAAGTGCTCTGTTTTCTAAATATTTTCAAACCACTTTCACGGAAAAAATCATAAAAAAAAATATTGCTCAAAAAAATACAAAATAAAATCCATCCCAAGATAGACAACTACATCTAACGTTTCACCAAAGGAAAAAAAAAATAACAAGATTTGGTCATCCAAAATGCGGGCAAACGATAAAACTACAATCTTATAAGTTTTTTCAAAAAATAAAACTAAGTCATATAATTTTAGTTTAATATAGCTAGAACTAGTGTTTAATATAGCTAAACTTGTCTATTTTTTAAAAAAATTAGTATTTTAGAAACTAGATTCCAAATGCTACGATTCATATTTATATAAATTTTTCTAATTTAGAGTGCGTGTATAGCTAATAATCCCTACAAGTTGAGATTTTGCTATTTTTTGCAATATGATGTCCACAGATGACCCTATATTTGTCCATCAACTTCCTACACTTACCCAATGAATATTTAATGGTGATTTTTAAGGAAAATGAACCTAGTTTTGTTTGGTTGTTGGATGGTGGTTGGAGGGGTATTTAATGAGCAAGAGAAATCATTCTTTCACTACTATAGGTTATGGGACACCTTGAGTTTTATTTTGTAGGTCAAAATCACCAAATACAATAATTTATCATGACTTGTAATTGGTGAAAAGGTGAATTTTGGGAATTGCATTCCCCCCTCTCTCTCTCTCCCCCAAAATTGTATAAATTGAAGTGTTGGGATCATTGTAAGAGGAGGATAGTTTTAGTAACAAAAATCTATCATTTTTGTTTTTTAAAGCCAATGTGTTACATGCCCTTATAGTGGACTCCTTATATGGTGATCCACGCCTTTCATTTGTAAAAGTTTTAATTATGCATATCATGAAGCAATAAATGTAAGTTTGCAGATGTATCTTCCCTTGTTGTGTTTGTTTGAAATCTTCTTACCTCTTCAATCTTATTGTAGGTGTATTGTGATTACCTTATGCTCTTGTAGGGTTTCATTTATATTGTGCATGTATAGAAATGTGTTGTGAATGTTGTTATTAGACCGTGGAGAATTGTTATTTAGCCTCTCTTATTTGTAACCCAAGATTTTTCTTCCATTTTCACAAATTGGGAATTGTTCTCATTCCCTTATTTTGGTGCATTACCTTTGTAGTGTAGATTTATGTTATTTTCATGCTCTTTCTCTCTCCATGGTCCCGTAGAAATGATAGATTAAGAGATAGTCAATATTTTAATTTCAGTAGAGCTAGTTTGCACTAGGATTAGGAAAAAGAACAAACTTTCTCTAGAGGTCTATCTCAAGTAGAAGGTCCCATAACTTGGAGATAGTACCCATGTTACCCAATCACACTGTGAGATTAAGAACATACACTTGTGCAAATAAGAGTGTGCTTGATTTGGTGATAACAGTTCTGGCATGCCTGGTGGGACTCCAAGAAGTCTTCATTTTAATTGTAGTAAGATTGGTGTGCACTTGTTGTAAAATTCCAGATTGTGAGAGGATTTGAAATTACACTTCTGAAGAATCCAAAAGGGAAGAAATCACTAGTTTTAGTAACCCAAGAGTGTCAAATTTATGAGAAGGATTCAAACAAGGTCAAGAAATAGAGAAGAAGGTGTTTTTGAATACTTGTTGCGTATCTCTATTTTGGTAGTGTGGAAGAAGGGGAAGAAGTGCTCAAAGGTCTCCATCTCCACCAAATAGAACACTATCAATACCTCCACCTAGTAGGCCCTTCATTCAATCAACCAAAGTCCGTAGACAAATTATAATTGCACACCTACAACAACAACCTCCACAAGGACCACCAGATCCTTATGCCAATTTCACGGGAAGCAACCCACTTATTCTCAATGCAAAAAAACCAATTCTAGTTGTAGCATTGAAGAACATTCCATATTTCATTGGAGAAAAACATACAACTCCGATTGACCGTATTAAATACATTGCAAATGTCTATGTAATTCATGAAATTACGGAAATGGACATTAGTGTTAAGTTGTTGGCATCCTCCTTTAAGGGTAAAGCTTTGCAATGGTTCATGAGTCTAAAAACTGGGTCTATCTAGAATCGGGACCATCTGTACACAACTCTATACAATCAATTCAGAGAGAGGGAAGATAACCTATCTTTTCTGGAACAATTGACAACAATTAAGAGAGCACCAAATGAACAGATGGCTGATTTCAACTTCAGATTTCAGAGGAAGTGGGATAGAATTCCGTTTGCTGTGAGACCAACAGCTGAAGATTATTTTCTCTACTTCCTAAAGGCTCTAAATTATGATATTGCAATGATGATACAATCTATGGGAGGTATGACTTTACCCGCAGCTTATAAAATTGCTATTAGGGATGAAATTTTCTTAATTCAAACTCATAAATTTGCACCTAGGTCGTCCATGCCTCTTTATCTAGAATTAGGAAATACCAACACTAATCAAGCACATACATTAGCTCTAATTCCTACCCCCAAAAATCATAATTATACTGAATCTTCTACCTCATCTTATAGAGCCTCAAATGAGCTCAAAGAAGTCATGAAGTAGTTGTAAAACTTAGACAATGAGTTGGTGATGATTAAGAGGTAAGAAGCTCAAAAGGTTAGATCATATCAGCCTCAAACCCAACCCAATATACCTCCGTATCAGACTAACAAACCACCTAACCAAACTGAAAACTAGAATAAAACAAAACCTCATGCTAATAGGAAATTCTAGCCTTATAATCCTAATGCTGCATCCAAATCTAGAGCCTTGATGCTAGTGCAAAATAACATGGCTCAATAATATGACTGGCGCTTCCCATTCAATTTCATAGCCAATCAATGTGTTTAAACAATGATTTGAATCAAACTCTTATGGTTAAAAAAATGGGTGTGGAACCAAAGAAAAGACAAGAAGAAAATTAGCTGCAGGAAACTGCTCAAGAGCCACCTCCAAGTGAGACCACACCTGTTAATTTGCAAGTTGAATATTTCTACGGAATAAATTATGTTCCAACCCAGGGTGTAGAAGACAATACACTGTCTAAGAAGAGGAATATTGGAGAGGGAAAATCATCTAGTTCAAATGATTCAAAACCCTCTATCACTCAACAAGGATTTGGTAATCAAAGTGTAGCTCCAAATATGAAAAATCAGCCCAAGTCACCTTCTAGACCAACTCAGGTACCGGTTGTAACAACCCATGTGCAAGAGAAGACTATGCAAAGTAAAGGTAAAAAGAGATATAGCTCATCCCCATTCAATATCATTGAGAAAATGAAGAAACCAATGTGAAAATTTCAATGTGGGAGTCATTAGCTATCTCGGGCCAAAGAGATCTGTTGCAGGGTACCATGGAAAATTGGTCTGCCTCGAATGAATTATCTAAGAACCAGGATAAGGCGCTTACCAATACAGATCTGTAAGGATGAAATCAATGAGGTCAACAAGGTAAAAATATGAAACCCCTACCATTCTAAATCTCATTGATCATTGGGAATAAGTTAATGAAAAATTGCATGATTGATTTGAGGGAAAGTAGTTCTATGATGCCGGAAAAAATAGCTGATTAGCTGAGCCTTCCGTATGAATTCACTTCTAGGGGTGTAGTACAACTAGATGGGACAACAATAATAATAGTTGGAGTAATCAAAGGATTGAGCCTTACATTGCATGCATGCCCAAATGTCATTGTCTTGCAAGATGTATCAGTCATAGACTTGCCACCACTCTTTACATTTTGTCAAGGAAATTCATTGCTAAAATTGGAGGTTATTTGGTTGCTGATTGGTTGCACATGTTATTCATAATAATGTATGGAGCTAAGGCTACAATCATGTTTGAGCCTATTACAAATTTCCACATTAAGCCTCACACACCGAGTCCAATCAATGAAATTGCCCAGTCTTTGATTAGGAATATTTTCCAAGAACTTATGAAGCATATACCAAATTCAGAAGCATTTCGGACCTAACTCTTGATGAATGGGAAAACAAGAGGCATGTATTTTATCCATACAAAGAAATGGAATAGGATGAACTAGGAGTCTATTTCTTTCATGAAGAAAATCAACCTCTCCCTAGAATTACCAATTCAGATCATAGAGATGATAATGATGTATGGAAAATATTCTTTCATGACTCAAGGAGTAGACAAGGTGCTGGAGGAGGAGCAATGCCGGTATCACCTCAAGGCACAAAATACTACTCATATTTTCGTTTTCAGTTTTCCTGCTCAAATAACACAGCTAAGTACAAAGCCTTAATTCATGGATTGCATTGGGCTAGAGAGAGAGAGGTATCAAGAACTTGTAATTATTTGGAGATAGTGAGCTGATTATGAATCGGGTTAGAGGACATAATGCTACTAATAATGATATTTTGAAGGACTACACAAATTAGATATGGGACCTCATTAGATATCTTAAAGCTTTTAATATCAACTCAATCCTGAGAACGAGGAATGAAGGGGAAAACATGCTTGTAGTAATTGGGGCAGCATTTGATGTCGTAGATAGTATCAAAAATAAGAAAACTCAGCCTCATATAAAGGTTATGGTAAGACTAGCTGTCTCGGGAAACAATTCAATTTGGAAAGTCTTTGAAAACGATCAACAAATCATAAAATTATTGTAAGATGAGGTTGAGTTCTTTGCCCGAAACCAAGACAAGTTGGAACAACAGTATGGTGATCAAGTGGTACAACTGAGAAATAATAAATTACCAAAGGGTATTATAACTTTGGAATCAATATTCAATCTAAATGATCAATTTTGTAAAGATAAAGACAATATTTAGGAAAAGGGTGAAGACTCAAAGCCCATTTCAGCTGGAGAAGGAAATATGTTGCAGATCGGCAAGGTGAGTACTCAACAAGAGAAATCTGATTTTGTTCAACTCTACCAAGGGTTTCCTGATGTATTTGCCTATAATTATAAAGATATGAGAAGATTCAATCCAAAGTTATCACATCATATGATTTAACTAGATCCTGAATCCAAGCCTATCAGGTAGAAAAAAGGCCGGTGAATCCTCACATTGAACCTCTCATGAGAAAAGAACTAAACAAGCTGATTAAAGACAACATCATCTTCCCCATCAAACATTTAAGTTGGGTTATAAATTTGGTGTTGGTGATAAAAACGACAGGAGAAATCAGATTGTTTGTAGAATTCTATGATTTCAATAGAGCTTCAATAAAGGATCATTAAACACATCCATCAATGGAGAAAATTTTGCAAGTAGTAGTTGGTTTGGAAAGGTTTTCATTGTTAGATGATTACTCGGGCTACAATCAGATCATGGTGAAGGAAGAATATCAGTTCAAGATAACCTTCCCTATAAAATGGGGCATGTATGCTTACAAGAAGATTCCTTTTGGATTGTCAAATGCTAGAGCAACATTTCAACAAGCTATGGATATGGCGTTCAAGGGCTTAATCAACAAGATAGTGCTGGTATATCTAGATGATATCACTGTGTTATAAAAAAATGTAGCAGACCATCTCTTTCATCTCAGGTAAGTATTTCAGAGGTGTAGAAGATTTGGGGTGTCACTAAATCCAAAAAATGTATTTTCTTGGCACATGAAGGAAAATTTATTGGTCATATTGTTTCAAAGGAAGGATTGAAAATTGATCCAGAATGAGTTGAGGCTATCCGAACACTTACATTTCCACACCACAAGAAATATCTCCAAATATTTTTAGGGAGAATTAATTTTATTCATAGATTCATGCCTGATTTTTCTACTTTGGTAAAGCCATTGACAATGATGTTGAAGAAGATCCATGCATTCAAGTGGACATCAGAAGGAAAAGAGAGTTTTGAGGCCATAAGCATGTTATATCTCAAGCCCCAACTCTTATCAATCCAAAATTATCAATGGAATTCATTCTACATGCTTTTGGAGGTTCGGATACCATCTCAACCATCTTGGTACAATTAAATAAGGAAGGTTCAAATCATCCTATAGCATTATGTAGTCAAATCCTGGAAGATTACAAAGTAAGGTATTATTTTATCAAAAAGCATGTTCTTGCTGTCATTAGGAGTTTGAAGAAGTTTAGACACTTGGTCTCGAACAATAAGATTCAACTACTAGTGTCTCATGCTGGTGTCAACAATTTTCTCCTGAAAAAAGATCAAAATGAGAAGAGGGTAGGCTGGGTTACTCGAGTAATGGAATATGATATTGAAATCAAAGTGACAAAACTTGTCCGTGGCAAGGGATTGTGCGAGAAACTTGCTTGCAAAAAATATACTGATTCAGCGAGTGAAGAAGAAGCTATCCTAGTGTTCTAAGATGAGAAATAACAGCCAACAAGTGATGTACCTACTCCATGTTGGACTCAAGACATGGTAAATTATATCCAAACAGGTTTGTGTCCTCCAGAATGGAACAAGGCTAAAAGGTGATATTTCAGATTACAGTCCATTTCATATGTGCTAATTGATGACATATTGTTTAAAAATGATGTGAATGGGGTATTATTGAGGTGTGTCCCAAAAAATCAAATTGGAAAATTATTGCAAGAATTCCATGATCGAGAAGTGGAAGGTCACTTTTCTCTGTGAGTAACAACTCTCAAGATCATGAAAGCTGGTTACTATTGGCCTATGATGTTTAGTGATTGCTATTCATGGATCAAGAAATGCAAAAAGTGTGTGTTCTTCACAAGAAAAGAAAGGTTAGCAGTGCTGGCCCTTTGTCCAATCTTAGTGGATCATCCATTCATGCAATGGGTATTGAAATTCGTTGGAGTTATCAATCCAAACTCGAGCCAAGGCCACAAGTGGATAATAACAACAACAGACTATTTCACCAAGTGGGCTGAAGTGGTGGCACTCAAGGAGGTAAATGAATATAACATTTTAGATTTCTATGAGTAGATAGTCACAAGGTTTATTGTCCCTACCACTATTATATAAAATAATGGATTTGCATTCCTTGGCACGAAAATCACCGAGTGGGATGTTAAGAAAGAAATATATCTCAACACTTCTTCAAATTATTACCCTCAGGGTAACAAACAAGAAGAATCCATGAAAAAGAATTTTCTGAGAATCATAAGGAGGACCCTTGATGAGAATTAGAGAACTTGGCACACGAAACTCAAGTCAGTTCCATGGGCTAGTAGGATTATGCCCAAGAGGTCCACAGGTAACGCTACATACAAAATGGTATAAAAAAGGAAGTAGTGTTTCCTATATCACTTAAGTTATCGGCATTGGAACTCATGAAGTAACTAGAACTAGTTGAGTTTAAACCTATGGAAATCACGTATACAAAACTGATGGAATTGGGGGAGACAAGAGAGCATGCAATGCAAACCATGGAGAAAGATCAAGCGTTAATAAAGAGAAGCTTTGATAAAAAAGCTAAGACCAGGACATTCCAAGTAGGAGAATTGGTGATGAAGTGGGATGTTGATCATGCAAAACCAGGAAAGTATTCCAAGTTCAATGTAATATGGATCAATCTGTATATGACCGTTGAATGAAAAAGTAGCAATGCCTTCCATTTGGCTAAGTTGGATGGTGAATAATTGTAGATTCCAGTGAATGGAATACATCTCAAACGTTACTACTAAAAGAAATAATTTCTCACCCTTGTACATATTAGTCTAGGATTTTCAATTCCTCTAAGTGCTTGTGCACATTGTTGTTATTAGGTTAGGTTTTTAATTTCCCTAATTGCTGGTGAACATGTTCTATTAATTCTAGTTTATGTCCTGTATACAATTCATCATGCTTCAGGAAGGATAAATTATAGCCAAGGAACTCATTATTGCATGCAACAATTGTAAATCTAAAATTAAAAAAATGCAAAAAACCTAAAATCCATCAAGGAGGAGATTCTAACGAATCTCTCTAAAGAACAGTAGTAGCAAGACTCCATGCTCATGCAAACAATTGAGGATCAACCGACAGCTTGAGATAAAAATCAGCTCCGGTCAAAGTGACATTGGAAATTCAAGAGAAGAAGGAAATCTAAACTTAATAAAGTTCCATGATGTCTAAACTGAAAGATGTTCATCATTCAACCTCAATGGATCACAATTGTGGGAATGGGTGAAATTCAACTTTCAAGAAATTTTCCACTCTCAAAAATATTAATTTCAATATTTTCTTATGAAAGTTGAGAGTGATAGTAGCAGAAGGAATTTACTAAATTAGACAATGACATCCCAAATATGTTGATCACACAGACTCCATGCCCAATGAATAGTTGCAGGAAAACTGGTCAGGCCATTTAGCAAGAATATGGCCCTGCGAGTCTCCAAATTGTTATCAAATTTCACCCTCAGGGTGAGATTTGATAACATAATAGGTTCACATAAACATTCATATCTCATAGATACCTATTGGTCTTCACAAGGTTTAGATTTGTTAAGTGGAGAAGCAGTAACAGGTGAGTCCAAATCAGTAAAATGGAAAAGTCCAATTACATTACCCCACGAACATCCCAAACATATTCATATAGGCCTAGGGACACTAAAATCAAAAGAATAAGTTGCATGAAATTCATGTGGGTGATGAAGAACTTGTAATGTGGCCTTAAATTTGGATTGAGCTCCCCAAGATCATGACGGAGCTAATAACAATGACTGAGATACTTTAAAGAACTCTGAGTTGGTTCTGTGATAGATTGATGTAGTCTATCTTAGTTGATTTATTCATTCCTACACATACCAGGCTTATACCAAGATGATGGGTAGTCAATGTTTCTAGCCCTTGACCAAACTGTCACATGGGAAAGATGAGAGGGCTTTCTGAGCTAACAAGAGGGAGATGGTGGTCAAACTTGTTTTGAGCATTCATAATGGTGAGATGATTGGTGTTGTAACGAGTTCACAAGGATTTCACCATGGCCACAAACAAGTTCTGAGCCAATTGAATAATGGAATAGGTGAGCTTGTGGAGTGTTAATAGGGTGAGCTTTATTAAAGAGATATCCACTCTATTCGAGCTATGTAAAATGTGGAACCGATCCATCCGAGTTTCATTATATTGAAATCAAGCTATACTCATGCCTACACATTTGACCAAGTTGCGGTTGAGCTGATAGTCTAGCTAAGCTATTATTTTCTCCACCAAGTCACATTATAATGAGAAATGATTTTTCCCATGAGGGACTATGGCATCCCTTGGTAAAGAACCGAGCTCCACTTTGTCAAGGGGGTTGTGCTATCAGGGCTGAGCCATGTGTAGGGTAGACTGAGCTATCCTTTGGGGTGCTCGAAGTGGTATAAGGAGTGAGTAAGAATATTTAAAGGGTGTGTTTTACATTAAGTTACATTTACAAGAGGTCGAGACCTATTATATATTCAGCCAAGCTATATAAATAGCCATCGATTTTATTTTATACTAGCCGAGCTCATGTGAAGCTCATTAGGATAATCATAAGGAATTTGAGCCATTTGCACTGAATCCCTAAGTCTGCATAATTGGAAGCTGAGATAAAAGTTTCAGGACTGAATTAGTATCGTTAGCTGAGCTACCCCTTGTAGCATCGAGTTTCATATGACAAGGATTGAGTTATTTTGGTAAAAGGTTCGATTCCACGCAGGCTATGATGAGTTGGTTTTGAGGAAAAAACCAAGTTGGTAATGCCATGAGGCAGGGGGTCCATTGGAGAATTCATTACTAAAATTCATCAAGCTCTGGAGGATCATGGGTTCCATGTAACACATTTCAGGATGACCGAGTTTTTTGTCTCATAGATGAGTCCCATGAAGAACTCATCAAATTCTCTCCAACATCACTTTCAAGGAAGGCCGAGCTATACAATGGAAAAATCATGGCATTTGAAAGTCGAGTCAAATGGTGCAAGTGGCAAGATAGAGAAGGATGGGCTCACTGAGATATTTGGAAGGTGAAGAATTTTGACTCAACACCCCGAGCCAACTCGTGAATCAAGTCCAAGCTCAGATACATTATATTGTAGCTAAGTCGGAAAGGTATGGCCTGGATGGTTCAAGGCAACTAGAACATATAGGACAAGAAAGGGTGAAATGGCTGCATATATATTTGAGGGAATTACGAGAAAGAATGGCTTGAATGGCCTAGGACATTCATGTGGGGAAAATCCAAAGGATCCGCGGAGAATTATGTGAAAAATTTAGATGAAAGCAGCCCATGCCACACATGTCTTTGCAGGAATTGCGAGAAAGAATGGCTCGAATGGCTTGGGACATTCATGTGGGGAAAATCAAAAGGATCCACAGAGAATTTTGTGTAAAATTCCAATGAAAGCGGCCCGGAACGCATGAGACATGTGGTCTAATTAATCCTGACTTCGTTGACCAGATAACAATGCGGATGACTAGCTCGGTTAGTGACCCTCGTCGGGTCAAACATGGATACGGTGAACCATTCGCGGGCTTGAGGTGGTTCACGTGAACAATGATGAGCCACCATGGAGTGTTGGTGTGGAAAAAGTGGGTGTATCATACCCACCAGAAATTGAGACACATGGGATAATTAGACCCGAAATTACCGACAAGCCCGCAATCACCGAGGGGGACCTGACACGTTAGATGGCTTGATGTTCACAGAGGTAATATAGCTTGGTGGCACAAAAAACATGGATACTAGCTAGGCATAGAATCTTTGGGATCTCGATGTGGCACCATGCGGTGATGAAGATTGGTGAACAAGGAGTCAGTGGTATATGGGGTCAGGGTATATACAAAAATTTGACCAATACAAAATGCAAGGAGTCAATCCATGTTGGTGTTAGGGAGATGGCCCTCACCAAGTCAGCCAAGCAAGCTGCGATAACAAATAAATGGGTTGGCAGGTTGAAATCCTACATGGTACCAGATGGAATGATGGTTCCCACAAAGTGGTGGAATAGACCTGACGAGGTGGGTAAGAGTGAAGCAAGCTCAGAAGTTGGCCAAGTTGACTAGGTATAACACATTGAAATAAATAATAACATCTCCCTTTTAATGCAAGAAAATAAAAACAAATTGGTGGGTCCAAATAATTTAAAAGTAAATCATTTCAAAAGGAGAAAGAAAATATTTGGGAAAGAGGAAAAAATAATTTAAATGATCTTCCAGCATGAGATTTAATTTCTCAGTCCCGTTAAGGCCAAGTAAACCTGTGCAACTCAAAGTAGCTGCAATCACTTAGAGAGCCATAAATCGAGCAATCCTTGACTAATTTTCACAAAATTGGTCTTGTTGGAATCATGGCTCTGAGACCAACACACATTAACTAAGAAATATAGAAATTTATGAATATTTGATGGTCATTTTTAAGGAAAATGATCCCAAATCTATTTGGTTATTGGATGGTGGTCGGAGGGGTATTTAATGAGCATGGGAAATCATTCTTTCACTGCTGCAGGTTATGGGACACCTTGAGTTTGCTTTTGCAGGTCAAAATCACCAACTACACTCATTTATCATGATTTGTACTTGGTGGAAAGGTGAATTTTGGGAATTGCATTCGCCTCTCTCTCTCTCTTGCAAATTCTATAAATTGAAGTGTTGGGCTCATTTTAAGGGGAGGATAATTTTAGTAACAAAAATATGTCATTTTAGTTTTGTGATGCCAATGTACTATAGGCCCTTATAGTGGACTCCTTGCATGGTGATCCAGACCTTTCATTTGTAAAATTTTGAAATGTGCATATCATGAAGCAATAGATGCAAGTTTGTGGATGTATCTTCTCTTGATGTGTTTGTTTGCATTCTTCTTTCCTCTTAAATATTATTGCAGGTGTATTGTGCTTACCTTATGATCTTGTAGGAATTCATTTATATTGTGCACGTATGGAAATGTGTTGTGAATGTTGTTATTAGACTTTGGAGAACCAATATCAACCTCTCTAATCTACATTTTGCATCCATTTTCACACATTGGGATTTGTTCTCATTCCCTTCTTTTGGTGCATCACCTATGTAGCGTAGATTTATGTTATTTTTATGCTCTTTCTCTCTCCATGGTCCATTGGAAATGATAGATTAGGAGATGGTCATTAGTTTACTTTCAGTAGAGCTAGTTTGCACTAGGATTAGGAAGAAGAACCAACTTTCTCTGGAGGTCTATGTCAATTAGAAAGTCACACAACTTAGAGATAGTACCCATATTACGTAGTCACACTTTGATCTCAAACACACACACACTTGTGTAAATCAAAGGGTGCTGTGATTTGGTGATAGCAAGAGTATTATGAAAAAAATCCACTAGGCCTCAATTAAGATGTCAATGTATGAGCTTATCTAAAGTTATCTGAACCATAGGTAAGCTCTCATGGAAACTCTTAAATGTATCCCCATTGAAGATGAGGCTCAACCCTTTGTATATTTTGTCGAAACACTTACTACTTTGAATTCCATATCCTTTAATGATATTGAGATTCCAAACATCACAATGAAATAACATGACCTTCCCCTCTTATTCATCATTTGTATCAATGAAACCTTCATCCGTAATCTATGATAGATAAAAAATCTAGCATCAACATCATATCATCCCATAAATTTGACCAAGTTAAGCTCCCATCACTTGGTCAACTGTTGTAACCCAATCATTTACGATCTTACATGGTTTTAATTATGCTATTACCACTACCTTGGATACGATTATCCTTGCCATATAATTTTATGAAAAAATCCTCCTATTTCATAGAAGGGGAGTTTCAATATAATGTCTTACTTGGGCAACTGTGGACTCGTGCCATGCGTTGCATCCATTTCACTCTCAATCAATGTATCAAATTTGAGCATGAAGGGAAGATTCTAACTCTCCCTGTAAAAAAGCCACCATTCGAAGCATGTCATATGACATATCGGCCTAATGATGTGCCCATCCCCAATAAATATTCTTTTCAACCATCCACTAGCTCATCCATTCCCACATTCAGGCTTCGTAACGACGATTCTATAGAAAAGGTAATGGATAATATTTCACTAGGGGAGTATCACCTTCTCACACTTAATTCTCTTCCCACGTAAAATAGACTTGGTATACCTGACATAGCTCCCATGTACCAGCAAAACATTAGGGATATCATTCCTTTTTTTCCACATCATCTCCTTCCCAACCTGATCTATGGAAGCATCGATCACTCTCACATCGACATAAAATCTCACACAACATAATACACTAGTGGATTTGATTATCTCTACAAGAAATCATTTGCCTATAACTATCTTCATTGTTTCACCTAGAAATTTTTTGTAATGGGGTGTTATGAGCAAGGCATACATGACCTTGTCATTGATCAATCTCCTAAACCCCATGGAAAATTAGGAATAGGTTACAAGGAATAATAAGCCAACACTCTTGCTCTACTTATAGCCCTGTAACATTACCATTTTAAGACATTAGAAAAAGGGAATTTTTTTTTTTGATAATGTTCTCTGCTCTAAATTACGTAATTCAAAACACATGTTCAAGTTTTAATAATTGTTCTCTTTTCTAAATGACGTAATTTAGAACACACAATAATTTTAAAATCAATGTTCTCTATTCGCATATTCATAATATGGAACACACATTCCATGCCATTCAATCATATAATAGATAACCATATGTTGCTATAATTACTCGAAGAACTACTGATCTCCCATTTCATGGCTTAGAGTTTCATCGATCTCTCATTTCATGACACAGCTACTTACCAATCCTTCATGTTAATCCATGCATTGTATACTAAGTATACTTGGTTCCCTTTACCTTTTCAGTTATTGAAGTGCTCTCATTTAAGAGGCCTATCTGAATATCTGTTACCGATATTCATCTGAAATCCTGCTTCTTAAACTAGGTGATTTAGGACAACACAACCAGCAACTTGCGATACTTTGGCCAAAGTTTCTCACATGCTTAGCATGATCATATTCCTAGATGAAATACTCGTCAATGGAATATGTCCTTAACCAAACTTCATCTATTACATAGAATGGTCTTTTCTGATTTCTGTCAGTCCTCTTGTCCAAGGTTGAAATTTAACCCAAGATAGCAATATGAAAGAATATAGAGAGGCACTCGTGATGATTAAAGGTACGCAAACATACCTCGTCAACCCTAGTTGACTGCGTGTGTCTAGTTACCTTTAGTCTTCACGAGTCACTCTGTATACAAGGTCATATTGCTAATTTGGTCCAAAGTAAAAATGAGGCCAAGTCCAAGCTTATGTAAACCTAGATGATTCGATTTGGAAGGGTGTTGCAACATGTCAGCTGTAACATTGTGTCATCATGAAGGCCTAGCCTTCATGAAGACACCTTATTGTAGCTGGCATGTACCAACATCCTGTGGAATCCTCCCACCTAGGGTCATATATCTAGCAAGAAATTTGATTAGATTCTTATCTTTAATATTATTAAGAATAAGTTTCAGCAACCTTGCTGATCCTCTAACCTCATAGTTCATTACAGTTGCATAGCTAGGAATGACTTGAATTATCTCATAGCTTAATATACATTCACTCCTCCTAACCGAAGGATTGCATATTCCTTTCTTAGTTCATTAATTAAAGATTCATACTTACAGTCCACTACAGCTTAACGAAGTAAGATTAACTTTCTAAGCTTAATAAAGTTTATTCGAAACTGATTTTAAATTCAGGTTTCCATTTCATTAGATGTCATTTTGAATGAGGTCTATTTCCCAAATGAATGTATTCATTTATTTACAATTACCTTACTTTATCTTAAGGTTTGTTAAGAGGGGATATGATTCCTCCTTCCGAATATCCTTTGGGTAAGATACCCCAAGGAGTATTAACGACATCTAAATACAGAATTCATTTGTCCTTTCCTTAGTATTCATTAGTTAGAATCCAATTCCGTATTTCATTCATACAAGAGTTCATATGTATCTTACTCTTTACTAATGTCAATTTAAAATCCCATATTGACCTAAGTATTAAGCAATTGCACATTCCAACTTAAAAGTTGTATTCAATTGAAGAATGGATGTTATGTCCTTTTAAATTAGACAACCATCATTTGAATAAGTACAAATTTAATGAATAAGAATATGTTCCTGATTACATTTCAACAATTCAATAATGGCACAACATTTAAAATAACACACCATTCCCTTCTCTCATTCCTCAAGGAAAATTTATACATTTGTTTTACAAGTCCAAATAGCCGGACTTCAATCATGCCAATCAGCATTGATAACTCAAAAAGAAAGAAGAATACAACTTTTCCTTTTTCCATTTCCTTCGAGAAGAATAATAAAAATCTCAGAAAAGATCCATCCTTTAGTTAATCAGAAGAAGCATCATAAAACAACATGTCTTCATTATTACTCATGGAATCCATCTGTAAAATTTACTAGCACGGGTCAGTTCATCGAATTGAGAATGTTAAGCACTTATCATTAAAATGAAGTGCTCTTGACTAACTGTCTCAATAAAAGAACTCTGCTTTTATGAAATGTCCAGTAATTGAGATGGAAATCATGTAAGAGTTAAGTACCAATAACGATGAACCATTTAAACAACCAAGTCTCAATAAATAGCATCAAAATTAGACTATGCTATTAACTAATAAATCCTTAAAATAATTACATCAAACACACAGTGATATATCACCATTTCCTTTAAAAACGAAAAGAGTTTTTTCCAAATTTAGAAAAATATTACAAAGAATATTTTCTCTAAATAATCTCATATTAGAAGCATTTATAAGAACTGATATATATATTACTGTTCGAATGCATTCACTGTCAATCCCCTTCCATCATCATAAATGGGATTCATATAATGAATTGACTAGAAATTTAAACAGAACTCCTCATCTTTATACTACTCACTTGATTTCAACCAATTCAAATGCAGAAGAGAAAGGCATTCATACACCATGACAACAACCTATGTCACTTTTTAGAATTCCACAATAGCATAGTACTCATCCAATTCAGAGAGGGAAAAAACAATAGATAAATTGCAATTACTTACACCCGAAGGCAGTCGCACAGTTGATTCAATATCCTATAACAGAAATTTAAATAGGATAAGAAAGAAAAGAAGTATTACTTCCAGTTACCTATTCAATAATCCTTTTCATTTAATCACAACTGAACTGGTCGATCTTATGCAAGAAGAGATAACAACTAGAGATAGCAGTCAAGAAGAGAGCTATTTAAAAGTCAATAATCGAATGAAGGAAGCAAGATTCACATTACTTCTTTCCAATACATAGCCGAATATCAAACTATGACGTGTAGACCAGGTTATCAATAGGATAATTCTTCCCACGCCAAACTGTTACAGTCTTAATAGACTTACTAACTACCATTCAAGGAAAGTATTCAAGAATTCATTTTACAACTAAACCAAAAATATCAATAACAACTGAACTTCCAATTACAACCAACATTTAATTAGTTGTATACACTAAAAACAGACACATTTCATCTAAATATAAAATGATTAAGAGTATACAACCAAGAAAACATGATCCTAAATCTTCACAGGAAATGAATAAAGAAATTTTTCCAATCACAAGAGTAAGGAGATCTACTCAGGTTCAGTTTTAGTGAAAACAACGAAGAAGTTTAAATCCACAGATATATATAAATATTCATCATTGAGTTCAAATAAGAAATAAAAATTGTACACTCTACCCAATCGATCAAATAACCAGGTTACTTTGTTCCAGGTTCGATAAGGATTTATTTTCAAACAGCCATACATGGGTACCGAGAACAAAATAGGAGGAACATTGTATCGTTTTAGAACAAGCAAATGTAAAGATGATACGATAAACCTATTATTCCTAAAAGAACCCACTTCACAATTTAAACTGTATTACAAAAAGGAAGAACCATTCAAAAAGTTCTATCAAGCATTCTCATGAAATCCATAACCTTTGAGTATATATATCTTAGAAAACAGTATACGTATCACTGTCGCCTTCAACAAGTTCAAACCCACAAGGAACAACAAAACCAAATACCCATTACTTTCGAAATCAAAATAGCAGAGATGAAATCCATTTCAGTTACTATTCCAATAAGGGAACACCCATTACTCATGTATGCATCAAGATGAAATACCCAAATCGCATTTTTTTTCAAACGAACCGCAACTCAAGAAAACAAAATAAAGATCACATCTAAACATATCAACATATTTTCACAAAAACACACATTTATAAGAGCAGAGTTTTTTTAATGAAGATGCTTAATAAAGAGACAAAACTGTTTAAAGAAAAGAGCCTAACATGCCTGTATAATTTCTTGTTAGCTTGTGGAAGGTCACAGCCAAGCTTCTCAAGAGTTTCTTCCCTCCAAACAATGTTATTCAATAGTTCTCTCAACTACTTCCTCGTTTACACAGGCCCAGAAACCACTTGGAGGTGGTCGAAACAACAATGGTTGGAAAAAAAACTTGCAGGCTCGAAAGAGCAACAAAATGCAGAGAGAGAAAACCCAAAACCCAAATGAATAACAATAGCAAACAAAAAATCCTCTTTCCTCTTTCCTAGGTGGGCTGGTTACCAAAACCAAGGCCAATAAATGCATTGAATGCATTTTCTCCCTCTTTCTCCATGCCACCAACTGACTTAGATTTGGCAAATTCTAATCTTATAATTTTGCATGTAATTCAAATTTAGTCATGTATTGCTAGTTAGATGCCTCTAACTTCTTGCTCCCGCAAAACTTGGTGTTTAAAACTACAAGGATTGCAATTAAAGTCCTTCATTTAAGTTTAAACCTTCCCCCTTATCCTCCCACTTGACATGTATCCATAGGTCCCTTTTAGGACTAGCAATAGTTTAGGTCACAATTTAAATAGTTAGGTTTCCTTTTAGGTCGTAGGTCCTTAGGATCCACCTTAGGTTAGTTTACAAACCCTTTTAAATTAAAATCCATATAGGATATAATATTATTTCATAGGTTAACACATAACCCTTATCCATTCCATAACAGGTTCCTAGTAGATTTTACCACCTTAGGCTTAAAACTGAGTATAGTGCAGGACATTCCGTCCAAGGCCTAAATATATGCCTTGATATATTTGTATCAAACCTTTTTCTATCTTACGCTTTCCAGTGTTACAACTCATATGTATCCAAGAAATCAAACCTTACCATTGGCAGCATGGTGACAAGTAAGTATACCTGTAACTAGGTTCTTTAAAATTTACCACAATCTCCAGCTTGGTTCAAGACTTTATTTTATTTGGAAAGTCAACCGACAAGATGAAAATAAAGAAGGCTGAAGCATACCTTGGATCAATGGAATTGATTCAAGGTGTGTTGTCACATAATTATGAGTTCATCAAGTACAAAAGCAATTCTACAGGTTCACAACTTTGCAAACACAAGTTATAATGACATCAGTCCCAAGTAAACAGAGTTACAGTATGCAAGGGTTTAGAACAATAATACTTACTCATTGCAAACATGATTCTCAAGATTAAAGGATACACTTTACATGACAATTCTCATTTCCACAGTTGCAGCATCACAAAAAGAAGTTATCATAGTAACTGCCAAGATCAAGACATTACATACCTCCCTTCTTAAAAGAATCATCGTCCCGATGATCAAATTAGTCAAATCATAGAGTTTTAGGACAAAATTAGTTATCATCCTTCCATTCATATGTTCATAACAGAACAAAATTTAAGTCTTCAAAATAGTATTTTAAAATAACCATCAAATAGTTTAGTAACTGCCCAAGTTTGGCAGATTTATCAGTTTTTTGAACTTAATTTAGATCAAACAAGTATGGAAAAATAGATCTCATTTCTTTGAGGTTCTCCCAAGTTGCACTTTCTTCGCTAAACTGGTCCCACTGGACCTTACATTGATCCACTTCGTGATTTCTTAAGTGCAACTGGCGAGTTCCCAGCACTCGAATGGGCTTAACCATGATTATTCTGGGGTCTTGGACCTGCAAGGAATCCCAATTCAGCACATGTGATAAATCTGACACGTATTTCTTAAGCAAAGAAATATGGAAAACATCATGCATTCATGATAAAGCAGGAGGTAAAGCTAAATGATAAGCTACAGGGTTGATTATTTCAACAATTTCAAAAGGTCCCACATAACGAGGTGATAACTTGGCAGCCTTGCCAAAAGTTATAGAACTCTTTTTTGGCTTAACCCGAAGAAAGACCTTCTCACCAAGTTTATAATTCCTATCAACCCGCTTTAAGTCTGCATAACTCTTTTTCCTATTGGTAGCCTCCTTTAAACATTCACGAATCATTTTAATTTGTTGTTCCATTTCCGTAAGGATTTCTGGCCCAATTATCTCTCTATCCTCTACGTTGTCCCAGCTAACAGGGGTTCTGCATTTCCTTCCATACAATGCTTCGAAAGGTGCCATCTTTAAAGAGGCATGGTATGTATTATTATAAGTAAATTCAACCAGCGGGAGGTACTCCTCCCATTTATACTGCTGGTCCATGTAATACATTCTTAACATATCCTCTAAAACTTGATTGACTCTTTCAGTCTGTCCATCCATTTCCAGATGATATGTAGAACTAAAATTTAGTTTAGTTCCCAAGGCCGCATTAAGTGTTTTCCAGAATCTTGATGTCATTCTCGGATCTCTGTCTGATATGATCAATTCAGGTATTCCATGTAACCTGAAAATCTCATGTACAAACCTTCTTGCTAACACTGGTGAATCATCTTTTAGATTACCAGCAATAAAGTGTGCCACTTTGGTTAGTTTGTCAACAACAACTAGGATGATATCATGTTTATTCCTAGACATAGGTAATCCTTGAATGAAATCCATAGTTATCACTTGCCATTTGTACTGCGGAATGTTGTGGGGGTACAGTAATCTGGTGGGATGCATATGTTCTGCCTTAACATGCTAACATTCTAAGCAGTGTGTCAAAAATTCCATCACATCCTTTTTCATTCCCTTCCAGAAATATTGTTGCTTTATATCAGCAAGCATTTTCGTAATGCCAGGGTGTCCAGAAAAAGGTGAATTATGAAATTCAGCTAATAATTTTTTTCTTAAATCATTTTCCAAGGGTATATATACCCTATTTTCAAACCTCAAAATTCCTTCATTGTCAAAACGAAAAACCTTTATACTTTACATCTTTTGGATTTGCAGCAAGTGCTGTTTTAACTTGCTGAAAATAAGAGTCAGATTCCATGACGCTTTTCACCTCATCTTTAAACTGAGTTCGTAATGTTATAAGAGCAAAAATGTGCTTCCTACGGCTCAGAGCATCTGCTACCCTATTTTCCTTGCCTTTAATATAGCTTTTATCAAAAATCATATTGAGATAGGAATTCTAACCATCTTCGTTGTCTTGCATTCAGGTTTGGTTGAGTAAAAATATACTTCAACCCCAGATGGTCAGTTTTTAGCTCAAAAGGCTTACCAAGAAGGTAGTGCCTCCACATTTGAAGTGCATGAATGATGGCAGTGAGCTCTAGGTCATGTGGAGCATAATTCTGTTCATGTAACTTGAGTTTTTTGCTTTCATATGCTATGACATGATCATTTTGTAACAGAATACCTCTGAGACCCTCTCCAGATGCATCCGTTATGACCGTAAAATCTCCATTCAGATCAGGTACAGTCAGAATAGGTGTTGTAGTTAACTGATCCTTTAGAATCTTAAAGGCAGATTCACATTTGTCATTCCAAACAAATTTCTTATCTTTCTTTTGTAATGAAGTGATTGGTGCAACAATCTTAGAAAAGTCCTTAACAAACTTTCTATAGTACCCCGCTAGGCCCATGAAGCTTCTAACTTCATGCATGTTCTTGGGCACAGGCCACTTAGTTATAGCTACGATCTTTGAAGGATCTACAACTATCTCATTCTTGCTTATAACATGTCCCAAATAATGCACTTCTACATCATAAAAGGAACATTTAGACAACTTACCATACAACTTTCTCTTCCTCAAGATTTCCAGTACTATCTTTAAATGCTCCTGATGCTCTTCAACATTTTTGGAGTATATAAGAATGTCGTCCAAGAATACAAGCACAAACTTGTCCAAGTATTCTTGAAAAATATTATTCATCAAATTCATGAAGGCGGAAGGTGCATTCGTCAACCCAAAAGGCAACACTATGAATTCATAATGTCCGTACCTTGTTCTAAAAGTTGTTTTATGAATGTCTTCCTCTTTTATTCTCAGCTGATGATATCCAGATTGAAGATCTATTTTCGAATAAACTGACGCTCCATGCATTTGATTGAATAGATCATCAATCCTAGGAAGCGGATATCGGTTCTTAATGGATACCTTATTCAACATTCTGTAATCAATGCACAATCTAAGTGTGCCATCCTTCTTCTTTACAAAAATTACCGACACTCCCCATGGTGAGACACTCGGTCTTATCAACCCTTTGGTCAAAAGTTCCTGTAACTGAGCCTTAAGTTCCACCAACTCAATGGTGGTCATTCTATAGGGTGCCTTGGATATGGGCTCGGTTCCTGGTTTGATCTCAATTGCAAAGTCAAACTCCCGTTTGGGCGGAAGACCTGGTAATTCTTCGGGAAATACATCACTGAAATCTCTTAACAATGGATATTTTTCCATAAAATCATTATCTTCCTCAGAAATTTCTGCCATTTTTATGGCATACAAAGTACAACCTCTATTTTTGCCCTTTTTAGTTGCATAGTTGTTAGTTTCCTAACTGCAATCCCACGTTTTACACCCTGAATGACTGTTGTTTTCTGTAGGTCATCAAAACAACAAATCTATTTTTCATAATAGTCGACCTTCACCTTATGTTCCGCCAACCAATTAACACCTATAATTACATCATATGACCCCAAAGGGGTAACATACAGGTCAACTTCTATGGAGAAACTAGGCAAGTCAAGGACTGCCCCAAAAAGACACATATCAACTGTATGGACAACATTATTTCCGTAATGTACCGTCCATGTCTTATCCATTTGTTCAGCTTTCCTTTTTAATTTCAATGCTAACTTAGTAGATATAAAACATTCAGTAGCTCCAGTATCAAAAAGTATAACCACAGGTATACCGAATAACTTACCCAGAACTTCTATGGGTGTGACTTGCTTTTCAGCTTGTTTGTTAGCCACCACAATGTGTATCCTGTGCTGCTGATCGTGATCGTCCTTCTTCAAAGGACAGTGACTTGCGTAATGGTCCTTTCCACAGTTGAAACAACCTCCAACGGGCCCCTTCCTAGGCTCAAATTTATTTCCAGCCTTGAAGTTATCATTCTGGCTTCCATAGGACTTTTGTCCATTACCACTATTTTTGGTAAAGTTGTTCCGCATACTAGTAACAGGTTTGTTCATTCCTGTTTTCTTATTGTTATCCACAACAATTTTGTTTTTCATGCCGAACCTCTTCTAGGGTCCCTTTTTAGGTGCGAGAGATGAAGAAGAGTTGGGAATCTTCTTCCTAATCTCCTCCCTATGAGTAGAGATTGCTCTCAATTTCTGTTCTTGTCTTATTGCCTTTTCGACAACTCCTTCCATAGTGGTCAGACCGTGGACATCCACCTCACCACCAATGATGGGATTCAGCCCCATTATGAACTTTCGTATCCTGAACTTCTCATCAGCTTGGTACTGTGGTACATACTTAAGGAGTTTAGTAAACCCTTCCCAGTATTCTGTCACCGTCAGCTTTCCTTGAGACAAGTTCTGAAATTCAGTCATTTTCTGATCAAAAAAGAGTTGAGGCAGCCATCGTTGCCTAAAGTAACTTTTAAATTGATCCCAAGTTATGTCTGTTTCGACAATGTTCAACTCAACCTTACGGTTGTCCCACCATGATGATGCTTCATGAGAAAGCTGATATGCTCCCCATATCACTTTTGTCTCCTCGGAGAAGTTTCTTATTGCAAAGTACTTCTCCATTTCACTGAGCCAATTTTCAGCCCCGTCCCCAAGTGTAGTTCCATCAAACTTTGGAGGACTTATTCTTTTTATATCATTTGTGAGTTCAGCCGCTAATCTTGCCCTTTTATTTTCAGGCTGATTAGGAATGTTCACATTACTATTATCAACACCCGGATTTCCTCCATTGGTGTTGTCCACGGGAGGTGGCTGATCATTAATATCAGCATCTTCTTCCTCCTCCTCATTGCCCATTGCTTGTTGTTCCAAAACAGTCAGACGATCTCTCGTATCTAGTAGGGCAGCAAGGATCTCATCTAGTTTTTGGGCAGTAGCTGCTTCTCCACCCAGTAACGGGTTGTTCGCAGCATTCCCTCTTGTTCTAACAATTTTCTGTTCAACAAGAAAATGTAAACCTTATCAAATTGTGGACTCATTAGGTCCAAGAGCTGCAACCTTCAGCTCTGATACCAAGATGTAACATTCCCATTTTAAGACATTAGAACAAGGGGAATTTTTTTTTTTTTTGATAACGTTCTCTGCTCTAAATTACGTAATTCAGAACACATGTTCAAGTTTTAATAATTGTTCTCTATGTTCTAAATGATGTAATTTAGAACACACAATGCTTTTAAAACCAATGTTCTATTCTATGTTCACATATTCATAATATGGAACACACATTCCATGCCATTCAATCATATAACAGATAACCATATGCTACTGTAATGACTCGAAGAACTACCGATCTCCCATTTCATGGCTTGGAGTTTCATCGATCTCTCATTTCATGACTCGGCTACTTACCGATCCTTCATGTTAATCCATGCATTGTATACTAAGTATACTTGGTTCCCTTTACCTTTTCAGTTATTGAAGTGCTCCATTTAAGAGGCCTATCTGAATATCTGTTACCGATATTCATCTGAAATCCTGCTTCTTAAACTAGGTGATTTAGGACAACGCAACCAGCAACTTGTGATACTTTGGCCAAAATATTCTCACATGCTTAGCATGATCATATTCCTAGATGACATACTCGTCAATGGAATACGTCCTTCACCCCACTTCATCTGTTACCTAGAATGGTCTTTTCTGACTTATGTCAGTCCTCTTGTCCAAGGTTGAAATTTAACCCAAGATAGCAATATGAAAGAATATAGAGAGGCACTCATGATGATTAAAGGTACGCAGACATACCTCATCGACCCTAGTCGACTGCGTGTGTCTAGTTACCTTTAGTCTTCACGAGTCACTCTGTATACAAGGTCATATTCCTAACTTGGTCCAAAGTAAAACTGAGGCCAAGTCCAAGCTTATGTAAACCTAGATGATTTGATTCGGAAGGGTGTTGCAACATGTCAGCTGCAACATTGTGTCATCATGAAGGCCCAGCCTTCATGAAGACACCTTATTGCAGCTGGCGTGTACCAACATCCTACGGAATCCTCCCACCCAGGGTCATATATCCAGCCAAAAGTTTGATTAGATTCTTATCTTTAATATTTTAAGAATAAGTTTCAGCAACCTTGTTGATCCTCTAACCTCATAGTTCATTACAGTTGCATAGCTAGGAATGACTTGAATTGTCTCGTAGCTTAATATACATTCACTCCTCCTTACCGAAGGATTGCATATTCCTTTCTTAGTTCATTAATTAAAGCTTCAGACTTACAGTCCACTACAGCTTAACGAAGTAAGATTAACTTACTAAGCTTAATCAAGTTTATTCGCAACTGATTTTAAATTTAGGTTTCCATTTCATTAGACGTCATTTTGAATGAGGTCTATTTCCCAAATGAATGTATTCATTTATTTACAATTACCTTACTTTAGCTTAAGGATTGTTAATAGGAGATATGATTCCTCCTTCCAAATATCCTTTGGGTAAGATACCCCAAGGAGTATTAATGAAATCTGAATACAGAATTCATTTGTCCTTTCCTTAGTATTCATTAGTTTAGAATCCAATTTTGTATTTCATTATACAAGAGTTCATATGTATCTTACTCTTTTACTAATGTCAATTTAAAAGCCCATATTGACCTAAGTATTAAGCAATTGCACATTCCAACTTAAAAGTTGTATTCAAGTGAAGAATAGACGTTATGTCCTTTTAAATCTAACAACCATCATTTGAATAAGTACAAATTCAATGAATAAGAATATGTTTCTGATTACATTTCAAAAAATTCAATAATGGTACAAAATTTAAAATAACACACCATTCCCTTCTCTCATTCCTCAAGATAAAATTTACACATTTTACAAGTCCAAATAACCGGACTTCAATCATGCCAATCAACATTGATAACTCAAAAAGAAAGAAGAATACAACTTTTCCTTTTTCCATTTCCTTCGAGAAGAATAAAAAAAAAATCAGAAAAGATCCATCCTTTAGTTAATCAGAAGAATCATCGTAAAACAACATGTCTTCATTATTACTCACGAAATCCATCTGCAAAATTTACTAGCACGGGTCAGTTCATCGAACTGAGCATGTTAAGCACTTATCATTAAAATGAAGTGCTCTTGACTAACTGTCTCAATAAAAGAACTCTGCTTTTATGAAACGTCCCATAATTGAGATGGACATCACGTAAGAGTTAAGTACTGATAAGGATGAACCATTTAAACAACCAAGTCTCAATAAATAACATCAAAATCAGACAATGCTATTAACTAATAACTCCTCAAAATAATTACAGCAAACACGCAATGATATATCACCATTTCCTTAACTGTTTCCTTTAAAACGAAAAGAGTCCATTCCAGATTTAGACAAATATTACAAAGAATATTTTCTCTAAATAATCTCAAATTAGAAGCATTTGTAAGAACTAAAATATAGATATTACTGTTCGAATGCAATCACTGTCAATTCCACTCCATCAGTGAAAATGGGATTCATATAATGAGTTGACTAGAAAGTTAAATAGAAATCCTTCATCTTTTTACTACTCACTTGATTTCAGCCAATTCAAATGCAGAAGAGAAAGGAAGTCATACACCATGACAACAACCTATGTCACTTTTTAGAATTCCACAAAAACATAGTACTCATTCAATTCAAAGAGGGAAAAATAGTAGGTAAAATGCAATTACTTACACCCGAAGGCAGTCACAAGTTTATTCAATATCCTATAACAGAAAATTTAGATAGGATAAGAAAAGAAAAGAAGTATTACTTCCAGTTACCTATTCAATAATCTCTTTCATTTAATCACAACCGAACTGGTCAATCTTATGCAGGGAAGAGATATCAACTAGAGATAACAGTCAAGAGAGAGCTAATTAAAATCAATAATCGAATGAAGGAGATTCCCATTAATTCTTTCCAATACATAGCCGAACATCAAACTATGACATGCAGACCAGGTTATCAATAGGATAATTCTTCCCACGCCAGACTATTATAGTCTTAATAGCTTACTAACTACCATTCAAGGAAATATTCAAGAATTCATTTTCACAACTGAACCGCAAGTATCAATAATAACTGAACTTCCAATTGCAACCGTTTCCATTAGTTATATACACTGAAAACAAACACATCTATCCTGGTATAAAACGAGTAAGAGTATACAACCAAGCAACATGATCCCTGATTTCACTGGAAATAAATAAAGAAATCATTTTTCCAATCACAAGAGTAAGGAGATCTACTCAGGTTCAGATTTAGTGAAAACAACGAAGAAGTTTAAATCCGTAGATTATATATATATTCATCATTGAGTTCAAAGAAGAAATAAAAAACTGTACGCCTACCCAATCCATCAAATAACCAGGTTACTCTGTTCCAGGTTTGATAAGAATTTATTTTCAAACAACCATACATGGGTACCGAGAACAAAATAGGAGGAACATTGTATCGTTTTAAAACAAGCAAATGTAAAGATGATACGATAAGCCTATTATTCCTAAAGAACCCACTTCACAATTTAAACTGTATTACGAACAAGGAAGAACAGTTCACAAAAAGTTCTGTCATAGCATTCTCACGAAATCCATAACCTTTGAGTATATAAATCTCAGAAAAAAGTATACGTATCACTGTCGCCTTCAGCAAGTTCAAACCCACAAGGTCAACAAAACCGAATACCCAACTTTCAAAACAAAACTGTAGAGATGAAATTCATTTCATTACTATTTGACCCATTTACTTTTGAAATCAAAACAATAGAGATGAAATTCATTTTATTTACTATTACAACAAAGGAACACCCATTTACTCATGTATGCATCAAGAAAATACCCAAATCACATTTTTTTCAAATGACAACTCAAGCAAAAGATCACATCTAAACATATCAACATATTTTCACAAAACACACATTTATAAGAGTAGAGTTCTTTTAATGAAGACACTTAATAAAGAGAAAAACTGTTTAAAGAAAAGAGCCTAACATGCCTGTATAATTTCTTGTTAGCTTGTGGAAGGTCACAGCCGAGCTTCTCCTGAGTTTCTTCCCTCCAACAATGTTATTCAGTAGTTCTCTCAACTGCTTCCTCATTTACACAGGCCCAGAAACCACTCGGAGGTGGTTGAAACAACAATGGCTGAAAAACAAACTTGCAGGCTCGAAAGAGCAACAAAAATGTAGAGAGAGAAAACCCGAAACCCAAATGAATAACAATAGCTCACAAAAAATCCTCTTTCCTCTTTCCTAGGGGGCGGGTTACCAAAACCAAGGCAATAAATGCATTGAATGCATTTTCTCCTCTTTCTCCATGCCACCGCCGACTCGGATTTGGCGAGTTCTTTCTTATAAATTTGCATGTAATTCAAATTTAGTTGTATTGTTAGTTAGAAGCCTCTAACTTCTTTTCTCGTGCCAACCTTGGCGTTTAAAACTACAAGGACTGCAATTAAAGTCCTTCATTTAAGTTTAAACCTTCCCCCTTATCCTCCCACTTGACATGTATCCATAGGTCCCTTTTAGGACTAGCAATAGTTTAGGTCACAATTTAAATAGTTAGGTTTCCTTCTAGGTCGTAGGTCCTTAGGATCCACCTTAGGTTAGTTTACAAACCCTTTTAAATTAAAATCCTTATAGGATAAAATATTATTTCATAGGTTAACACATAACCCTTATCAATTCCATAACAGGTTCCTAGTAGATTTTACCGCCTTAGGCTTAAAACCAGTATAGTGTAGGACATTTTGTCCAATGCTAAATATATGCCTTAATATCCTTGTATCAACCCTTTTTCTATCTTACGCTTTATAGCATTAACACTCATACGTATCTAGAAAATCAAACCTTACCATTGGCAACATGGTGCCAAGTAAGTATACCTATAACCAGGTTCTTTAAAAAATTACAACAATCTCCAGCTCAGTTCCAGACTTTATTTTATTGGAAAGTCAACCGACAAGACGACAATAAAGAAGGCTGAAGCATACCTTGGATCAATGGAATTGATTCAAGGTGTGCTGTCACATAATTATGAGTTCATCAAGTACAAAAGCAATTCTGCAGGTTCACAACTTTGCAAACACAAGTTATAATGACCTCAGTCCCAAGTAAACAGAGTTACAGTATGCAAGGGTTCAAAATAGTAACACATGATTTTCAAGATTAAATGATACACCTTTACATGACAATTCTCATTTCCACAGTTGCAGCATCACAAAAAGAAGTTATCGTAGTAACTGCCAAGATCAAGACATTACATACCTCCCTTCTTAAAAGAATCATTGTCCTGATGATCAAATTAGTCAAATTCAATTATTGTCCTTCCATTCATATATTCATAACAGAACAAAATTTAAGTCTTCAAAATAGTATTTTAAAATAACCATCAAATAGTTTAGTAACTGCCCAAGTTTGGCAGAATTATATCAGTTTTTTCGAACTTAATTTAGATCAAACAAGTATGGAAAAGTAGATCTCATTTCTTCGAGGTTCTCCCAAGTTACACTTTCTTCGCTAAACTGGTCCCACTGGACCTTACATTGATCCACTTCATGATTTCTTAAGTGCAACTAGCAAGTTCCCAACACTCGAATGGGATTAACCATGATTATTTCCAGGTCTTGGACCTGCAAGGAATCCCAATTCAACACATGTGATAAATCTGACACGTATTTCTTAAGCAAAGAAATATGGAAAACATCATGCATTCGTGATAAAGCAGGAGGTAAAGCTAAATGATAAGCTACAGGGTTGATTATTTCAACAATTTCAAAAGGTCCCACATAACGAGGTGATAACTTGGCAGCCTTGCCAAAAGTTATAGAACTCTTTTTTGGCTTAACCCGAAGAAATACCTTCTCACCAAGTTTATAATTCCTATCAACCCGCTTTAAGTCTGCATAACTCTTTTACCTGTTGGTAGCCTCCTTTAAATGTTCACAAATCATTTTAATTTGTTGTTCCATTTCCGTAAGGATTTCTGGCCCAATTATCTCTCTATCCTCTACGCTGTCCCAGCTAACAGGGGTTTTGCATTTTCTTCCATACAATGCTTCGAAAGGTGCCATCTTTAAAGAGGCGTGGTATGTATTATTATAAGCAAATTCAACCAGCAGGAGGTACTCCTCCCATTTATACTGCTGGTCCATGCAATACATTCTTAACATATCCTCTAAAACTTGATTGACTCTTTCAGTCTGTCCATCCATTTCCAGATGATATGCAGAACTGAAATTTAGTTTAGTTCCCAAGGCCGCATTAAGCATTTTCCAGAATCTTGATGTCATTCTCGGATCTCTGTTCTGATATGATCAATTCGAGTATTCCATGCAACCTAAAAATCTCATGTACAAACCTTCTTGCTAACACTAGTGAATCGTCTTTAAAATTATCAGCAATAAAGTGTGCCACTTTGGTTAGTTTGTCAACAACAACCAAGGATGATATCATGTTTATTCCTAGACATAGGTAATCCTTGAATGAAATCCATAGTTATCACTTGCCATTTGTACTGCGGAATGCTGTGGGGGTACAATAATCCGGTGGGATGCATATGTTCTTCCTTAACACGCTGACATTCCAAGCAGTGTGTCACAAATTCCATCACATCCTTTTTCATTCCCTTCTAGAAATATTGCTGCTTTATATCAGCAAGCATTTTCGTAATGCCAGGGTTCCAAGAAAAAGGTGAATTATGAAATTCAGCTAATAGTTTCTTTCTTAAATTATTTCCCAAGGGTATATTTACCCTGTTTTAAAACCTCAAAATTCCTTCATTGTCAAAACGAAAACCTTTATAATTTACATCTTTCAGACCTGCAGCAAATGATATTTTAACTTGACTGAAAATAAGAGTCAGATTCCATGACACTTTCCACCTCAACTTTAAACTGAGTTCTTAATATTATAAGAGTAGAAATGTGCTTCCTACGGCTCATAGCATTTGCTACCCTATTTTCCTTGCCTTTAATATAGCTTATATCAAAATCATACTGAGATAGGAATTCTAACCATCTTCGTTGTCTTGCATTCAAGTTTGGTTGAGTAAAAATATACTTCAACCCCAGATGGTCAGTTTTTAGCTCAAAAGGCTTACCAAGAAGGTAGTGCCTCCACATTTGAAGTGCATGAATGATGGCAGTGAGCTCTAGGTCATGTGGAGAATAATTCTGTTAATGTAACTTGAGTTTTCTACTTTCATATGCTATGACATGATCATTTTGTAATAGAATACCTCTGAGACCCTCTCCAGATGCATCCGTTACGACCATAAAATCTCCATTCGGATCAGGTACAGTCAGAATAGGTGTTGTAGTTAACTGATCCTTTAGAATCTTAAAGGTAGATTCACATTTGTCATTCCAAACAAATTTCTTATGTTTCTTTTGTAATGAGGTGATTGGTGCAACAATCTTAGAAAAGTCCTTAACGAACTTTCTGTAGTACCCCACTAGACCCATGAAGCTTCTTACTTCATGCACATTCTTGGGCACATGCCACTTAGTTATAGCTATGATCTTTGAAGGATCTACAACTATCTCATTCTTGCTTATAACATGTCCCAAATAATGCACTTCTGCATCATAAAAGGAACATTTAGACAACTTACCATACAACTTTCTCTTTCTCAAGATTTCCAGTACTATCTTTAAATGCTCTTGATGCTCTTCAACATTTTTGGAGTATATAAGAATGTCATCCAAGAATACAAGCAAAAATTTGTCCAAGTATTCTTGAAAAATATTATTCATCAAATTCATGAAGGCGGCAGGTGCATTCGTCAACCTAAAAGGCAACACTGTGAATTCATAATGTCTGTACCTTGTTCTAAAAGTGGTTTTATGAATGTCTTCCTCTTTTATTCTCAGTTGATGATATCCAGATCGAAGATCTATTTTCGAATAAACTGATGCTCCATGCATCTGATTGAATAGATCATCAATCCTAGGAAGTGGATATCAGTTCTTAATGGTTGTCTTATTCAACATTCTGTAAGTAATGCAGAATCTAAGTGTGTCATCCTTTTTCTTTACAAAAATTACCGGTGCTCCCCATGGTGAGACGCTTGGTCTTATCAACCCTTTGGTCAAAAGTTCCTATAACTAAGCCTTAAGTTCCACCAACTCAATGGTGGTCATTCTATAGGGTGCCTTGGATATGGGCTCGGTTCCTGGTTTGATCTCAATTGCAAAGTCAAACTCCCGTTTAGGTGGAAGACGCGATAATTCTTTGGGAAATACATCACTGAAATCTCTTAACAACAGATATTTTCTCATAAATTCATTATCTTCCTCGACAGTTTCTGTAATTTTTACGGCATACAAAGTGCAGCCTCTATTTTTAACCCTTTTTAGTTGCATACCTGTTAGTTTCCTAACTGCAATCCCACGTTTTACACCCTGAATGACTATTGTTTTCTGTAGGTCATCAAAACAACAAATCTATTTTTCATAATAGTTGACCTTCACCTTATGTTCTGCCAACCAATTAACACCTATAATTACATCATATGACCCCAAAGGGGTAACATACAAGTCAACTTCTGTGGAGAAACTAGGCATCTCAAGGACTGCCCCAAAAAGACACATATCAACTGTATGGACAACATTATTTTCGTAATGTACCATCCATGTCTTATCCATTCGTTTAGCTTTGCTTTTTAATTTCAATGCTAACTTAGTAGATATAAGACATTCAGTAGCTCCAGTATCAAAAAGTATAACCACAGGTATACCCAATAACTTACCCAGAACTTCTATGGGTGTGACTTGCTTTTCAGCTTGTTTTTTAGCCACCATAGCGTGTATCCTGTGTTGCTGATCGCAAATCCTTCTTCAAAGGATAGTGAATCGTGTAATGGTCCTTTCCACAGTTGAAATAGCCTCTGATGGGCCCCTTCCTAGGCTCAAATTTATTTCCAGCCTTAAGTTATCATTCTGGCTTTCATAGGACTTTTGTCCATTACCACTATTTTTAGTAAAGCCGTTTCGCATACTAGTAACAGGTTTGTTCATTCTTGTTTTCTTATTGTTATCCGCAACAACAATTTTGTTTTTCATGCCAAACCTCTTCCAGGGTCCCTTTTTAGGTGCGAGAGATGAAGAAGAGTTGGGAATCTTCTTCCTAATCTCCTCCCTATGAGTAGAGATTGCTCTCAATTTTTGTTCTTGTCTTATTGCCTTTTCGACAACTCCTTCCATAGTGGTCAGACCGTGGACATCCACCTCACCACCAATGATGGGATTCAGCCCCATTATGAACTTTCGTATCCTAAACTTCTCATCAGCTTGGTACTGGTACATACTTAAGGAGTTTAGTAAACCCTTCCCAGTATTCTGTCATCGTCAGCTTTCCTTGAGACAAGTTCTGAAATTCAGTCATTTTCTGATCAAAAAAGAGTTGAGGCAGCCATCGTTGCCTAAAGTAACTTTTAAATTGATCCCAAGTTATGTTCTATTTTGAAAATGTTTAACTCAACCTTACGGTTGTCCCACCATGATGATGCTTCATGAGAAAGATGATATGCTCCCCATATCACTTTTGTCTCCTCAGAGAAGTTTCTTATTACAAAGTACTTCTCCATTTCACTAAGCCAATTTTCAGCCCTGTCCCCAAGTGTAGTTCCATCAAACTTTGGAGGACTTATTCTCTTTATATCATTTGTGAGTTCAACTACTAATCTTGCCCTTTTATTTTCAGGCTGATTAGGAACGTTCACGTTACTATTATCAACACCCGGATTTCCTCCATTGGTGTTGTCCACAGGAGGTGGCTGATCATTAATATCAGCATCTTCTTCCTCCTCCTCATTTCCCATTGCTTGTTGTTCCAAAACAGTCAGACGATCTCTCATATCTAGCATGGTAGCAAGGATCTCATCTAGTTTTTGGGACAGTAGCTGCTTCTCCACCCGGTAACGGGTTGTTCGCAACATTCCCTCTTGTTCTAACCATTTTCTGTTCAACAAGAAAATGTAAACCTTATTAAATTGTGGACTCATTAGGTCCAAGAGCTGCAACCTTCAGCTCTGATACCAAGATGTAACATTCCCATTTTAAGACATTATAACAAGGGAAATTTTTTATTTTTTATTTTTTGATAATATTCTCTGCTCTAAATTACATAATTCAGAACATATGTTAAAGCTTTAATAATTGTTCTCTGTTCTAAATGACGTAATTTAGAACACACAATGCTTTTTAAAACCAATGTTCTCTGTTCACATATTCATAATATGGAACACACATTCCATGTCATTCAATCATATAACAGATAACCATATGCTGCTGTAATGACTCGAAGAACTACCGATCTCCCATTTCATGGCTCGGAGTTTCATTGATCTCTCATTTCATGACTCGGCTACTTACTGGTCCTTCATGTTAATCAATGCATTATATACTAAGTATAATTGGTTCCCTTTACCTTTTCAGTTATTGAAGTGCTCCATTTAAGAGGCCTATCTAAATATCTGTTACCGATATTCATCTGAAATCCTACTTCTTAAACTAGGTGATTTAGGACAACACAACCAACAGCTTGCGATACTTTGGCCAAAGATTCTCACATGCTTAGCATGATCATATTCCTAGACAACATACTCGTCAATGGAATACGTCCTTCACCCCACTTCATCTGTTACCTAGAATGGTCTTTTCTGACTTTTGTCAGTCCTCTTGTCCAAGGTTGAACTTTAACCCAAGATAGCAATATGAAAGAATATAGAGAGGCACTCGTGATGACTAAAGGTACGTAGACATACCTCGTCGACCCTAGTCAACTACGTGTGTCTAGTTACCTTTAGTCTTTGTGAGTCACTCTGTATACAAGGTCATATTCCTAACTTGGTCCAAAGTAAAACTGAGGCCAAGTCCAAGCTTATGTAAACCTAGATGATTCGATTCAGAAGGGTGTTGCAACATGTCAGCTGCAACATTGTGTCATCATGAAGGCCCTACCTTCATGAAGACAACTTATTATAGTTGGCATGTACCAAAATCCTACGGAATCCTCCCATCTAGGGTTACATATCCAGATAAAAGTTTGATTAGATTCTTATCTTTAATATTTTTAAGAATAAGTTTCAGCAACCTTGTTGATCCTCTAACCTCATAGTTCATTACAGTTGCATAGCTAGGAATGACTTGAATTGTCTCGTAGCTTAATATACATTCACTCCTCCTTACCGAAGGATTGCATATTCCTTTCTTAGTTCATTAATTAAAGCTTCAGACTTACAATCCACTACAGCTTAACAAAGTAAGATTAACTTACTAAGCTTAATCAAGTTTATTTGCAACTAATTTTAAATTCAAGTTTCCTTTTCATTAGACCTCATTTCAATGAGGTCTATTTCCCATATATATGTATTCATTTATTTACAATTACCTTACTTGAGTTTATGGTTTGTTAAGAGGTAATATGATTCCTCTTTCCGATTATCCTTTGGGCAAGACACCCCAAGGAGTATTATCAAAATTTGAATACATAATTCATTGTCCTTTCATTAGTATTCATTAGTTTAGAATCCAATTCCGAATATTATTTTCACAAGAATTCATACTGTATTTTAATCTTTTACTAAAGTCAATTAAAAGTCCATATTGACCTAATTATTAATCAATTACACATTCTAACTTAAAAGTTGTATTCAAGTGAAGGGTAGACGTTATATCCTTTTAAATCTAACAGCCATCATTTGAATAAGTACAAATTCAATGAATAAGAATATGTTCTTGATTATATTTCCAACAATTCAATAATGGTACAACAATTAAAATAACACACCATTACCTTCTCTCATTCCTCAAAATAAAATTTGTACATTTTACAAGTCCAAACAACCAGACTTCACTCATGCCAATCAACATTGATAACTCGAAAAGAAAGAAGAATACAATTTTTCCCTTTTTCCCATTTCCATTCGAGAAGAATAATAAAATCTCAGAAAAGATCCATACTTTAGATAATCATAAGAAGCATCATAAATCAACATGTATTCTTTATTACTCACAGAATCCATCTGCAAAATTTACTAGCATAGGTCAGTTCATCAAACTGAGCATGTTAAGCACTTGCCAATTAAAATGAAGTGCTCTTGACTAACTATCTAAATAAAAGAACTTTACTTTTATGGAACGTCCCGTAATTAATATGGACATCACATAAGAGTTAAGTAATCGATAAAGATGAACAATTTAAACAACCCAGTCTTGATAAGATAGCATCAAAATCAGACAATACTATTAAGTAACAACTCCTCAAAAATAATTATAGCAAAACACGCAATGATGTATCTATCTCCATTTTCTTTACCATTTCCTTCAAAAACAAAAAGAGTTCATTCCATATTTAGACAAATATTACAAACAACATTTTGCTCTAAATAATCTCATATTAGAAGCATTTGTAAGAACTGATATATATATAATATATATAATATATATATATATATATATTATATATATATTATATATATATATATATATATATTACTGTTTGAATGCAATCACTGTCAATCCAATTCCATCATTATAAATGGGATTCATATAATGAATTAAATAGAAATATAAATAGAACTCCTTCACCTTTATACTATTCACTTGATTTCAACCAAATCAAATGCAGAAGAGAAAGGTAGTCATACATCATGATAACAATCTATGTCGCTTTTCAAAATTTGACAAACAACATTGTACTCATCCAATTCAGAGAGGGAAAAAATAGTAGGTAAAAATGCAATTTATTACACCTGAAGGCAATCGCAAGTTGATTCAATATCCCTATAAAAAACATTTAAATATGATAATAAAAGAAAATAAGTATTACTTCCAGTTACCTATTTAATAATCCCTTTCATTTAATCATAACCGAACTAGTCGGTGTTATGCAAAAAGAGATAGCAAATAGAGATAACAGTCAAGGAGAGAGCTATTTAGAATTTAATAATCGAATGAAAGGAAGGAGATTCTCATTTCTTCTTTCCAACACATAACCAAACCTCAAACTATGATGTGCAGACCAGTTATCAATAGAGTAATTCCTTCCCATGCTAAATTGTTATAGTCTTCATAGCTTACTAACTACCATTCAAGGAAAGTATTCAAAAAATTCTTTTTTTTTTTACAACTAAACCAAAAATATCAACAATAACCTAAGCTTCCAATTACAACCATTTCCATTAATGGTTGTATTCACTGAAAATAAAAACATATATCCATCTAAATTTAAAATGATTAAGAGTTTATAACCAAGGCAAACATGGTCCCAAATCTTCCATTGAACTAAATAAAGCCATCATTTTTTAATCACAAGATTAAGGAGATCTACTCGGGTTCAGTTTTCAATGGAAACAACCAATAAGTTCTAAACCCACTAGCATATATAAATATTCCTCGTTGAGTTCAAAAGAAGGAAAGTAAAAACTATGCGCTCTACTCCAATCCATCAGATAGACTAGATTACTCTATTCCAAGTTCAATAAAAATTTATTTCCAAACAGATCATTCATGGGTACCGAGAACAAAATAGGAAGAAACATCGTATCATTTTTTTTAGATCAAGAAAATATAAATATGATGCGATAAATCTATTGTTCCATAAAGAGAAACCCATTTCACAAATTAGATTATACTATGGACAAGGAACAACAGTTCGCAAAGTTCTATCATAACAATCACACAAAATCCATATCCTTCGAGTAAATAAATCTTAGAAAAATAGTATACACATCATTATCACCTTCAGCAAGTTTAAACCCACAAAAGACAACAAAACCGAATACCCATTACTTTTGAAATCAAAACAAAACCAAATGCCCATTACTTTCAAAATCCAAATAGTAGAGATGAAATCCATCTTCAGTTACTATTTTAACAAAGAACACCCATTTACTCATGCATGCATCAATAAAATACCCAAATCGCATCTTCTTCGAAACAACAACTTCAAGCAAAAGATCACATCTAAAGCACACCAAAATATTTTCACAAAACCATGCATTTCTAAGTGTATAGTTATTTTATTGAAGACATTTAATAAAGAACATAACTATTTAAAGAAAAACACCCTAACATGCATGTATAATTTTCTTATTATCTTGTGGAAGATCACAGCCAACCTCCTCAAGAGTTTCTTCCCTCCAAAAAATGTTAACAACCAGATCTCTCTACTGCTTCCATGTTTACACAGGCCTAGAAACCACTCGGAGGTGGTCGAAACAACAATGGCCAAAAAACGAACTTGTAGGTTTGAAGAGCAACAAAATGCAGAGCAAAAACTCGAAACCCAAACTCACAAAAAATCCTCTTTTCTCTTTCCTAGGTGGGCTGGTTTCCAAAACCAATGCCAATAAATGCATTGAATGCATTTTCTCCCTCTTTCTCCACGCCACCGCCAACTCAGATTTGGTGAATTCTATCTTATATTTTTTCATGTAATTCGAATTTAGTCATATAGCTAGTTAGATGCCTCTAACTTCCTTGCTCCCACCAAACTTGGAATTTAAAGCTACAAGAACAGCATTTAAGTCCTTCATTTAATTTTTAAACCTTCCCCCCTTTATCCTCCCACTTGACATGTAGCCCATATGTCCCTTCTTAGGATTTGCAATAGTTTAGGTCACAATTTAAAATAGTTAGGTTTCCTTTTAGCTTATAGATCCTTAGGATTCACCTTAGGTTAGTTCACAAACCCCTTTTAAATTAAAATCCATGTAGGATATAATATTATTTCACAGGTTAACACATAAACCTTATCAATTCCATAACAAGGTTCCGAGTAGGTTTTACTGCCTCAGGCTTAAAACCAATATAGAGCAGGACATTCCATCCAAGGCCAAATATATGCCTTAATATCCTTGTATCAACCCTTGTTCTATCTTACGCTTTCCAACATTACAACTCATATGTATTCAGGAAATAAAACCTTACCATTGGACAGCATGGTGCCAAGTAAGTATACCTATAACAAAGTTCTTTAAAATGTACAAAAATCTCTAGCTCGGTTCCAGACTTTATTTTATTTGGAAATTCAACTTACAAGATGACAATAAAGATGGCTAAAGCATACCTTGGATCAATGGAATTGATTCAAGGTGTGTTGTCACATAATTATGAGTTTGCCAATTACAAAAGTAATTATGTATGTTCACAACTTTGCAAACACAAGTTATAATGACATCAGTCTCAAGTAAATAGAGTTACAATATGCGAAGGGTTCAGAACAATAATACTTAATCATTGCAAACATGATTTTCAAGATTAAATTATACACTTTCACATGACAATTCTCATTTCCACAGTTGCACAATCACAAACAGAATTTATCATAGTAACTGTCAAGATCAAGACGTTATAGGCCCTCATGTAAATTGATCCTCCATATTTTCCATCCCACGAGGTTATGGATATGGATGACACTATTTCCATATCCTCCACCTTTTTTTGGTTTCCACCATCACCTTGGGACCGGTCACTTATCACTGTAAAAATAAGACTAGGTCCCTCCCTCTTCGACATCTAAAAATGATAGAAGAATATTCTTCTACCATTGATGTTCTCCGTTGCATTGATGACGACACCATCCTTTTGAACATGGGGGCAGAATATTATTATCGTTATAAGACCTTGTTATCTGTAAAATCTACCCTTCTTGATAAATCCACCATGGACATCAACATAGTGACTCCTCAGGAACTTCACATTGTCAAAGTGAGTGAATCCCTTGACACACACAAGCTCAAATATTTCACTTCTTTCCTCTCTCATTATAACACAACCTTCACTTGGTCATACTATGACATGCCAAGCCTCGATCCATCCATCATTGTCCATAATATTATCACATTTCCCAATGTTAAGTTGGTTAAGTAGAAGCATTGCAACATGCATCCTCAAGTTGCCATCCTTGTCAAAGAGGATCTATAATGTCTCCTTTCTGCTAACTTCATCATCCCTATTGAATACCCCCAATGGGTCTCTAAAATTGTACCCATTACTAAGGTGTCTGGAAAGCTTCACATTTGGACAAAATTTAAAGATTTAAACCTTGCTTTTCCTAAGGATGACTTCCCCCTTCCTAACATTGATCAACCTGTAGACCTTATTACAGGTCATGAGATGCTTTCTCTTATGGATTATTTCTATGGGTATAATTAGATACTTATCTCACTAGAATACAACCATCCTCATATATCACTCCTTGGGGGACATTTTGATATCACATTATGCCCTTCAGATTGAAAAATGTCAGAGCCACTTATTAGTGAGTCATGACCTACATCTTTCAGTATCTCATACATAAGACTATTAGGGACTACGTTGATGACCTATTAGGTAAATCTATGCATCGACACAATAACCTTGCTATCATTTAGGTCCTCTTTGAGAACCTTATCTGCTTCTTCTTTCGTATCAATCTAGCCAAGTGATTTTGGTGTATTACTTGGTAAAATCCTTGGATTCATTGTTTCTATAAGGGGTATTGAAGTTGAACCCTCCGAGATCAAGGATATCCTTGAGATTCCCTCCCTCTAACTTAAAGAAACATTGAAGTCTTTAAGGTTGTGTTCAATCCATCCTTTTCTTCATCTCATAACTTTCTGATTGTTTCTAACCTTTTCATCTTCCTCATAAAGACATTAATTTCAATTAGGACCGTAATTGTAAAAATTCCTTCAACAATCTCAAGTAATATATTTTATCTTTGTTGGTGCTTATGCCTCCACATGAGGGGGATCCCTTCTATCTCTATGTCTCCACCTCTAATCATGATCTAGGATCTATGTTGGGCATCCTAATGAGCAAGGCCATAAGCAAGAAATCTATTACATTAGTCACACTCTTCAAATCACTATATTGAAACTAAAACTCTCTATTGTACTCTCTTATTCACTACTTAAAACATTCTTCATTATCTTTTTAATAATAATAATTATGTCATCACTAGATTTTATCTTCTCAAGACCATGCAATCCAAGCCATATCACAATGATCACATCACTTAATGGCTTGTGCTCATGACATAGTTTGACTTAGAATTTATCTCTCAAAATTTAATTAAGGGCCAAGCTATCGCCGATAAGCTAGTTGATGACGATCTTTAGGATAATCATCTTCCTCACGAGAAATTCCCTGATGAGTCCATGTTTCACTTAGAACATGAGTTCAATCTGATTAAGATGACCCTCTTCTTCAATGGATCTAAGTGTCAGCAAATGGGAGGCTTTGATGCCATCATCATTCCTCCTTGGGACACTTCGATCCCCATCACAAACAAGCTTAAATTTGAGTGCATGAATACTATGGCCGAGTATGAAGCACTCATCTTAGGTCTCAAAACCACAATATTTATTGGTGTTCAAGTATTTGATATATACGGGGATTCCTAACTCATCATTAATCAAGTCAAGGGTATTTATCAATGTAAAAACGTCATCTTACAAAAGTATAAAAATATCATTAAATTCCTCCTTGAGGAATTTTATTTTTACACCATTTAAACGGTCCCACAATCATCTAATCGATTTAAAGACACTATGGCTTCCCTTGCTTCCCTCATTCCTTTGATAATTGAGGAATCTAGGATTTTTGTTGTTGTTCAATATCAAGATCAACTCGCGCATGTTCATGAGATTCCTTGTGTCAACCACATTGACACCAATCCTCGTGATCTTTGGTATTCTCAAATATTTGATTACTTATCTCAATCCATCATTCCTTTGGAATTATCTAAAAATGGTGGGAGGTATTTTCATGAATGTGATAACCGCTATGTCATCCTTGGTGGCATCCTCTAAAAGCGTGCCTTCGATGGTGTTTTTCTTTGTTGCCTTAAATGCCACAAGTCCACTTGCACTATCCAAGAAGTCCACGATGAAATATGTGGAGGAAATTTTAGTGGTTTGGTATTCACTAAACGTGTCCTTCGCATGGGATATTATTGGCCCTCACTCAGTCATGATTGTTGTTAGTATGTTAAGAAATGTGTCAAATGCTAACAACATTCTGATATGATTTGTATTCCTAGCCATACATTACAACTAGCTCAAGGATTTTGGACCTTTTTGTAATGGGGCCTTGAAATTATCGGCCTTATCAATACACACTTTTCTCAATGCCATCATTATATCATCACTGCCACCGAATACTTCACCAAGTGGGTAGAAAAAATTCCACTTACATCAACTAAGGCTAATCAAATTGTTAACTTCATCTATCAACACATCATTTGTCACTTCGGTGTCCCTCATAAAATAATCATAGACAATAAAAATTCCTTCAAAAATAAAGAAATCAACAATATTTATGACTCATTCAATATCAAGCTTAGATTATCATCTCCATAATATCCCCAAGTTAATGGTCAAGTTGAATCCAATAATAAAAATCTTCACAATATTCTTATCAAGACTATTGATAGATCAGGTCGTAATTGGCATATTAACATCCCCTTTTATCTTTGGGCTTATCGGACTAGCATTTGTACTTCCACAGGTGTTACGCCTTTCTCTTTCATCTATGGCTCTGAGGCCGTTCTTCCTCTTAGAGTCCAAATCCCTTCTTTATGCGTTTATATTCACGACTTCATCTTTGATGAAGATTATCACCAGGATCATGTAACACAACTTGAGTTGTTAGATGGACATCAGATTCTCACTCTTGAACATCATCATGTATACCAAAAGTGCATCAAATGTGCTTATAATAAACAAATTAAAGAATGCAACTGTAACATAGGTGACTTGGTCCTTAAAGAGAATCAAAACATCACTACTCTAGAAAGGAGTCAGCGTGGAAAGTTTTCTCCTAACTGAATCAGAGATTACATTATCAAACATAAGTATGGGTGTGGGGCCTATCACTTAGCTTCCCTTGATGGTAAACTGGAATAAAAAACTCTTAACACACTACACCTTCAGCCATTCTACTATTAACATACCTACCAATGTGAACTTAGTCATTTCCATGATCATTCATCCATCATTAGCCATTTTCCATCTTTCATCATAATTATCTAGAATTATGTGGTCTACCATCACTTTCCTAGTTGTGACATTGAACATGGGCACCACAAATTTTCTCATAGTATATTCCTTATGGATAGGTTTCTCCTTCTTGGTGATAACTCTGTTATCAGTACATCCATCAACCTCTTGTTTACCTATAGAAACCATGCTAAGGGTCAGTGGGTATCACTTATACATTCATTATCCCCTCCTAAGTGGTTTACCTAGCTATCCCCATCTCTTACCTATGTAAAAGTAAAATTTCCATGGATGCTCATATCAAAAAAGTTAAAATTTATAAAAAAACAAACTGCTCCCTTGAAGGACAATTGTTCATGCAAAAAAATAGACTGATCCCTCAAAACACATATATCATGTATATTATCCTTACCATTCATAAAAGTCATAAAGTCATAAAGTAGAACACTCCCTCGAAGGATGGCTAGTCTATTATGTCATGATAGTGAAGGCTTCCCATGTCGATCAACATTCTATCTCTTAAAGTCAAACTTAAAAAAGAAAAGTTTAATGTAATTGTATATTGTAAAATCAAGTACACATAAAACTCATGACTCATAATCAAAATCACCATCAGATATGTAATTATGAATCAAAATTACATGTACATCATGTGTTATAGGCCGCTAAACATCCTATCTAAATACGTCACCAACAGTAAAATATACATTTGATAATATTAAGTCCTGCCCTCCTAGGGCGAGAGACACTATCAAAACTTGGGCCTCATCATGATCCTTACATCATGATGGTTGTGCCACACTCTCTGTAATCCTCAATGGTTTTGGCTAGGATGCGACACTAGCTCCTGCCCACTATAGCACTAGAAGCTCCACATATCTCCTCATTCGAGGTAGCTTGCGTGTCACTATATCCTCATAATACCTCACCTCTACTGCTAGTGATGCATAAAAACTTAGTGGAAATGTCCATAGTGGCCCCATCTTCCCTGCAGCTCCTCGTGATGCAGTTGGTGTAGTGATATTTGACTCTGTAACTAATATGGGACCAAGGTACCCAAATATTGACCTATAAGCCTCTCACATCTGCCTATATTTGTATCTCTAGGTAATGACATGATCCATCTTCTGTCGAAGGGTCAGGGCCTCATGTCAGGTAGCCTTTCACTCTTACTGAGTGATGTCCCTCTTAAGTCAGGTCAGGCATCACTCTTCCCATAACCATACCACCTCATCTTCCTCCCCCATCTCACCTTGAGGGGATTCATCCTCCTCTGCAACCATCTCATCATCATTTCCATCATCACCTCCCTTTTCCACCATTTGAGATGCTCATGTGGTAGTCATCCAGTCAGTAAACCCAAAACCAACTCCTACATCATCGTCCTCATCCCATGGCTCTCCTACCTCTTATAATGGATCATCCATGTGTGGAATAGGTATATCTCTCTCTAAATCCTTTCTCCTATATACAATAGGCTTCCTTAGGGACTGGATGGACCACCCCAAACTTCCTCTAGACTCTATCAAACTTAATGGACTCTATAATATTAGGCCTCCATCTCTATACCCACCTAGAATGTCTTATCCCAACTATATCAACATCAAATCTGGGCCATGCAAGGAAGTCACGGTATGGATGTCATTAAATATTCTCTATCTCTAGCTCCATAAGTCTCTCCCTATACCATGCTACATCCCTTTCCCTCATGTCCTCATGATCCTAGTTGGCTCTCCACCTCAGAAATCCCACTGTCAGCTCAATGTGGTCACTTATAATCCATGGAAACCCTATAGGTCTGATCACTACTATGTGCTCATAGGCCTAATAGTGTAGGAGGAACCTGACATCCAATCCTATCCTTCTCCTATTTGTTTATATGGATAACTCATGATAAACGTATGCCAATAGTGTAGTGTCAAAAGAAAACAATGGCATGTGACCCACTATCTAGGCCAGGACCCTTACTAGGTTCCATGGGAATCTAACACCTCCCGAGTCAGGAAGTGTGTAGCAAGATATAACCATCATGACGAGATAAATCAACTTGCTTCGAGGCACCCTGCGATCATATCTCATCTCATAGGAAAAATCCTTGGAAGAAAATGTAATGTGTGGGGCATTGGCTTCAAACACACATGTCAAAATCTCCAACCTGCTATCAATTGAAATGCAAACTATTTTCTCCTCATGTATCGACAATCTTAGTATCCCGTAGACATCCTCTAGGGTGATCATCATCTCAATCATCTTGAACCAGAGTGTACATGTACACACATATCAAATCTCCATAAGTTCTATAATTAGGCCCACATCTCGTGGAGTCCACTAATAATATCGGAATCCACCAAACCCCTTGGCTATTAAGTGATCGTGTTATCACCAAAATGCAAAAAATTATGATATTTTATGAATTTTGGATGAGAAATAAGTGAATTTGGGTAACATGGGAAAGTCTCAAGGTGTAGGACCCCTTCAATTGAGAAAAACCTCCAGATAAGGCTAGTTCCTCTACCTATTCCTATTACTAAAACTACTAGAAAGGGAAATGCAACTATCTAACACTATCTTATGATTCTAAGGGAATAGGGAGAGAGAAATGCATAAAATGTAAATCCTAAGCTAAGGAAGGTGATAGCACCAAGAAAAAGGGTTAGAGATATTCAAAGTAAGTGAAAATAGACAGGAAATGAGGAAGGAGAGGGAAAAGAAAAGTGCCACAATCCAAAAACAAATTCAAACATCCATTTTCATGGAGCACAACAAATTTAAGTATTGTAAGAAAACAAAGCATGTGTAATATACTTTAAGTTGCAATAGAAGGAAAGAAACTAAATATAACACAAGATAGGAAAGGAAAAGCCACAAAACATGAATTTTATTGTTCAAAATAATGCATAATCCATTACAAACTAGACACAAGGTAATAATCTTTTATAGAATCCCCAAATTTGAGGGCTGCAACTCACAACAGATTTGGAACAATTTTGACAGAGTTATTTTACATTACAAAACATCCCCCCTTCAAATGAGGGGGTTTTTACATTATATATAAAATGAAACTCAAATTTTTTGCCACCAATGAATAACCTTCATTAAATCTCTAAAAAGAGGTATGAACAACCTTATTAATTCGTTTCCCAATGGTACCTTGCTTACATGAGAAAATATGAGTGCCATACCTCATTAAATTGGTTATTAAACTACTCTATACTACATTCATTAATGCCTGGCCCATCACTGATATTCCTATAGTTGGCTAGTTGTAACATACTCTAGTGAGGGCATGTAGAAACTTTTTTGGGAGTCAACTGGTTACATATTTCTGCCACCGGTTGGTAGCATGCTTTTCATTATCGGCCGCCTACATTTTTGTTGTGTTCCTTCCATCATCCGACTATCTATTCCTTGATTTCGGTTAGTATCATACTTTTTTTGTTTCTTAGATGCATTTTTTTTGTCAGCCGACTGCATTCGTGCTATTGGCTAGTAGAATTATTATGCTATCGGTCAGTTGCATTCATGTTGTGTTCTTATTATTAGAAGGTATCATTATTATGCTACCAATCGGTAGCATATTTTTTCTATCGACCGGCTACATCCATGTTGGAACATCTGTAAAATGCTGTAGAAGACCTTTTTCCATTTTTTTGAGGTTCTTTTCTCTTTTCTCCAAATTCTTCACTGAGGTTCTTTAAAATTACCTGAGTTAAAATTTGTTAAATTGTCCAATTTTGCAAGTAGTATAAAATTGGATAACAGTTTGGTGACTCACGGGGTAATCTTCCTGTAAGATTAAAGAGACTAGTGGCCTTGAAGCATCCATTAGGCATGGAGTCAGTCTAATATTCTGAAAACTGATATGAAATCTGAATAAATTACCCTTGTATCTACTTGATTTTTGACCACAACTCCTTGCATGTTGATCTACTAAAGATGAAAGAAAGCATTTTGAATTTACCTCAAACACCTTACTCCCATAAAACCTTTTCAGAAACAGGAATGTGCAAGATCAAAAAAAAGAAGAAAACTATGTAAAAACATGAAAAGCATACATATCCCATATAGAATATACAAAGTGTGCACAAGAACCTATATAAAATAATACCTATACTACCAATAGAATAATGTGATGCAAGCACTTGGAGGAACTAAAAATCTAATATAATATGTACAAGAGAGGTTCTTTATTTAATTAGCAATGCTTTAGGTAGAATCCATTCACTAGAATCTATAATTCTTCTCCATCTAATTTTGACAATTAGAAAACATTGTTTGCCTTGTAGCCTAAAATCATGTAAGGACCAATCCATATTAAATCAAACTTGGAGTGTGTTCTTGTCTTGGATCTATCTGCATCTCATTTGAAGACTAATCTCCCTCTTATAAGTTTGTATCTTTTTCCTTTTTTTTATCAAATATCATCTTAATCTGGGTCTGGTATTTTTCCATTTCTTACATAGCTTGATTCTTGAGCTCTTCAAGCTCTATGAGCTCTACATATCTCACTTTCATGGCCTCAAATTCAAACAAATCCAGATACTTGATAAGCTCAAATGCTGGAAATTCTAGAGATACTGACATTTCCATAGACCAACTTATAGGGAGAGCTACCCATTGACATCTTCGGGGTAATTCTATCAGCCCATACGACTGACTTTAACTTGGTGTGCAAAGTCCTCAAGTTTTCATCTAGAGTCTTTCTTATGATCCTTAACATGTTCTTATTAGTGGATTCAATCTAGCCATTAGCCTAAGGGTAATAGTTTGAATATATGCTCAAGTATACACCATTCTTTATAGCCCAATTAGATATCTTTGTTCCAAGAAAATCCAAGGCATTATTTGATATTATATTGGAAGGGATGCCAAACCTTGTTATAACTCCTTCATATAAATATAATATGTTGGTCTCATTTTCCTCCTTGAGTGCATCTGCTTCTGTTCACTTGGTGAAATAGTTAGTTGATGTGAGAATCCACTTGTGGCCTTGGATTGAGTTTGGATTGATGACCCTAATGAAATCCAATCCCCACTACATGAAAGGTTGACCAAATGAGATTGGGTGGGGTGGAAGTGTTGCTATATTTTCTTTGCCTGTGAAAAATGCACATTTCTTGTACTTATCAATCCATGCATAGCAATCAATGAATAGATTAGGCCATTTATAACCAACCTTCACAATTTTGAGGGTCGTGACCCATGGAGCAGAGTGACCTTTGAATTCCCCTTCATGGAACTCATGTAGAACTTTTTCAATTTGATTAGTTCCAATGCACCTCAATAAGACACTATTTACATATTTTGTGAACAAAATACCATCAATAAGAACATATGGAATAGATTAGAGCCTGAAATACCTCCTTTTGGATTTTCTTAATCCATGAGGGTATTGACCTATTCGAAGGAAGTTGATCATATCCTGGGTCCAAAAAGGCATGGGTGTAGCATTGGCTTGTTGTTCTTGATCATCTTAGAGCACTAGAGAAACCCCTTCTTCATCTTTTGACTTTGCATGTTGATTTCAAACCATATGCTCACAGAAGCATTTTCTTAGGACCAATTTTGTTACCTTAATATCAATGTCATATTCCATTACCTAGGTAATCCAACCAAATCTCTTTTCATTTAAATCGTTGTAGGTGAATCTTGTTGTTTGAAACCAGATATCTGAACTTCTTTAAGATCCTTATGAAAAGAAGAACATGCTACTCAATGAATGAGTACCTTGCCTCATAGTCTTCCAGGATCTAACTTAAGAATGCAATAGGCTGCTCAGATCCTTCTTTGTTCATCTGTACTGATATTGCAAATATTGTGTTTGAGCCACCAAAAGCATAGAGAATGAAGTCCTTTGAGAAATCATGATTGATAAGAGTCGGAGCTTGTGATATAGCTTCCTTAATAGCCTCAAAGCTATATTTTCCCTCAGCTGTTCAATTTAAATTCCATACAATTTTTCAACATCATTGTTAGTGGTTTGACAAGATTAGAAAAATTAGGCACAAACCTCTTAACAAATTTTATCCACCCTAAGAAGCTTTGGAGAGATTTCTTGTGACTAGGCAATGGAAATGCAAAAATGGCTTCAACTCTCTCTGAATTAATAGTAAATCCTTCTTTAGATATGATGTAACCCAAGAGCTTACCCTCATGGTCTGGGAGTATGAATTTATTCAAATTAAGAGATACTCCAAACTGCCTGCATCTCTCATACACTTTCCTGAGATGGGAAGGATGATTAACTACGTTCTTAGAAAATACTGTAATGTCATTAAGGTATACAAGAACCATCTTGTTAATCAACCCCTTGAATGCCATGTCCATGGATCTATGAAACATTTATCCAGCATTGGACAAGCCAAATGACACTTTTCTATAGGCATATGTACCCCATTTTGTGGTGAAAGTTGTCTTGAATTGATCCTCCTCTCTCACCATGATTTGGTTATAACCCGAGTAGTCATCTAGAAGCAAAAGCCTCTCCGAACAAGCTACTAATTGTAAGATATATTACATTTATGGGAGTTGGTAGTGGTCCTTGAGGGAACTCTATTTAAATCTCTAAAATCCACACACAATCTGATTTCCCCACTTATTTTTTGAATTGGTATAAGGTTTGCAACCCAGGATGAGTGATTGATAGGGAAAATGATGTTTTCCTTAATCAAATTGTTCAATTCCTTCTTCATAAGAGGCTCAATGTGAAGATTAATTGGTCTTTGCTTCTACCTAATGGGTTTAGCTTCTGGGTCTAGTTAAATAGTATGTTGGGCTAAACTAGGATCAAACCCCATAAAATATTCATAAATCCATGCAAATATATCATGAAACTCTTGAAATTTTTTTACAAAATCATGATTTTCTTGTTGAGTATTTACCTTGTGAAATTAGAGCGATTTCCCTTACCCAACTAAAATAGACTCCGAATATTCACCTTTGACCATGATATTTGATTTATCTTTCCCAAACTATTCATTGGGATTGAAGATTGATTCTAGAGTCACTAGACCCTTAGGTAGCTTATTTGTTCTTAGTTGGACCACCTAATCCCCATACCATTTCTCCAACTTGTCCTGGTTTCTTAAATAGAGCTCAACCTCTTCTTGAAGGAATTTGATGAATTTCTCATCATTTTCAAACACCTTCCAACTTGTGTTATTATCTAGAATAACTAGTCTCACTACCACCTTGATATGTGGTTTTGCCTTGTACTTATTGATATCTTCAGCAATGCCAAATCTTTCTCCAACTCTAGCAAGTCTGTCATTATCCTCGTTCTCCTTCCTTGGAATGGATTGAATATTGAAGGCTTAGAAATATTATAAGAGGTCCCATACCCTATGCTTATAGGCTTTGAGCATACCATTTTTGGCTTCATGGGAGCCTATGACCCGATTCACTATCAATTCATTGTCCCCAAAATCCTATACATTTTTGATGTTCCTTTTTCTTGCCCATTGCAATCCATGAATGAAGGATTCATACTCTGTTGAATTATTTGAGAAAATGAACTGAAATCAGAAAGATGAATAAAAATTCATACCTTTAGGGGACACAAGCACAACTCCTCCTCCAATATCTTGTCTTCTCCTTGATCCATCACAGTGCATTTTTCAAACTCCAATCTCATCTTCATCATCTGGCTTGGTGACACTAGGAAGGGGTGAATTTTATTCATGCAGAAAATAAACACCCAGTTCAACATCTTCCATCTCCTTGTTGTGATCATAAATATGCTGCTTACGTGCCCACTCATCAAGTATCAAGTCAGGAATGCCTCTAATTCAAGTTTCTACCTCTTTAGTGCTTGGGAAATCTTCCTGATAAGAAATTACAAGATTTGCATTGACAAGGCTTGGAATATAAGGTTCAATGTGGTATGTAAAAATTGGTTAAGACTTGATAGTGGCCTTTTCTCCATACCTGGTCATGAAGAGCATGTGAGACTAATCTGTTGACAAGTAACCACCAATTTTGGTAGTGAAATCCCTAAGATAAGCATAGGGAAACAAGTGGAGGAAGTTCAATTACAAATATATCCTGGGGAACTATGACATCGGGATATGTATGTAGTGTGAGGTTTAAATCCTTGATGATTCCAGTAGTTCCCACTATTTTCCCATATAATTGCATGAATCCTTTAGTAATAGGCTCATACCTGAGGCCAATCTGGTCTACAATCTATTTTGGCATCATTGAGCTTCTTACCCCCGAGTCAATCATGTAATTATGTACCAAATTATTCTCAATAATTAAGGACATGCATAAATGTGGAGGATTCATATTTCTACTAGGTTGAATCCTTCTTGGTTGTATCACATTGGTAAGAACTTGGGGAAAATTTTAGCTATGAATTTGAGTAAACTCATGAATATTTCATTTTTTAGAAATTTGAAATGATAAATATTCATCAATCAGATGCTGCCAACTTCACCAAAAAGTTCCACAGACATGTCCCTAGTATGGGTCAGTTTGCCTAATATTTACAAATATAAATGAACTTATGTATGTAATTCACCAACAGTTTGAATACATTGATACACTTGTGCTAATATTCGCTGAAGTATATAAGGTTACAAACCATAAGGTATAAGGTATAATTTTATAATTGTCACTCGATCCAGGCCGTCTAATAGAGCCATTCAACTATGCTATCCAAAAGAGCTGTGCAACAGAGGCATCCATCCAAGCCATCCAGAAGAGGTATCCAACCCATGCCATCCAGAAGAGGCCATCCAACCAGAGTCATCCAAAAAAGACATCCAACCTAGTTGTCCAACCCCCCCCCCCCCCCCCCCCCCCAGTCCGTCTGACCCCTAAACCCTAAACACAACCATCCAACCTAGCCGTCCAACCCAACCATCCAACCCATCCATCTAACCAAGCCTTCTAACACAGTTGTATAACCAGGCCATTCGTCCAACCCAACCATCCAGCCAAGCTGTTCAACACAGTCGTGCACCCAACTAGTCCAACCACGTTGTCCAATTCAAACCCACCCAACTCAAAGCCATTTCCATGGATTCAGGAAAGTAAAGTAAGAAGGTTGCTGCAAGTTCAAAAAAGACTAACAAAACATTGTTTGGCTATTTTGGAAACTCTCAAAAAACCACTTATGTGTACATATATGTGAAAAATATAGGTTTTTACTATTTACTAAATTAGAGATTTTTATAGCTATATTTTTCACTCTATGTTTCAAATACCTCGAAAATAATTACTTCATTTTTTATTTAGTGTTGGTAATAATATAAATAATTAATACATATATTACACATTTAAATGCATATATTTTTCAAACACCTTCACAAACTATCAATCTTCATGATCCTTTTTGTTTTAATGATCTGATTAATCAAAACATTCATTCACGTGATCACATCGATCTAACAGAAGATTAATCAAATTATCATCCAACACCATCAGAGGAAGCTCGTATTCCAGTGTTTGTTTCTAGAAAAATACTTGTGAAGATAGAGATATCCTGCTGAGGAACCAGATGAACAAGTTGAAGTTGAAGAAAGTAAATATATATATATATATATATATATATATATATATTTATAAGAGGACAAGCTGGAAAATAAGGACTTTCAAGTTTGACTGGGCAACAAAATATCCTTTTATTGAACTAGTAGAGATGAAAAATAGTAATGATGTTCCAACTCAATTCCAATGCAAGATATATAGTTGGAAACAAGGGAAAGAACACACAATGCATCTAAAACTAGACACTATTGAAAAGCATTACGGGGAAATATATATTTCCCAAAAGCAAAAGGATGGGAGCATAATAATAACTCATAAATGGAAAGATGCAAAAGAGTGCTTGCATGTAAAATATGTAGAAGATGATGAAAAAGAATTAAAGCATTTAAAAAATCTAAATGAAAAAGGTGGCACTATTTTTGCAAAATTGAGCAAAGCAATGGATACTGAAATGCATGAAAAAAGTACTCAATTTGCTATTGTATTCCATGTATTGAAAAAGGGTAGACCCATTTTAGTTTTTTAAGAAAATAAAATTATGTATTAGGTAATTGGCTTACAAAATGTTCCCCAATCACATTGGTCAGATACTAGTGGCTGGGAAATAGGAAAATGTCTCGCTCTGGTTGAAAGGAAGGATCTGAAAGAGGCTATAAAAATGAAAAATTTATTTCCCTTTCAATTGATGAGGTTACAGCTGTGGAAAATACATCATGGGTTTGTATTCATGTATAAAAATTTGCAAATGAAGTTAGAAATCCCCATCATCTCTTAGAGGTACATAAAATGAGTGAAAATTGTAATTATGAAAACATTTATAAGTTAGTGTTGTCAAGTTTGAAGGATGTTGGAGGTATGGATGATTTTTTCATTACAACAAAGTTGGTTTGTGTTGGAATAGATGGTGGAGCTATAATGCAGGGTACCATAAATTATCTTTGTGTACGATTGCAGAAAACTATTGCCCTCTATATGATTGCAATCCATTGCATGGATCATATAATGAATTTGACTTATAAAATTGCGAGCCATTTTGAAACTGTTACCAAAGTGGAGGAGCTGATCAAAGATTTGCATGCATATTACTCTAGTAGTCCAAAGAGATTTTTGGTATTTAAAAAATTTGCTATTGGATTGATAGATGGAAAAAATATTCTCAAAGATGTAGATACCAAATGGATCTCAATGTATGAGCCTACTTGTAGAATATTTTAAGAATATCCTTTATTGACAAGTTTTATGTACAAATATCATAGGGATGTGGATAAAGCTAAGGACTTATTATGCCGTCTTACAACTATCAAAACTTTACATATGCTCTATGGAGTTTTGATAATGTTTAAAGAGATAAATGGTTTGATAAAGCATGCACAAGAGTGTGGCATTTACATTATAGACTCCATAAGACTCAGAAAACGTGCATATTTGAATTTATAGTATTTATATATGTCAAATGATAGTTTGAAGGGTCCTATTTTTGATAACTAGAATGCATTAACAAACCTTAAGAATGCAAAATGCTTCTTAAAATTCAATATACATGATCATCTATGTACAAAAACACATGGAAAAGAGATACCACTTCATAATTTTCAGAAAAGAGTGGATTTTCTTAGGTCAGATATGGAGGAAGTAAGAGTGACACACACTTTATATGAAACCGTATTATCTAAACATCGAAATAAATTGAGAAAGATTTCTAAATCTTTATATGTATAGATCCGTGCAAGATTAAAAAAGGATAATTTACTTGAAGCAATGAGAATTGTCAATCCATAGTTTTGGAATACACATGATGGAATTCTTGACGCATCCATTAATAATTTATTTATCAAATACATGACTAGTCTAATTGAACATTTTTACAAGCGAGAAGAGATTAAAAAAAATTGTTGTTGAAGGTATTTTATAGAAAAAATTGTTGAGTTCTCAGTCCTGAGATTTTGCCACTACCATGAAGGAGAAATTTCAGTTGATGGTAGATCCAGATCAAAATGATTCAATTAGAAGACTTTGGAAGAAGATTTATTCTAGCAGTATTTTGCGAGAGGATTTTAGTGAGTATATTCATCTATATGAGCTTTAGTAAACAATGATTTTGGGTTCTATTAAAGACGAGAGGGTATTTAGTGCACTATCCTTTGTAAAGAGAAAAGTATGAAGAAAATTAGATAGAAATTTAGAAAGCTGCTTGAGATTGTATGTATCTAGGTACACTATGGAAACTTTACCTTATAAGAGAGCACTTTTATTATGAAATTCACTTGTATAAAGAAGAGGAGTTGGTAACATTTTGACAGATTCGGGGGATCCCAACACATCTATAGAACACACTTCTGATTCTGCTGTTTTCCAAGACACAAATGAATGGGTTGCACTAGGACTGTTTTAATTGTCAGAGTTTTAATTTCTTGTATAAATTCTTGACATTATCCATTTGATACAGATATATTTCATATAAATTAATGATAATAAACTAGTATGAATAAAATTTTATTACTCGTAAATGTTGGGAAGAAAAAATATAGTACAAGGATGAAAACATATAAGGTTTGGGTGCACGGGCATATGGCGCATGGAAGAGCACTGAAGTATATCAAAATAGGGGCACACCCAGGACAACTTGGAAACATGAATTATCTATTTTTGTAGTTAAGGCTAAAGATAGACATGGAGTGTTGAGCAGAACTTCTAGAATACTTTCAGAATATGCCAAGGTTATTATGGGACGAGTAGAAGATTGGGCACCATGTAGAGTTTTGGGCTAATAATAAGATCTGTACCAAGAGTTAACTATAGGAGATCTATTATTAGCACTTTCATGATTTTTTATTCTTATGTAAGGGTGCATGAATATTATAAACATGTAGCATATTTTTGGAAGGTGCATGGAAAGTGAAGGTAAAGTCCCCACCCCTATAAATATGTATTGATTTGCATAGTTTAGACATTTGTAATTTATTATAATGTTATGCTACAAATTTTTTATCGTGCATGACCATGGAGATAATTATATGTATGTAATAAGCTTTTATGTTTTACATTAATTAATAGAATGGATTGTATTAGATGGGTATTGGTGTTGAATGTAACTGAACAAGGATCTTGTATGGTAAAATGGATTATAGTAATTATTTAGTTAGTCCTTCATATGGTTTAGATCTTGGGGAAAAAAAATGGTTTAGAACTAGATCTAGTTTATGCACTATGGAATACTTGATTATCTGTTATGAATCTGAGATATACTTATCATCATGCTAACATCTTGAATAAGCTTCTCTAAAGAGGGACCTAGTACCCTTGCGCGCTTCGGGTGAGCGCTCATTTTAGGCTGAGTGATGTGTTAGCGCACCTTGGGATATTTTTAGTAAATTCTAGGCTACATCATTGGTTCCATTACCAGGACCTCTTTTTCAGTTGTTTGGCGGGATGTTGCATGATGAAGACATACTGATTGACCTTGAAAAATATTGAGGAGTGGTTAGAAAACTTAGAGGAGGAGTATGCTTACAGATTCACCATTGGATCTAAATTTAATGCACACACATGGGTTGAATAAAATCTATATGACGAGCTTTACGAGACTTTATTTTCCATCTTTCCTATAGAGATGTATGAGTGGTTAGTTGATTACACATCAAAGAGGAATTAGAGGTTTCACATGCTTGTTTAGATGCAGGAAAAATTCCAGGCCTTGTATGATGTAGATATGATTTGGAAACGCTCTGTAGATGTTTGGTTTTGTGGTGTTTTAAACAAATATATTATTGAGTACACAATTTCCACTTCCTCTTTCCCAGAAGTTATTGAGTTCCAATTTTTACATGATCATAGAGGATTGTAATTGTATGGTATTCATTCTTCAATCAAGATCTTGATCGTAACCCTAGATTTGGAAGAGAATCATATGGCTAGATAAACCCCACCATGTGTGGGGGCAGGAGTAGGTTTGGTAAAGATGGAGGACCTAACAGAAGAGAGATAGAGAGAATACATGCGGCTTAAGTTTAATGAATCGTGTGAGAGGGATCTAATGAAGTAGTGAGAGATAATGGAAAGAATGAATTTGTGGAGAGAGATAACTTGTGAAGGATTTGGAACTCATGTAGAAGGCATGGAGCTAGAGCATATGGAAATCCCCCATTTGGGAAAGCATGGTAGGGAACCCTCTTCAGTCTTGGATGATGATGAATTTGAAGAAAGAGTGTGGACCACAGGTGCACTGTAGACACCAAAATTGGGTCACACTCCCCTTGTCACCCCATCGTATAATTAACCTAAACATCCTCACCTAACCACACCTACCTACACACTACATTAATATTAATTTAATTTAATTAATACCCATCCTCACAATATCCATAATTTAATTACATTAATTGACCTAATTACCACTTCACTTAGCCACCTCACCCTAGAATTATTCTTGGCATGTTTGCATTACTAACCATAACTAAGTCTTACATGTTTGGATGAGCTAAGATTTGGTCTAACCCTAAAATCAATCCCTAAAATATCTCTAACCACATTCCTACCCATTAGAAGGGAAGTTTCTATTCTAATCCATGAGAATAAATGAACTAGGCCCAAGAAACTAGAAAGATTTGCCCATTTTAGTAAACCTAGGGAATCTTGCCTTAACCAATGCCGGTCAAGACAGAACCAGCGTCGGTTACCATTTATTCACCTAAACAACCTTGTTTTTGGGTTGGTACATTCCTAGAGCAAGGAAAGGAGATCAAAGCTGCATGCAAGTGAAACCAACATCCTTTCACGTATCCAGACATCCAGAGCCATCACCAGGACATATATTGAAGCATCACATTCATGAAATAATTCAGGGAGCCACTGCTATGATATCCAACACTTTTCTTCTGATTAATAGCTGCCTCCATTCAACCATAAAAATCTACATCACAGTAAGTACATCTCTACCAGTATTATCTATTTCAGCATAGTTAACTTTTGTCATTCTTGCCATTAGTTTATACTTTGCATGTTCGTTCCTCCATTTCTTATTAGCTTATAATGCAACCATTTCCCTTACCCACAACACCAAATCACCATTCTGACCTAATATCCATTTTTGACCATAATGGATACCCTTATCAACCTCATTATCCACCTTACCCTCCATATCCTATCCCAGATCAAACCCTATAATCAATTTTCCTTGATTCTCTTACACCCTGACCTTACCGACGCCAGTTACCCATGAACGTCATCAGTTCTGCATAAACCATCATCAGTCATATTATATTGACATCATTCTCTATATTTTATACCATGGCCCAGAGCAGAACCTAATAACCTCTCATCAGTTAACCTAAATAACCTAGGATCTGACCCTGACTAGTTCTAACACCCTGACAACTACCTACCTTTTTAATGTGACCATAGCCTAGCCTGTTATGTTAAGATTTTCTTATTGTGCTTGAATGAGATACATAAATCATATCAAATATAGTAGGAATTTGTTTATTTCTCACATTAACTTATTTTAAACAGAGGATTGATAACCATATAGGAATTATCACACTTCCCGGAACTAGCATACACAAGGCAGTCCAATGTCATATATCATTTAACTATCTTTTTGTGGTCTCGTTTTCTATTACAGGTAGTTCCTCCTAGCCAAAAGTAAACTCTCAAAATTGACATTAGATCAAGAAGTTAGAACGTGTGCAACAACCATCAACCGACCAACATTTAATAGGTATTTCTCCTAGCCCTTAACCTTATCTGTTTCATCACTTTGAAAACGTAAAGAAAACGGTGAAACATTTTGGCACACCCAGTGGGACCCATAAGGGGTTCTATTGCATCTTCTTCATTCCTAGGCAAAACTTGTGTGTTTGTTTCCCTTCAAAAATATTACACATTAATATTCTTCCTTGGTAATCTTCCCTTCTTTATATTGTCTAAAAGCAATTGTGTTTTTGGTGCTATAAAAAGAATACTTCTTTTCTTTCATTTGTATTACATTAGTGAAAGAGAATCCCTCTTCCTATTCATTATTTTCTAAATCAAGTATCCAACTTCGATTTGTGCTTAAAACACTTACATAACATCCTGATTTGTTGTATTATAGATCACATTAAAAATGAGGGAAACCTATACGCTGGAAGTCATGCCTAGCTGACGGTTTACACAAAGAATCGTAGAAAGCACATTATCTCTCTCTCTCTCTCTCTCTCTCTCCATGTCTTACCAAACTACACAAATTTCAAATTTACACATCTTCTTAAACAAGATCCCACCTGGAAGAAGCTATCAATGATCACACGATCAAAGGATTGATAGTGGGCACCCACCTAGTTGTCTTTGTCTAGTACCCCATCAGAGGACGGCCCACCCCCACCATAACATAACCTAGAAACCTCACCCTTAGAATTTCCTTCTTTGTAGGAAGCCTTCCTCACCAAAAACTCTATTCTAAAGTTCATGAGTCAGTATTATAAATAAAATAAGCTAAAAAAACATAAACAAATCACTGTTAGGACCGTGCTTTTTCTTAGCATTCTTCTTGACTTGTGTTTTGAGGTGTGAGACTAAAAATCTCCATTTTTCTTCTTCCTTGCACACTCCATCAGCATAGTTGGAGTGCTTTTAATTTTTCCGAGTGTGCTATGGCCTCATATCCTCATTCTCAGGAATCTGAGTTTGATTCTTCACTTAATTTAATTCACAAAACCCAATTTCTTCATTTCTTTCTAATTTCACAGTCACCAACATCGTTCTAGCGACCGTCACCGGTTCATGTCTGATTGTCGTCAGTTAAACCCTAACCAGTGTCAAATTCTGGCTTTCTAGTTACTTTACCTAGAATAGCCTTCATCTCTCTTTTTGTTTTGTTTCTGGCCATCAGGGCATCATCATATTTCCCCCTGTGGATACCTACTATCATACACAGTTCCCCCAGCACACATCCAACATTCCTGTTTCATTCTTTGAGACTGGTTTTCTTCCATAATGACCAGTATCATTTTCAGCAACCGTCATCAATTTTCCCTCAACTGTCACCGATCAACCTGACCGTCATCAGTTTGCCCTCAACCATCACTAGTCAACCTGACCAATGTTGATTGTCTATGTTTGATTTTCAAAATCTAGACATTGACCAAATTCACCTCCTAGACCCCATTATTCTCTATTCCTATTGTTTTCTGTAGCATCTACAGAATACAGTCTTAATAGGTCAGCACTTGTCCACATGGTGCTGACTCGCAGCCAGACTAATGCTCTCATATTCCACACTATTTGTCAACCACTCACCGCCTTCCATCCTATCACCCATGGATCCAACCTTACCTACCACCATTGCTACAGGTGACGAAGAATTTACACGACTCCTTGATCAGAATCTCGCAGCCTTATAGTTCTACCTTTCCCACTCTTCCACCTGAGACTCCTCAGGACAGTTTATATACAACATGCCTATATCCATCTCTCCTGCCCTTATTCCTACTTCTGCATTAGCCCCTAATAATGCGGTGTTACTGTTGACAATTTTTGCACTTGTGTAAAAATGGGCAACTCAAAACTTTGTTACGATGGATAACATTGGTGAAGTATACCTAAGCTAGGGGAGATCACATTAGATTATGTCATTACTACTGATTTGTTTAAAAGATTACATGAAATCTACAACTATGTGTGCTGTTACAAAACGTAACATATCACATAGTCTATAATTTCATGACCATCCTTAGCAAAAGAACACAAGCCCCGAAGGACAGTTGTGTTGTCTTGATGAGGACATCCAATTACAGAGTAGGTGAAGTGTAAAGTTTTGGAACAACAAACATTAGTACGGATCACAGAAAATCAGATTTCATTACTGAATGTTATAAGTTCTTATTAATGTTCTTTCCTTCATGATTAAGACATTCATTATGTTACTGAGTTGTTTAGTTCATTATACAATCCATACAGAAAGCAGAAATGTAGAAAGAGATATATAACTCATTTACAGAATTCAATGCTTTATTCACAAGGAGAGTCAAATGTTTCCCACACAAGCTGTGGGATGTAACTGAAAAGTAAAATACAACTACTGAAAAGAAAGATACACATGCATGAAAGAGAAAGCAAAGGAGTATGAGTGAACGCATCATTACCTTGTATATTCTTTGTTGTGTAGAGCATCTCCTTGCCAGCTCCTTTCATCCTCAAGGCATGGTACCTGAAAAGCAAAAATAAGGAAATCATCAATAAAGAGCTCAGGGTTAATCCATATTCCTACACTGTCCTAATTCATGCATATGGATCTTTAAGCAACAGGAGATGTAATTTATTTGAAGATCAGATTACATAGATCACTCAGGAAGCATGGACACAAGAGAGGCTAAAAAGCCTAATTATTTTCTAACTATTTTCCTAAGTGTGCAGGTACAGGTTGCAACCAAGGAGGAAAATAGACAAGTCATAAGTGCATGTAATGAAAAGAAGAATGTAACTAAAAGTTCCAACAATTGTTCTAAAATGGAAGAGGTTACCGTGCAAAAGAGAGAGTGGAAGATATAAAGACTTGTTTTAGTTGCAGCTGAAGAGGAAGAATCAGATTTCAAGAAGCTGAAGCTAAATGGAAAGAAGGGATTACAGCTGAAACAGGATTAGAGAGAAGATTCTGGGAAAATTTTTCCAGGGCTTCACCATGTGAAATGGACATTTACAACTTTTCATCATGCTATTTTCAATTACTACATGTTTTAAAAGAACTATGCAAATAAAATAAGTTATACAGGAAACATAAAAGCATTACATGATCAAGATAAATAGCTAACATGATTTCAATTCTCAATTGCTATCAGTTCAGCAAGAAAAGTGTTACTTTCTATTTTCAGGATCAGAAAATCCAACTACTATTTGTGGAAAATACATTATAGAGAATGATTATGGGAAAATTTTGACAGGGCTTCATCATAAAAAGCAACATTTGAAATTTTCTAGCAAGCATCCAAATAAGAAACAGTTGAAGGAAATAAGGCATTAGAAACAAGGCTTGTGCTTGAAATAGTACTCACAAGTTTCAAATTAGAGCAATGATCAAGATCATAAATGATGTTGTATCAAAAGGTACAGACATGAATGCAAGGAAGCATGATACAAATTTTAAAAGAAAAAACTTATTACTTCCAGCTCATTATTATATTGGGATGAGTTCAATTAAAGAAGTCTACAAGAGAATAATTTCTCCATTTTTGTGACATTTAAATAACTCAGAATAATTGATTTTTTAGATCTACAGTTTTCACAACTAATTTTACACAGAAATTTAAAGAAATTTTTCGGTTACATCAAGAATCCACTGAAATCTTAAATTCATGATATCAAAATCCTCCTAATAGCTTGCACATAGAATTGGAAAACACAAATATATGGGCACTTCCAAAAATATCAGGAAAAATTACCAAGTGATAGACTTACAGGGATCAAATATGTAAAATTTGAGCTTCACAGTTTGACCTAACTCATACTGAGTTAACAATCAACGTTTAGAGATTAATCCGTCTGGAATTAAAAAAGAGAAACATTCAATAAATCTCAATGCAAACTTGGAGACCCTGAACACAAAAACAAAAATCAAATGGCCGAGGGTAAGCTCAGGGATCACATGAGGTGCAAGGAGGAGAGCAAATAAAACAATTACCAGATGAACAGAGTTTGAAATAACATTCAAAGCACAACTCAAGTGGAGGATCTTTGAATCAAGAAACACATGCATATCCGGGTTAAAAGAAGTTTGAGTATTTCAAAGAAAATCTTCTCTCCTATTGAAATAATATTCAAGTTTCAATATCAGAGTACAAATCTAGGCCACTAGTTGGAAAACCCATGGATGGGTATCAAGAAATTACAGAATTCACAAACATCTTGACCCAGGTCTGAGAAATATATCGAGAGTTTCAAAAAAATTTCATTCCCATTAAAATGTACGTGTGCAGAAGTTGCATTATTAAAGTCAAAAAGGTACAAATCTTAGCCAGTGAATGACATACCCATTAATGATTAGTAATGAATCAAAGTACTAAATGAAACTCACCAGTTAACACATGAAGTCGTCGAGTCCTCACAAACGCATCAGAGATTCATTTTGTAGAATAAAATGAGGACTCTAGAACATGATGATCAACTGGTAAAAGATCCCCCAAATCTTGCTTACGAAGGCACGAGATATGCCGAGAGCTCAATGATCTAAACCGTATCTAGTGCCATAAAAAAAAGCCAAGCTCGAGATAAACAATGATGTAGTGAAAAAGCTCAGAGATCAGAAAACTTACCATTCCCTAAGTGTAAAATAGTCAATGCTCATCACATCCTCGAGACCAAGTAATGCAAGCTTGGATACAAAACTTCTTAATGAACAGCAAATGGCGAAGAACACAAAGATTCTTTTCACAAAAAAGCTTAAGCTCGAAGGCAAACAACAGTGGCGGTGAGTATCTTGCACAATCATCCGAGATAGAAATCCTAGGAGAGGAATAGAGACAACGAAGATGCAGATGTTTCAGTGTTCAGAAGACCCAAAAAGGGCAATTGAGATCTGAGCTTCAAGGGCACCAACAATGGCTTCAAGCATTTATTTTTTGCTAGGGATTTGCCTGAATACCAGAAAATCCGAATGAAATGATCATTAAACCCAAGCTTTCCTTTACCGCTTGAGCCCAAGTCGATAGGTTAAGTTAATAAAACCATAACCATGATTTGAGCATCAACAATCAAACTTCAGCCATGTACAAAGATCAAAGGCTAAGGATTAAGCTTATAGATCAAAATAAGTAATCACGAGTTCGTTCTCACTGACCACGTTTTAATTACAAAGTTACTGAACCCCTAACCACAGGTTAGAGATCAACGACATCAGGCCAATCGGTACAAAGATCAACAATACAAGTTCCATTTCAAATGTCAAAGCAAACTCGGCCTAGGTCAAATTTCCACCGACAAAGCGTATGAGGGGTGAGTCATCGTGGGGAAGGGGGCCAACCCATGTCATCAGATTAAAATAAACATAATCATTACAATTTAAATGTCAAAAGATCAACTATAGTCCGAGTGTCTCAATGTGAAATTCAAATACCGACCAAATCATGCCTATCCATGATCAAATAAAATGGTATTTCCAACCTTTACACCTTCAAATAAAATGCCAAGGAAAACAACTATGGGGCGGCAAGTGGATACGTATCATGTGTTATGAAAGTGGTCCAAGTAAGTCATGGTGGCCCTTTTTACCAAGTGAACCCCATGCACATCTAGACCATAATAATATTGCTAAGTCCATCAAAGGTGGCCAAACCATGGTGAAGATGTAGATGTGGTCCACATAGTTGGAGGAAGTTAGAGTGTAATTTGCAGAATGTCACCCTTGTGCAACCATTTGAAAATAGAATGAGTGTCAACATCAGAATATGTACACATGGTAGGTGGTCCCAGTCAGATTGATATTTGGATGAATTATTCTATAAAGTATTACAAATTTATTTGAATTATTTCTCTCACAGGCAGAAAATTGGATTTTTGCATGCTTCACAACAAGACAAAATAGATAAGAGACAAGTTGTATGCCATGGAGAGAGACTTGCCTAGCAAGCAATCTTATTTTTGGAAAAATTATTCACCCAACTTTATTAAAAATAGAATAGTTAACCTTGGTTAACTGAGATGTAATCAAAGGCTATTAATGCCTCTTGCACTAGTTTGTATTATTTTATCCTTTTATTAAATAAAGGATAAAATTAGGATGCATGGGCAAGTACAACCTTAGGCCATTTTTAGGAAGGGTGGGAAATTTTTTTTTTCTTCTATATATTGTGTGCCTTTTAAAAACACAGGGGAGATGCTTGGAGAACTTTTGGATATATGAGTACTAAAGCAATTTTTGCCAGTTTTGACCTCTCAGTGTGAAGTATTTTTTGCCTTTCCAAGTTATTTTGCAGTCTTGTGTATGTTTATATTAATCTTGTGAATGCAAATTCCCTAATCAACCACCTTACCCTTACTACAAAATTCAGTATTTTCTACTTAATTTTAATGTGCATGTTAACTTATTAGTACTATTGTGATTCTCCCTTAGTACAATTAAGTGTTTTGCCCTTAGATATTCTACAGGAAAACTATTGGTTCATGCATCAAGAATGCTTCCCAAATTAGTTGTGCATATACTTAGTCAAAGAACTCATAAAAATTTGGTGTTTCACCTTAGTTTTATAATCATTTTTTACAATTATCATTTACTCTCAAACTCTCATAAAATCAGTTTAGGATACACCAATAAGGAACCGACCTTGATACCGGAGACTCACCTCAAAATAGGTATACCCACAAACCTGAGGTGTTTCCATTGTATCTATGAAAGAGAGAGACCAATTGTGAAATCTTAGAAAACCTGTAGCCATCTATCTACAAGGTGCAATTTCGAGAGATAACAGCTACCCTCACCTACTTCACCCCTAGTAGTTTTGAAACTAGAACCCATACCTTCCATGACCTCTGCGTCTGTAGTATCACTCGCACTTGACGTATCTATGGTCCCCTCATCCACCACCTCGGCCATAGCCCATTCTTCACCCATTGTATCACAAATACCCATTGCAACACAAGCACTCGTGGTGTCAGTGACCCCTACTCCATTTGAAAATCTTGTCCTCTCCATCCCATAAACACTGCCTCTAATCGATATTAGAGTCACGAAGACCATCCCACCTACATACACATACTATCAATAACCCCCTATCTCATCTGTCACCCATTCTAGATATGTGCCTTCTATGTTGATTCCTTATTCTCAACCTCCCTATCAGGTTCAATATTCGCCCCCTTATACCACAGGAGGGGTACCTCCATCACAACCTACCAATGACCTCATCAATTTGATGATGGAAAAGATGCAAAAACTCGAAGCATCAGTTTCTATCTCACGTAATTCCCTCACCTATGATGAGATTTGTAATGAGGCTATTCACCCGTCCATTCCTATTCGACCATACCTCATACATTGGGAAATGGCAAAGTTCAACTGCTTCAATAACAAAGAGGATCCACAACAACATTTGGAAATTGGAAATTCGTGCTATCGAAGAAAAGAAGATTCAATTTCGTAATAAGAAACATCGTGTTCAAATCAAATGATGCTTCTTCGTCTACGAAAATCCAAAAAAAACTATTCAAAACCAAAAGGGTCTGCCAATGCCATAGTTCAAAAGGCTGGTCCTCCTCATCAATAAAATGATGATTCTTCATCTTCGAAACCCTAGAGCAACTATTCAAAATCCAAAGGGTATGCCAATGCCATATTTATCAAAGCCGGTCCCCCTCATCAATCAAACCCAGCCAAATCCACTTCTAATTTCTCTCATGTCCAAGCTTTCCAGTTAAGACAGGAACAATGAAAGTACACTTCCATAGGTGAATCTTATTCTTCTGTGTTGGAAAAGCTTGTTAAGGCTGGTGTCATTACACTTCTACCTATAAAACCAAATACTGGTTTTGACCCTAAGCGACCCATGCCCTCATGGTATAAGGAACATGAATTTTGTAACTATCATCGTGTCAAAGGTCATAACAACAATAACTACATCAACTTCAAGAATATTGTCCAAGAAATGTTAGACAACGACGATCTAGTCTTGGATATCCCAAACACACCCACTAACCAAAACCTACACATCTTCAAGAAACCATTCCCTAATCAAGCCCCATCTTCCAACCAAGCTGGTGACACTTCCAACATTGATATCAATGTTCGCAAGGTCCATGCTATTTTCGAGGACATACCAGTTACTTCCCAACTACCTCATGTTCCTTCCATAGATGAGATCTTAGCCCAAGCTCCCCTACCTGCACAAGAACAATTTTCATCTACTCCCCCACCCACAAAGACACCCCCTTCATTTTATTCTTCACCCATGGAAGAGCCTATAATTAGTATGCTGCCTTTGATACCTAAAAATTCTGAGCAATTATTAGTGGCACCTATCCTACTCATAGACGATGTAGGTCCATGGCCTACACCAACACAAGGAGAGTCCACTTCAGCTAGTTCATCCTCTCCTCTACCCACGAAGGATCCTATATAAATACCACTACCTTTATATGACCATTCACCATCAGACTTTCAAGAACCCACTGATATGATTTCGGATCTCTTACCCACAGAATCTGAGGCTAGCCATTTCCCTGTATCTCAAACACATTTTACGGGGATCGCCACTTGATCCATGTCGACCCCAACTACGTCAGTACCATTTTCATGTTTGGCTGATTGCCTGGACTATGTCAATAGAGCCTTACTTTGGGGATGCCTTCTACTTCCTATTTCAATACAAATGCAGTTGTCCCCTGTTGACACCTCCACTATCTATCCAAAAGTATTTCAGGAAACCAAACCAACATAATCATGATTATTGCAATGCCTTCCTTGAAACCACCCCTAGCCAAACTCACACCTCTTCCCATAACCCAACATACACCTACACCCAAACACCCACCCTTTCCTACATCACCACCCTTACCGAAACTTATCCCTACCTTGGGGGTCATACTGACATCTAGCCTTACTCACCCACCCATCAAATTAGATTTAGCCACATCTTCCAAAACTGATGCTAAACTTATCCTAGCCCCTAAAAGGAAGATCCAATATCCTAGGCCTCATACACCAACCTTGCCTACCATGCCATTATCACCTTCACCCCTTCCGTCCATCCTAGGACCTCACCCCTTGACCTTGTCCACCCCTTGACCCTTTCCAATAAACCCTCAACCACAGGAAAAATAAGAACCCAGTGGCCCATTTCCTCATCATAGGTCTCTAATATACGCAAACGACCCACACAACTTCCATCCTCACCTGTAACCTTCTTACCACCTATACTGCCACTACTGTCCATAACTGCTTCACTACCCATGACATTTTCTTCTCTTTCACTCATGCCTCCTGCCCAACCTACACCCCCTACCTCTAAAACACCTTGATTACCCCCGTGGGTAACCCAAAACCTTCCACTGTCATCTTTTCCATCCAAATCTCGTACACCTATGTCATCGTTGCCCAAAAGGATGCAACCTAAAGCTAAAAATCTGCTACCTTCCAATAAGGTAATTAAACCAACCAAACCTTCCATCACCAGTTCTTCTACCTTGCCCATACCCAAGAAGATATGACCAACACCTAAGACCACACCACCCACCAAACTAGTAGCCCAACCTGCTCCCCCTACTGTAAAGACTCTTCCTCCATAGTCAGCCACACCTGTACTCAAACCCACATTCACCTCCCATTGTGATCCATTAGCAGGGTCCTACGTGAAAGTCCTAACCAATCTCCTCGAAACTTATGTCATCACATTAAAACCTCTTAGACCTATGACCCACTCAAATGCAAACTAAAAGGGTTTGACGAAACCAAAATTTATGTGCACCATCGTGTGCCAGGACATGATGTAGAAAATTGTAAGGCCTTGAAAACCGTCCTTGTCCAATCATGTCCTCCTAAAGAAAGTTTTGACAATGACGATCTTCTCGATGAGGAACCCATTTTGCTTTCACCAATTTCCACAGATCTCCCCCTATTGCCTACTCAACAACCAAAATCTCCACCCCCACAACTCTTTGATCCACCCCAAGATTCAAGATTAATATGGTTTGTATAAGAGAGTTGGCCAAAACACCAACAAAATTCCAATGCACCCTACTCATTTCACAAGGATCATATCCCCCACTAGGGTTTTGTCCCTCATGTCGCTATACCTTCCATGAAACACCCTTTTCATACACCTCTCCTTAGATTAACATGATCAACATTACCACCCGTGCTAAGAAAGACAAGGGCAAGGGAAAAGAAACTGGCCCATCAACCAACCCTGTACTCAACATACCATCCGTGCCCATACCTAAAGTCATCAATTGAGGTCCTGCATATCCTATTTCTGATAAGGTCACACATCATGCAATGCTAAAACAACTACACCAATCCCCCCCTAAAAATTTCTGTATACGACCTCATCTAAACCTTGGAATCAAGCCCTCATGGAGGTCCTTCAATCTATTGAAGTCTTACCAAATGACCCCACAACCATTGCCTCCATCATTACCCCTCACCACGTGGTATCTCTCACTAGGTCTTCATCTTCCTCTACACCTCCACCCACTTGCCAAGTGGCCAATCTCAGCTTTTCAGATGAAGAGATCACTCCCTTCCAGTCTGATGACCCCGACCCCACTCTGTTCATCTCCGTCTTTATTGATAATATACACATATGATACGTTATGATTGATGGTGGTGCTAGTATTAACATCATCTCCTCCCATGCATACGACCAAATGCAAATACCTACCGATTGCATGCATGGTAACCCTGTTATGCTGCGTTCCTTCAATGACGCCATGACCTCTACTCTAGGTACTTTTGTTCTCCATGTCTGTGTAGGTCCTCGCACCATCCCAAAAATTTTCTATGTCCTAAAAGGGGAGTTCCAATATAACTTGTTGCTCGGCTGACCTTGGATCCATGCTATGGGTTGTGTCCCTTTGACTTTACATCGATGCCTCAAATTTGAACATGAGGTACATAATTACACCATCCCTACTGACCCCTCACCCTTCAAGACCTATAACATGCTATATCAACCTAATGATGTGCTTGTACCAGTGAAGGCATTCAATAGCGTCACCACTTCACCTTCACCCACAAGTCCATCCACCAAAATTTCCACTACTTCTATTGCATCTAACCTTAATATCCCCACTGCAGTTGTAGCCTCTACCGTTGACGCCCCTGTTTCCCTTTCATCTAGCAAGCCATCCATACCCACTACCCACATACAAACTACTAATCCCTTAGAAGGTGTTTTTCAATGCCTCATTCTGGGGGGAATACCACCTATACAATATCGACACCTTCCTCACCGCACAAGAGTATGGGAATTTGCATCAACATCCCAGCAATGACATCCACATCGGTGACATTTTCCCTTATGTCCCTCCCCACCTTCGAACCAACCTAACATATGGGGGACTCGATATGGCCACCTATAAACCCGAACCTCCATCCCAAACCCAACCATTTTCATCTGACCTACACTCCCTCACTAACCACTACTTTTCTCACACTTTCCTCCATTGGTGTGCATGGAAAGGATTTGGCTTTTGTTTTTATGAACAAGGCCTCCATACGGTCATTTATTGTACCTATCGTAAACACAATGACCATAGTGGCATTGGTTTTGATGCTCCACCCTCCAAGAAGGTTCTTTTCAACCTTATCCATGACGAGAAATCTTCCCCCTCTCATTCACCCACATTACCATTTTCACCCACGGAGTCGATAGATCCCGAATCTATTACTCCTAACTTTTTTTTTGTAAACACAATTTCCTTGGGACCACTAACCTATCAACGCAATGGTGAGGCTCCCTTTCCTGTCCAATTCCTAGATCATGACATGATCAATGACGATATGCCTTCAATTAACGTCGTTTAATGTTAGGACGATGAGTCCATCCTCACTTACCTTGGTCTAGAAGACTCTTGTATTCATCGGTCCTTACCCTTTGAGATGCAAACCATGTTGAACAAATCGACCATCGAAATCAACATTAATACTCAAGATGACTCACACATTCTAAAGATTAGCCAATCCTTAGACGCTACTAAACAAGAAGCCTTCACCACTTTCCTTCGGGACCATAGAAAAAAATTTGCTTAATCCTATGCCGATATGCCCGGTATCAACCCCAAAATCATGGTTCACAATATCGTAACCATTTCTGATGCCAAACCTATCAAACAAAAGCTATAAAAAATGCATCCTCGCATTGCTCTTCTGGTCAAAGAAGAGCCTCAGTTCCTTCTCTCGGTTTCTTTCATTCTACCCATTGATTATGCCCAATGGATTTCTAACATCATTCCTATCACAAAAGTGATAGGGGGACTCCACATTTGCATGGATTTCTGTGACTTCAACCTCACCTATCCCAAAGATGATTTCCCACTACAAGGCATTGACCAACTAGTGGATCTCATCGCTGGCCATGAAATTTTGTCGCTCATGGATGGTTTTTCGGTCTACAATAAAATATTATTAGCCTCAGAGGATCAACATAAGACTACCTCCATCACCCCTTGGGGGAATTTCTACTATCGAGTCATGCCTTTTGGCTTCAAAAATGTTGGTGTTACATATCAACAAGCCATGACTTACATATTCCATGACATCATGCATCAAATATTAGAGGATTACGTAGATGATCTTCTTTCCATATTCAAGCATCAAACCAAACACCTGCCCGTTCTTAAAATCATCTTTGACCGCCTCATCAAGTATTGTGTTCGTATTCAACTAAAGAAGTGCTTATTTACGGTACTTTCTGAAAAAATTCTAGGTTTCATCGTTTCTTTTTGTGGCATAGAAAACGATCCTGCTAAAGTCAAGGCTATTCTTGAAATGCCGCCACCCACTAATCTCCATCAACTTTTCAGCCTACAAGGAAAGTTGTTATTAATTCATCATTTTATCTCGTAGATTTCTTATCGCTGTCAACCATTTCATCATCTTCTCAAGAAAGACATAAAGCCTTCAAAGACTTGAAACAATACCTCCTACAACCACCAGTTCTCATTCCTCCTAAGGATGACCAACCCTTCTACCTATATATTTCTGCCACTGACCATTCTCTAGGTGACATACTCACTCATTGCGATGACCAAAACTAAGAGCAAGTGGTTTATTACATAATTTGTACCCTTCTTGACTACGAAACTAGATATACCCATGCCAAAAAACTTTTCCTAGCCTTAGTTTTTGTTGCCACCAAACTCCGCCATTACCTACTCAACCATAAAACCTTCGTCATTACTAATACTGACCCATTACACTATATGTATGCCAAACCTTATCAAATTCAACGTACCACATGTTGGCTTATGCTTCTGGTTGAACTCGACCTCAAATTCATCCATCAAAAGTCCATCAAGGGCTAGGATATTGCCGACTAGTTAGTTGACACACTTATTTCTATGAATCAACCCTCTAACTTCAAATTCTTAGATGAGTCTATAGCTACCCTTTCTTTGGACGAACCCACTTACCAAATGACACTCTTCTTCGATGGCTCCAAGTGCCAGCATGGGGTTGGGGCTGGTGTTATCCTCATTCCACATTATGGTGAACCTATGCCTTTGTCTTTCAAACTCAATTTTGATTATAGAAACAATATTGCTGAATACGAAGCACTCATATTGGGTCTCCAGGATGTTTATGCCTTAGATGTTAAATCAATCAACATATTTGGTGATTCTCAGTTGGTCATAAACCAATTCAATGGTATATACCAGTTCCGTAATGAGATAATTCAAAAGTATAAACATCATGTAGACATACTTTTGACTACCTTTGATCGTTACGCACTTCAAACCACCCCACATTCTACCAATAAATTTTTAGATAACATGGCCTGTTTGGCTTCCCAAATACTTGCTTCACCTACTAACTCTAAAATCTTTGTCACTATACAAAGGCTACAATCACCCTCTTATTTACCTAGTGAAGTTTACTCTATCAGAACTATTAGCCCTGACCCACGTGACCTTTGGTATAAGCAATATGTAGACTATCTTTCCCTTTCCATTCTACCCACTGATCTCACTCGTAATGGACAATGGTCCTTTCTAAAAAGTGTCTCCCGTTATGTCATCATGGGTGGTCTTATTTACAAGTGCAGTTTCAACGATATACTCTTATGCTGCCTTACAAGCCATAAAATTCCTTACACCATTAAGGAAGTCCACGATGGAATTTGTGGAGGTCACTTTAGTGGTTTGGCTGTTGTAAAATGTATTCTTCACATAGGCTATTATTGGCCAACTCTAAACCATGACTGTTGTGATTATGTCAAACGTTGTATAAAATGTCAGCAACATGCTAATCTTCATCACACACCTAGTCATGGCTTATAGGTCACATGAGACCTTTGACCTTTCTCTCAATGGGGTTTGATTCTTGTTGGTGAAATCAACCCCCATTCTTCACAACGACACCAATGGATCATAACCGCTACTGAATATTACACTAAATGGGTATAAGCCAGTCCCCTCATTTCCACCAAAGCCGAGAAAATATGTGAATTCATCAACTATCACATCATTTTTTCATTTTGGTGTCCCTCACCACATTATCACTGATAATGGAAAACAATTCAAAAATAAAACCCTACGTAAAATATGTGATGCTTTCAACATCCAACGTAGTTTCTCATCACCTTATTACCCACAGATCAATGGTCAAGCCGAATCAACCAATAAAACCTTGAACAAAATTCTTATGAAGGTAGTCAATGATACTGAGAAGGATTGGCATACACACATTCCTTTCACCTTGTGGGCTTATCGCACTAGTATTCGCACTTCAACTACTACCACCCCATTTTCTCTAGTGTACGATAATGAGGTTGTATTACCTCTCGAAGTCTAGATTCCATCTCTCTGCATCTCACTACAAGACATGATTAACAAAGATGACTTTCACCAGGATCGTTAGGCACAACTTGAATTATTATATGAGCGCTGTCTCAATGCTCTTGGCCATCTCCAAATCTACCAAAAATGTATCAAATGTGCCTATGAAAAACATGTTCATGAACGAAGCTTTCAGGTCGGCGACCTCATCCCAAAGGAAAATCAACATGTAACCAAAGAAGAGAAAAGTAAACAGAGAAAATTTGCTCCTAATTAGCTCAAACCCTATATTGTTACCCATGCCTATGGATCAGGTGCTTATCATTTGTCATCACTTGAAGGTAAACCTGAACCTGAGCCCTTTAATTCCTTTCATCTTTGACCATTCTATTATTGATGTCAAGTCCTATATCACTTTCTGTTAGTTGATCACTCATCCCTTGAGTGTTGTTTCCCTTCCCTATTACCCATATTGCGGATCCACCACTACACAAGAATCATGTGATTCTCATCACCTTTCAGCCTTATCTTCACTATGAGTACCACAGATCTACTCATAACATGATTCTCATGGATACTTTTCATATTCTTCAAAGATGGAATCCCATGGTCATTCATCACCCGAAACCAGCTCTTTCACAGTTAATCTTTATACAATATGGTCTTGTCTTCTAAACAACAACCTGATCATCCTCTATAGTCTTTTACATGACTTAAACATCTAAAAACAAAAAGGGATACCACTCCTTGAGTAAAATTTCCAACAAGAGATGACTCCCTCAAAAGGGACATCTCTTCTTTATATTCTACCACTATAAATAGATTACTCCCTTGAAGGATAGCTTTATAAAATCATTACAGAAATACAATGAATATTCAAAAGCTTCCTACATCGATCAGCTTCACGAAGATCTCAAGGAGATAATATACCCATCCCATATAGACTTCCCGCATCGATCAGTCTATTAAAAACAAAAAAATAAAGAAAAAGATGAAAATTTTGTCATGGACTTACCTATTTTGGATTCTGTGTTTTTTGTTCTAGAAAACACATCATCCTCATACACTAAGCTACGCTAAACCCCCAATTCTCACCTAATTTTCCTTCTTATCCTAACTCCCTCTCCACTCAAGGGACACACCGCAACTGCAACATTTCATGATCATGTGAATTTTCTTCACCCTTAGAATAGCCCATTATGCAAGGCATGTAGGGCCTTACGTTCATAAGCCTATCCAGGGTATGGTAGACTCATTAGGGTTCTTATCAATTAAGAAAATCTTTTACTACCTCTTACCATTTTCCTTCCTCATTTATTTATTGATTATCTTATAGAAAACCAGATCCTCGACGCCCGTGTTTAAAAATCACTCAACCATGCCTAAAACCGAAACTCAATCATGCCTATGACCTACATCACCCATGCCTCACACCTATCATCCCATTCCGCTATTTCATCGTAATATTCCCTAGCTTATGGGAGAACTACATTGGCCTGAGGTCCCTTTTTTGCTGGGAATATGTAGGCAACACTTTGAGGACATGGGGCCCTTGAAGGTTAGCTCGGCCACTCTCTACCCTGGCCAGTTATCCTTTCCTATTCACATTCTACCCTAGTTAGTTTCCTTTTTATATCAATAATTGGAAATTAAACCAAACAAAAAACAAATGATTAACATCTTTACCATCATAAGTTACAAATTCATTTCATCTTGTCTACAATTTCTTTACCATAACCAAAACGTTTCCTACAAATCATCTTAACACGATCCACATAATCATTACTTTCACAAATTAGTGACTTAGAAATTCAACCATACCTAACCAGACCTGACTCAATCCATGCCTATGACCTGACTCCATCCATGCCTAAGTTAACATGACTCCATCATGCCTAAACCGACCTGACTCCACCAAGCCTACACGAAATTGAATTTATCATGCCTAATCCACTTGATTTCCACCTATATATATAATAATGAAAATTAACACATGTATACCATTCATACTATAAACACCATTATCTATAAATCAGATAGTATGTATAAAAATACATGTGAACATATATCCCAATAATAATCACAATCATCTCAAATCACTTAGATACAACCTCATCATCATCGGCATGCAAGCTGGTATATCATAAAAAATTTCAAAAACTCTCATATACAGTCTCACCATCTTCGGCACGCAGGCCGGTATATATTAAAAATACACAACTATATAAAACATGAGGTACACATGGCTATCAGACATCAACCTACTAGATATCCTCCATATCTATCTCACATATCTCCTCCTCCTCTATTACCCCCGTACGATGTCCAGCTAGCATCTCACCACCCATCATCAGCCCTGGCCAGAGCTCTACTGGTACTTCACCTGGGGCTGGCCTTTGTGAACTGGTGGCCTCACCCTCACCCTATCTTGGGACTCGATGGCCCCATATGCTCTCTATATTATGGGTACGTGACCTGGTCCTCTCACTCGAGTCCTGTTGTGCTCTATACTCCCCATAGGACAAAAAATCTATCCTTGTGGCCATCAAAATATCCTGATAATACCAGACCTCGCCTAAGGCATCTCTTAACTAGCCTATCAGTACTATCTGTGGTGGTGCCATCGGCCTCAACCCATGTACCTGTCTCTTGGTACCTTGTCCCACTCCTACCTGTATCTGGGCCTGAAGGGTCATAACTTGCACCTGTGTAGTAGCCAATTGGCTCTGCAAACCTATAATCTACACTTGTACCCAATCTCCATCTCCACCCTATGCAGGTACCTATCCTTGTGCTACCTGGGCCTTTAGAGTGGCCACATGTGGCTACAAAATAACAACTTGTGCCTCTAAGCCTGTCAGTTACCCCTACACTATACCCAACTATGTAATCATGGTCACCACCTTCCCCTGTAGGGCATCCATCTATACTGTGATGGTGGCTAAATCCATCTTCCCCGGCCTCGACGGTACTACTCGTAAATCTGTAGCCCACCACTGTTTGTATCTATCTGTAACCCTGACATCATCAATCCTCTGGTCTATCACATGCTCCTCCTACCCTGTCAGTACTGTTGGTTGTGGTAGAGGGAATGACCTCTCCAAATCATCCCTATTATATTGTGGAAAAGGTGGCGGTATATCCTGAAGCACCCCGAACTACCATCTAACCATGTCCATAGGTATCATCTTGTTCTCTCTTGCATATCACCCCTCTATCCACCGAAGCAGCTATAACTCCTGAAGCTCCTCTGACATCCACCCATATGATGGAAAACCCACATAGGGCCTCCAAATGATGTCCACGTCGGATAAACCCTCTAGCAATCACCTGTAATAGGCTACATTGTGTGTAGCTCTAACAACTCGGTGCTCCCCAATCGCAGGAACCCATCTCCTAAAGCCCACCCAAACAAATCCTGGCTCAAATGCATCTACCCTAGGCATACCAACTAGATGCACACACACAATGTGCTCATATGCCCAGCAGCGAAGTAGGAGAGTACAACACATGCTAAACCTCTGTAGCCACCCATAAGCCCATAAATCTCTATATAACTGAGCCAGAAATACTAGCGCCCATGAAAAATAGGTCCTGTCCTTCACCATGTCATGCAGAACCCCCATCAATGATCATGGGAATCTCCCACCCACTACATTGGGTAGTGCAAAGTAGCAGACTACCTCCTTCAATAACACTACCAGCCTCATCTCCTCTGGATGGGCCTAGTACATATCACCATAGCTCATATTGGCGCTATGGAACCTCAACTCTGCCAGCCCCTCGCCAAACATGGTCAAAATCAACTCCTTAGAGGCCTCTGAGGAGATAACATACACATTTGTCCACACTATCGGTAGCTTCAGGATCCTGTACACATCCTCTAGGGTGACTGTGATCTCACCCATCAACAAATGGAAGGTGTTAGTCACTGAGTCCCATCTGTCGATGAAAGTGACCATCAAGTTTGGCTCCCAGACTACATGCCGATAGTGTCTAACCCTAATTAGGCCAACCTCTACTACATGACACCATTCATTAGCTATCGCATCCCCTGTACCTCCACAACAAAGGGAGGTATCCTATCTCTCATCCGTAGTTGGTCCCTGGCCTACATTCAACCAATCACACAAATTATTAAACACTTGACTTTACCCAACATTGACCTTTAATCCCCCCACCCGCTATCTATTTTACCTACTTTACCTAACCATTTCCCCTTACCCTTCCTAGACCTCTAGCCCCTTCTACCTTAATAAACTGTTATCGACTTAACTAGATTGTCACTGGTTACATATGACCGGCCTCAGTTACCTATCATACTCATGCCCATACCCTTTCCTAATTTTTGACCAACACTTAACCAAACCAGCCATTGTTTGACCTTACCCACCCTTATTGCAACCAACCTCCATGTCTTCCTTACCTATACATGTCCTTAATTACATTTTGGGACTTTTTATTTTACCCATACCTCGGCCTTACCCGTGCCGTGACCTGGCTACCTAGACCTAGAACATTGTTATTGACCTATGACCTCATGTGCTCGCTATACCTTGCGACACTGTTACCTGTGTTGTTTGACCTACTGACCTTAATTTACCTATTGCCATGCCATTTATCCCAACCTTACCTTTGGTGTACCGGAACATACCTAAATGTTCTTGCACCTAACCTACGAATTGTTTCTACACCATATCCTATACCTTGGATACCAAAATCACTTCAACCTTGTTTGGATAAACCTATCGACCTTGGACGATGTAGAGTTTGCATGATCTTTAACCTAGTATTGTGCCACAATTTATACGTGTGCATGTGTTCGACTATCGCTACCTTTGACCCTGATCGATTACCTTGATTACCTGATTAGACCTTTACCCCATTACCCTCGTTGTCTACCTTCCTCTTCATCACATCCACCTTTATTAAACCACTCACCGATTCTGTCCTCTACCTCATTCGTTCCTAGTTTGAGGGGGATCATCTTGACCCACACATGGGGCAGTCACATCTTATTTTTGTCAGCATCACTTACCAATACAAGCAACACAAAAAAGGGGCAAAATGTAGACACCAATATTAGGTCACACTACCCTTGGCACCTCGTCAAATAATTAACCTAAACATACTCACCTAACCAGACCTACCTCCACACTACATTAATATTAATTTAATTAATTAAATTAAATCAATACCCATCCTCACAATATTCATCATTTAATTACATTAATTGACCTAATTACCACCTCACCCAGCCACCTCACCTTAGACTTATTCTTGGCAAGTTTCCATAACTAACCATAACTAAGTCTTACCTACTTGAATGAGCTAAGATTTTGTCTAACCCTAAAATCTCTCTAACCACATTCCCACCCATTAGAAGGGAATTTTCCATTCTAATCCACCAAAATAAACGAACTGGGCCCAAGAAATTAGAAATATCTACCCATTTTAGTAAACCTAGGGAATCCCACCTTAACCGACACTAGTCAGACCTAAACTGACGTCGGTAAAGAAGAAACCATCGTTGGTTACCATTTATTTACCTAAACAACCTTCTTTGTGGGTTGGCATATGAGAGCAAGGAAAGAATATCGGAGCTACCTGCAAGCAAAACCAACATCATTTCACATATCCAGACATCCAGAGCCATCACCAGGACAGATATTGAAGCATCACATTCATGGAATCATTCTGGGAGCCACTACTATGATATCTAACCTTTTTCTTCTGATCAACAACCACCTCCATTCAACCATCAAAATCTACATCACAATAAGTACATCTCTGCCAACATTGTCTATTTCAGCATAGTTAACTTTTTTCATCCCTACCATTAGTTTATACTTTGCATATTCATTCATCCATTATTTATTAACTTATAATTCAACCATTTCCCTTACCCACACCACCAAATCACCATTATGACCTAATATTTGTTTCTGAGTATACCTAAGACCCCTATCAACCTCTTTATCCATCCTACCCTCCTTATCAGATCCCAAATCAAACCCTGCAATTAGTTTTAATTGATTCTCTTACACCCCGACCTTACTGACGCTGGTTACCCATGACCTTTGTTAGTTTTGCATAAACCATCATCAGTCGTATCAAACCGACATTGGTCTCTATGTTTTATACCCTGACCTAGAACAAAACCCAACAACATCTCATCAGCTAACCTAAACAATCCAGAATCCAACCCTGACCAGTTTTAACACCCTGACAACTACCTAACTTTTTGATCTGACCATAGCCTAGCCTGTTATGTTAAGATTTGCTTATTGTGCTTGAATGAGATGCCTAAATCATATCAACTACAATAGGAATTTTTTTATTTCTCACATTAAATTATTTCAAATAATGGATTGATAACCATCTAGGAAGTATCACACTTCCCAGAACTAGCATACGTTAGGCAGTCCACTGTCATATATAATTTAACTATATTTTTGTGGTCTTGTTTTCTATTACAAGTAGTTCCTCCTAGCAAAAAGGAATATCTCACAATCGACATTAGATCAATAATTCAAAACACGCGCAACAACCATCAACCGTCTAGAATTTAACATGTATTCCTCCTAGCCCTTACTGTTATCTATTTCGTCACTTTGAAAACATAAAGAAAATGGTGAAACATGCGCGTATGAACCTACGTGTGACCTATCCCTTATGCTTGGTTATCCATTTTATACAACAGTTAAAAATAAGAAAAATAGTGTGGGAAGTAGAGTTATAGTAGATAGATTTAATTTACAGTCAAGTTCAGAAGTAAATTAGGTGTCTTACTCATCTATGGCAGAGCAATCGTTGTCTATGATATTTGGGGGACCGTTTGGAGGTATCTCTTCTGGAGCATCTTTAACATAGAACATAGGCATGAAAAATGTTAGCATGACATCTAGAAGTAGCACAAATTTACAAACTATGGGAGTCCATTTTAGCACAATTGTTTTCATACAAAGCAATACATCCTCTAGTCCATTACTCACTTCAGAAGGTAGAGGATTTTCAACACTAAAATTTTCCTCCATGATTTCTATTTCCTTAATTTATATATTAGGAATAAGGTGTTAAATATAGTTATTAGTAGTGTCCACTAGAAGATAACTGTGCTACTAGTATGGTGCTACCAATAAAGTATGGTACGGTAACAATCAAAGTACAATAGGAATGTTGTGGTAAAAAGTAAATATTTTTCGTAAATGGTCTTAGCAATGTTAAAATGTCAAACTTAGGGTAAATGGATAAGTGGGGTCTACATGATTTATAATTAGAAATATTATATTTGTAATAATGACAAGGAGGGATGTCATAAATAGTTTGTATATTAAATTTGTGTAATATCTATAAAGGTGGAACCCATGTGAGATGATAAGGTATATCTTATCTTAAAAGATAATCCTACATGTAAAAGTAAGAGTTTAGGCATGGAATATGATTAGCTGGAAAATATTTCTTAGAGATAGAGTGGACAAGCCTAAATTTCTATAAATAGAGAGGCCACCACCTCTCATTTATCATATATTTTTTTTAATAATTATTTTATGAATAAAGGATTCATTGTGAAGGTGTGCTAAGGAAGTCATCAATATGAGTAATTGTGAATTTTCTCCCATAACTATTGCTGGAAAACAAGTGGAGTTGGTAACACTTGGAGTAATTTATGGGTGATATTGTAACACTTTCATGTTAATAATATATTTTACAGTTGTATTTCAGATTTTTCATCATTCTTTTATGTCATAGTCTATGGTATTCTTGTGTCTTTGACAATGTTTAGATACTGATCTTGCTACTGTTGATCTTATTTTGGGACATTATTATGTTTTGACTTAGTATGGTGTGTATATGTTAGATCTTGGATTATTATGGACCTGGATTCAGTTATATGCTTGATGATTATTAGAGACATTATTATATATGGATGATGATATACTGCTTGATATGGACATGTTATTGATGTTGATTTTAGACATGTGACATTTGATATTATGAGTAGCTCTAGTATAGAGAATTCATTGGATGATGATATAGTGGCAAAATTGAATTTAAAATGATAATGTTGAATTCTTGATATTGTTGTGATTTGGATTTGATATTTATATGTTGCTTATATCATTTTGGATGTGTTGATATGGCCATGAGGTCGAAGGGGGTATTGTCATTTTGCAGGGTAAAATATCACAACAGTGTCGGGGGACTGGAGACTAACCATATTGGAATTCCGTGTGAAATCAATGGGGTCACAATGGCAACTGTAATTGTTTGCATGTTGTGTTATGTTAGGATTTCCCATGGGGGGATTTCCATTATATGTGACCAAGGGGTATGTGTTTTATTTATGTGTTCCCTTTTATTATTGTTGTATGTATTTTTATTTGTGATGTGTTCTTTTTATTATTTAATTTAAATGTGATAGTTTTAATGAGGTAGTCATATAGTTAAACTTTGTTTAAATTAAATTGGGATGTGGAATGTATGTAATAAAGTTGTTGTCTTAGTTATTAATTAAATTGGAATTATGTTATGTATAACCATATGTTAAATAAATAAATCATTATGTCAAAAGTATGTAATAAATGAAGTCATAGATATTAATTCATGTTGTAAGAATGTGTAAGAGGATGTAAGAGATGTGTAAGTGATGTGAAAGTTTGTGTAAGTCAGATTTTGGAGCGTAGAACACTCCATCCTCTAAGGAATTCGAATTTGACCTTGGAGGCCAAATTTGGAGACTTGCGGGACAAGTTAAACTTGTCCCACACCTCTTAAAATTGTACACCAACCATGCCTATGGGTTGGGAGTAAATTTTAGCCTTTTTAATTAAAACTTGAAATGACTATGTGTAAGTTTTTATTGCACTTTTCTTACAAATTTTTAATTCAGTCCTTGTTAATGTATGGGTTAATTTTGAGTGTGTAAGTTGCTTGTCATCTCCATTTATTGTGTTTAATTGTGAGGTTGACTTTCTCCTTTTGGGGTTGAGTAAGAATGATGTGGCATCCCACTTGGAATCCACATCATCCTCTCCCTCCCTCTCCTTTAAAATTTGAATTTCTCCTCTTTTTGTGGTTGTTGAAACTTTGCTCTCTCATCCTTGGGTCGAATTTTTTTATTGTTGTTGGAACTTGCTTTGTGGAAGGAGTTGGGAATAATTTTACATGCTTATACCTTGCTGTGTTAGACTGCATTTTGAGCACTGAAGGAACTGCTGTTGGGAAAACAATCTCCACTATGGAGAGGTAGGGTCTTGCCTTTGTAAAATGTTGTTTTTTTCCCTTTTTTTGCATGCATTTTTGAAATGTGTTTGTGTTGCATTCTTGGCTGATTGGGTAGAATGCTTAGGGCAGGGTGTAGGAGAAGACTATGGGGTTTCATATGGGGGGCATAAGGGATTGCCAATGGCACTTATTCTTTGAGGAGGGAGTGTTGGTTTGGGATCCACCTAGGAAAAGAAATTTCTTGCATTTCTTACTCTTGAGGGGGGGTATAAGGGAGGGGGGGGGGGGCATAAGGAGGGGTTGGGAGATATAAGGTTTATGGGATTTGGTATGTTTTATGGCGGTATGCATTTGGTGGATGCCCAATTCCAACTTGGGAGGTATAAGGAGCTCCCCATAGCTCTTGCTCTTGTTTGGCTTACTTGAAGAAGCCTTTGTGTTGTTTGAAATGTTTAAATGCAGTTTGGAACTGCTATCTTTTTTTGAATTGTGCATTTTGTTTTTCTATGCACGTGAAAAGAAAGTTGTTTGTTGTGAAATAAGCCTATGTTGCCATGTGTTGTTATTCATGCTCCATTTCAATATGGTTGGGGCTCGGGGGCCAATGGGGAAAGATAGCTTCTCCTTTCCCATTGGATGTCTTGGTTGGGTGGAGAGCATTTCCTTTCCCCCTTCCTTGTTGTGATCAGATGAAAAGATGAAGAAATCAGCATGCTGTTGTTTTGGAGCTTGGAGAAAACACAGTTTTGACAGTCCCATCCTTTGAGAAATTTCATTGTTATTTTCCCACTTGAAGTGGATGAATTGTATTGTTAATTGTAATGTAAAGACACTTTGCATTGGTAAGGAAGGGTTGAATCTCATTTGTGTAATGTAAGAAATTATTATTTCATACTCTTTTTTGAAAATAACGTGACAGAATGAAATATACTCGTGTTTGTAAATGGAAATTTAAATAAAGAAATAAGTTGTAATGTGTTGTTTGAAATCAATGAAAGAAAAACATATCTTTCTCAAATTGTATTATTGTATTGCAATTTAACTGCTGTTGTGTTTTAAAATCTCTGTTGAAAATGGAAAATACGTGTGGGAGAAAGAGACAACATTATGTTCTCTACAATTATTTAAAATTTGAAATATCAATTGTTGTTTGTGCTCTTGGAATGAGTGTATAAGTCAATTAATTGCTTTAGACAAGAATAGAATGCCTTAGATCAGATTTGATATGATTTCCATGCTTATAGAGTTGCAAAATTGCTAATTAAAACTGTTGGTAAATGATCTTTGTTTTATCCACAAATTTGTCAATTAAATTTATCAAATAAATGTACAACTCGAAGTTATAAATTGTAATTAGATATGAAACATTATAATTCAGATGTAATAATTCCTATTGAACTCAATTTGACCTCAACATTTAAGAAAGACATTTTAAAACTTCACAAAAATCAATTTTAGAACTTGCCCAACCGTTCTTGTCAAAAGTTGCAAAATATATAAATGGCAACTCAATCCACAAATTAAACCTTGAAAATAATCTAAAATTTATCCAATATCATTCCTCCATGTTCAATTTACATGTTGAGAAGAAGAAAAATCAAAATTGAATAAATCTTACAAGTTGGAAAAATTGCCAGTTTTAAATGTGAAACCTTGCAGATCTATTTCTTAAAATTGACCCTCAAAACTTCATCAAAATCCTAAATTAATGATTTATATGCAAAGAGGACTCCGAGAGCTTTCCGGAAAGTCCTTGTTTGCCCAAAATGGAGTTTCTTATCAAAAGTTATGGCCATTTGAAGTTTTTACTTCAAAATGGCCATCCAAAAATATATCTAACTTTATTAAAATCAAAACTTGAACTTTGGAAAAATTTCCCCAAAAAGCTCGTGATCCCACAGCACTCTCAACCAATCAGATGTTGTCACGTGGCACTTGGGAGGGGAAATTTTTATTGAAAACTTAACTTTTGAAAAAATTGCCTATGGGAAAATTTTCCCAATTTCCTCCATAGCCCCGCAGCCAATCACGTGCTGACACATGGCTTAGCAGGTGCGCGAAAGAAAATTTGAAAACTTAAATTTTTTTCCTTTTGGAAATAATTTCATCATTTTCCCCGCGGCCCCGCACACCTGCAACCAATGGGGTGCTGACACGTGTTGGCAGACGCAAGGGCCTGCGCAAGTTCTTTGGCTTCTTAAACCTTTTGGCTTAAAATTTTAATTCCCTCCGTCGCTCCGCCGATCCGCGTCCAATCACAGGATGCTACGTGGCATTTTTGGCGATGGTGGAGGAGGAAAGGAAAAATTTCCGGTTTGGGCTTAGGGAAAAATTCCCAATTTTTCCCAGTTGCCAATAGGCTCTCGACACGTGGCATGGGTTTTCTTTGGCGGAGGTGCGCGTTTTTTTTTGCCGTTGGGATTTTGTATAAAAATTTCTAAATTCCATTGTGCCCTGCCAGTCCATATCTCCCTGCGCCAATCAGAAAGTGCCACATGTCCCCTTCATCGGCCCCGCGGGCATGTGGAGGTGTTTTGCGCCTTGCGCCTAAGGAAGGGAAAATTTCTCCCTAAAACTCTGCCGCCCCATAACTTGAGTTTTACGAGGATTTAGAAGGACTTATTTATATGGTTGGAAAGGTGAGAGAATTTCCTATCCAATGGGCATGATTTAGGAAATTTTTGATGACTCTAAGTGGGTAAAAAATCAATTTGAATCCTATAAGCCTGTTAGGGCAGGGAGGAGTGAGAATTTACTCCTTTAACCTAAGTGATGAATTTTATCCCTTGTTTTGACCTTGTGCTCGTTGTGAGATGTTGTAGAATAATTTCTGCATGTTAATCTTGTTTGTTAACCTAAACCTGATTTGCACTAACTATGATATTGTAACCTTCTTTGCAAACACCTTTAACAAAAAAAATTATTCCATAATTTTTCCTAGCTAAACCTAGTTTGTTTCTTGGTCTCAAGTGGTAGTTGTATTTGTCGGTTGGTATTTCATTGTGGTTACTTTTGGAAATGGGAAAAATTCCTATTTTTTCAGCCCAATATAATGAAGACGCTCCCTCTTTCATTCAATAATTTAAACGATCTTGCATTTGTAATGTCCTCATAAGAAGGGAACAATGGACTGAATTTTTTCCTACCTTTTTGGATGGTTTAGTCCATAGGTGGTTTGAAAAACTAGGTGATAATGTTAAAACTCATGGGATTTATTAACTAAAATCTTTCTTGAAGAATTTGGTGAACAAAAAAAAATGTAGACCTCATGATCAAGATCACAAAGATAGCCCAAGAAGAGAAGGAGAAGATAAGGGATTATTATGCTCGTGTTCTAGAGCTAAGGAGGAAGCTCGATGCCCAGATCTGGAAGGAAGGATTAGTGGATGGGTTGATGAATGGCATGGATAATATCCTTTGTAAACAATTCATTCTTGGGATGAAGAAAAATATCATAAAACGAGTGAAGTATGATCATTCAACGACCCTAAAATAAGCAAAGGAGATTGCAATAAGAAAAGAAGAAAGCATGAAAGAAGAGCCCAAGGAAATTGTTGCTAAGGTGGAGTCTACACCAACACCTTTGGTCCAGAAGCCACAACCACTCTCGGTGAGCAAAAATATTCCCCATAGTACATCTACTGAGTATGAATATCTCCTCAAGAAGATGGGCCAGTTAACTATTAACCTTCTTCAAGGAAATAAATTTAGTTCTTAGGGAGGAGATAGAGGTCCAAAAAGAACAATATCTGAAGTTATATTTTATGGCTGTTATAAAAATGGTCATTATAAGTATAATTGTCTAGATAGAGCTTATACATCTAGTACAAGAGATAATGATAAAGGAATAATGAAGCAGATGTGTTTGTAACAAAAAGAAAGAAAGAAAAAGATAACCAAGATGGAAATGATCCTAAGAAGATGAAAGGAGAGACTAGTAAGAAACATAGGAGAAGAAAGTTGGGTGTGCAAGATTTTTTGATTTCACAGGGTAAGGACCATACTCCATCTTAGAATATATGTACAAAAGGTCTGAAAATATTACATATGGTCAAATTCTTACTATGTCTTCTGAGAAGAGACGGGAGCTGCGAAGTGGACTCAATGCTTGATGAAGGAAGGAGGTTGAGGTCCCTGTTTTGGAAGCAGACATGGATCCCCACACTTTACAAGCTGAGGTATTATGTATTGGTATTTCAATTCATGATGTCTTAGTAGATGGAGGTGCTACAGTTAATGTAGTGACTGAGTCTGTAATGAATATGTTGGGTTTAAAAATTGATCGCTCCTCAACACTTATGTTAAGGTCATTAAATAAGGGAAAAAATAAACCAGAAGGTGTTGTTTCAAATGTGGGAATATTTGTCATGGTTGTTGTATGTGTGGTAGATTTTTAGGTGATGAAGAATCATACTATTGTGTACCCAATGTTGTTGGGAAGGCCATGGCTAAGGATAGTTCATGCAAGAAACTACTGGAATGAAGGCTTCATGACACTTGGATGAGGTAGAGAGAGGATAAAGATAAACGTGATCCCTCGACATCATAAGGTAGAACTTGTGAATTCCAGTGATGAAACTGATGATTGGACATCCTCTGACTACTCTAGTACTAGTGAAGTGGAAACATAAGATGAAGAAAGCGTGGTTGATGTTTCGTTCATGGATATCCTTCCAGTCACACCAACTCATGAACCCATAAAATTATCAGAAGAAGAAATTTATGATTGTCTCCAACAAATAAATATTGGTGATGTTGTGATGGAGAGTGATAAGGAATACTACCTCTATCTCTTTCAAAGGTACATGCACTTATTCAATTTTGATTACAAGGAAATCTGTCAAGTAAGTTGGGTAGAACATTCTATTGAATTGGTAGATGGTGCTAAAACCATAAAGAAAATGCCATATAGAATGAATCCTAATTTTTGCAAGACTGTAAAAGAAGAAATAGATAATTGCTTGATGTAGGATTCATATGTGCTGTGGAGAATTCGGAATGGGTTTCTCCCATTGTGATCTCAAAAAAAAAGAATGGGAAGCTACGCATTTGTGTTGATTACAAAAAGATCAATAAGGAAACAAAGAAAGATAATTACCTTATTCCAATTTCAGATTAGATTTTGTACGAAGTAGCTGGCCAAGAGTGCTATAGTTTTACAGATGGCTATAGTGGATACAACCAAGTTCGTATTACATAGAAAGATCAACCAAAGACTACATTCACCACTCCTTGGGGAACATTTTCTTATAGAGTTATGCCATTTGGGTTGTGTAATTCTCCAACAAAATTCTAAACTTGATGAATAGGGTGTTTGAACCCTACATTGGAAGCTTCATCAGAGTATTCCTGGATGATTTTTACATCTATGGGAGCAAAATGGACCACTTTCACCAGATGGAGACAACATTTCAAAGGTTAGATGAAGCAAAAGCCTCACTAAACCCTACAAAGTGTGTCTTTGGATGTTCTAAAGGTGTTTTGTTAGGGCATGTTGTATCCAAAGATGGTATTGGTATCGATCCTGATAAAGTTTCAAAAATCAAAGAGTTACCATTTCATATGAATAGAATTAAGTTGAGATCATTTTTAGGGCATGTGTGTTACTATAGAAGGTTCATCAAGAATTTATTAAAGATTACACATCCACTAATCCAGTTCTTAAAGAAGGATGTTACTTATGAACCAGGAAAGAAGGTGCATGAAGCTTTTGAAAAACTAAAGGAATCTTTGTTATCTTCACCTATTTTAAAGAATCTATACTGGATCAAGCCATTCATTGTGTATACTGATACTTCATATGCAACACTAGGAAGTACTCTGAGCTAAAAGGATGAAATGGGAATGATCATCTAGTTTACTTTGGGAGTAGACAAATGAGTAGTGCTGAGGTAAATTATACTGTAACTAAAAAAGAGGCTTTAGATATCATTTTTTTGTAAAGAAGTTTAGAAATTACTTGTTAGGGTAGAAATTTACAATTGTAACAGATCATCAAGCTCTAAAATATATTATAAATAAGCCTAACCCATTAGGAAGGATAGAAATATGGATAATTTTTCTACAAGAATTTGAATTTGATATTATAGATAGGCCAGGAAAGAAGCATGTCAACACAGATGCACTCTCTCGAGCTTATGATGGTTTAGGTTCATCTTGTGATGATGACGATTTCCCAGATGCAACATTTTTATCCCTTGACACAATCCCTAGTGAATACAAAGATATTTGGAATTATCTGAATGATTTCAATTTTCCTGATGGTGTCAATGTAAAGACTAAGAGGAAGATTATTCAAGCCAGTTGTCCATATTCTATTCTGCATGGAATATTAATTTGGATAGGGCCTAATAGAAATTATAAAAGGGTAGTTGGATGTGATCAAGGGAAGGAGCTAATAAAATAATTCCACAATGGTACATGTGGAGGATACTTCTCTGAACAACTTACAACAAGAAGGATCTTGGATGTAGATTATCACAAAGCCACTCTTTTTAGATATTTTTATAATTATTGTAAGACGTGATATTTTTCAAACACATGGGAACCATAAGACTTCATCAACTCTATTATGCCCTATTCTTCCACTAGGTCCCTTTGAAAAGTGGGGAATAGATATTGTAGGTTCACTTCCAACTACCCCATGCCAAAATAAGTATATTGTAGTTGCCACAAATTATTTAACCAAGTGGGTTAAAGCTAGGCCCTTGAAAAAAAATTCCATGGATGAAGTGGCAAGGTTCATGTATGAACACATTGTCACCAGATTTGGTTGTCCATTAGAAATTGTAACAGATCAAGGAAGACACTTAATTAATAAGGTGGTAGAAGCCCTAGTAAATAAGTTTTCTATTAAGCACATGAATGAAACAACTTACAAGCCAAGTACAAATGGATAGGTGGAGTGAAAAAATTATGTATTGTGTCAAATCCTAGCAAAAGATGTAGGTTTGCAGGTACATAAGTGGGATAAAAGGATTCATGCAGCATTGTGGGCATATAGGGCAACATTAAAGTTAACAACGAGATGATCCCCATTTCAGTTGTCTTATGACATTGATCGAGTTCTTCCTATTGAGTTTGATATTCCCACTGTGAGAGTTATTAAAAATGAAAGGATGGATGAAAGTGATTCGGTAAAGGAAAGGTTGGTACATCTTCATTTGCTAGAGGAAATGAGGGAAATAGTGAAGGATACAAGCTATAAGAAGAAAATGAAGCAGAAGGAGTAATTTGATCAAAAGATTCCATGGTCTCCATTTCAAGTGAATGAATTGGTCCTAGTATATGATTCCCGATACAAAAAGAGGAGGCATAGAAAATTTCTTCACAAATGGATGGGGCCCTAAAGAATAGTAGTTGTGCATGAAAATGATACATATCAACTAGAGGAATTGGATGGTACTCCCATTACGAAATGGGTCAGCCAAAACAAGTTAAATATTTTATAGGCACTAGCTTTAGAATGTCCATAATAGTCTACTCTGAGGACGGAGTAGAAGCTAGGAAGGGAGAAAATGTCGACATTAAAATTTTCCTCCGTAATTTTTATTTTATTAATGTATGTATTAGGAATAGGATGTTGTTAAGTATAATTAGTAGTGGCATCCAATAGAAGATAACGGCACCGTCAGTATGGTGCTGCCAATAAAGTAGAGTACGGTAACAGTCAAAGTACAATAGGAATGTTGTAAAAATTAAATATTTGTAGTAAGTGGTCCAGTAATGTTAAAATGTCAAAGTTTGGGTAAGTAGAGAAGTAGGGTCTACATGAATTAGGAATTAGAAATATTATATTTGTAATAAGGACAAAGGAGTGATGTCATAAATATTTTGTGTATTAACTTTGTGGAAAAGTCTAAAAAGGTAGAACCCATGTGAGATGATAAGGTTTATCTTATCCTAGAATATAAGCCTACATATAAAGGCAAGATTTTAGGTATGGAATATGATTGGCTGGAAGATATTTCCTATCCTATCCTTAGAGATAAGGTGGATAACACCTAAATTCCTATAAATATAGAGGTCACCTTCCTCTCATTTATCATATAAGGAAGTAGTGAGATAATTATTATATGAAAAAAGGCCATTCATTTTGAAGGTGTGTTACAGAAGCCATTAAGAGGTGTAATTGTGAAGTTTCTCCCATAGTTATTGCTGGAAGGATAAGTGAATTCAGTAACACTTGAAGTACCTCATGGGTGATATTGTAACAATTTCATGTTGATATTATAATTTACACCTATATTCTCAAATTTTTCATCATTCTTTCGTATGTCATAATCTATGGTATTCTTGTGTTATGTCTGATGTTGTGTTTCCAGTATTACATACCACCAAACCTAAGGTTATCCATTAGTAAAATAATCATAGCACAAGGAGTTCCTAATGAAATATTATCATAGTGCCAGATTGGTATTGACAGGATCAAGAGGGTTGGGAGGCTTGGGTGTTAGCGGATCTGGTGGATCTAGGGTAGAGGAAACACATGAGGAAATATAGGTTCTAAATCTGGAGGGAAAAATCTTCAATAGCCCCAAAATATTTATATAGAGATGTCTCTCCATCTTCCAGAATATAGAGGGATAGAAGATGTTGTTGAAAAAATGCATGTGTAAGATAATATGGTGCGTGAAGGGGATTAATAAGCCAGAGCACAAGGTATGTCAGTTTGAAACTTAAATTGTAGGGGAATGTGCATAGTTCGTACCCAATTTTTGACCCTAACTGGAGACTATGTAGACTTTACCATGTTGCGGGATGCTTTTTTGAAAGATTTTTATATCCCTGAATTTGAGTAGAAGAGAATCTGCGGATTGAAAGATATTAAGAAGGGGACTATTGAAAGTGTTTGGGAATATGATGCATCAGTTCAAAACCCTATTCTGTATAAGTTATATTATGACATACATGTGAGCCAACATGCACAGTGTTTTTTTGGAGGGACTAATCATGCCTTTTAGGAGGTAAATTTCACATAAGACTTATACAGATCCTGCGTGAGGTGCTTGAAGTAGCTATATGCGCTAAGGTGGTAGGAAGTGTAGATACCACGAGTGAGCCCATTCTTCAGAAGCTTAGATTGTAACAATGGATAAAAAGATGGAGAAATTATCTGACAATTTGGCAATGCATGAGACTTGTAATAGAATTTGGTGTATAGAATTGTGAAGTAGAAGGAGCATACTAAGGATCAGTTGTCCTCAGATATTAGTGTGCTCCTCGTTACTGGATTATGAGATTTGTCACTTGGAACACAGTTCAAATTAGTACCCATTAGTTGCAGCGGGCGCAATAAGAAAGCATGTGTCTTGTTACTACAAGATTTGTATATTCACCACTCATGATACTGAGGATTGTAGGTTTATTAATTATATTCATGATGCCAATTGATATTGGCATACGACAGATCGATGTTGTAAATAGTTTGAAGGAGAAAGGTGAGCATCATGACCATTATCATAATGAATTGCATTCTAATGGAGGTCATGGTTGAGTTTGAGGTTACCGAGGAGGATTCAGAGGCCGAGGTCGTGACAATGGAAGAAGTTATTTCCCACATGGAAATTCTTATACATGCATATCCCCTAATCATTACAGGCATGAGTGTCCACATAACATTGTTTGTTATCTTTCTTGTTGAAAGAATCACATAGTTATGAAGAATGCCCAAACTTATATAAACATTTGAGTAAGAAATGCACAAACAAGAGAATAAGGGAACACGTGAATGGTTAGAGTGTATAACGTGCATAGTGGAAGACTAGTGGATACAAAAGTTAGCGCTGATACCTTGAGTTGGTACTTCTGAATATTACTATATGTGTTGAGGCTGTGCGTGCACCAGAGAATTTCCAAAATCAAAGCCTTCCATTACTAAGGAGGAGGTTCTACAAGAAAAGTATCTAAACCCTATGCATCAGAAGGATGTTTATCAAGGAATCCATGGAGGTAATTTGGAATTTTTACAGGGTGAAATTTAGTGTTTGAAAGAACAATCATAGAAATTAGAACAAAATAAGGTAGTTGAGCTCCATCAAATGAATGTTGATGATTTAAAGGAAGTTTGCAAGATGTTGCGCCAAGAGAACATTATTCCTCTATCAGGGAAATTGATTAAAGGTAAACAATCTGCGCGCTAGGGATTGGGCATGAAAGGAAGATTTTGCATTCTAAACTTCCTTGTCATAGCCTAGATTATGATAAAGAGAACACCTCTGAATGTTTTTGTTGATGGCTTGATTTTGAGTAATATCTTGATTGACACAGGCGTGGATGAGAACGTGCTCACTTTGGATGCAAGTGGGTTCAGATGGGTAGACCGTCATTACAGTCATCTTCTAATGTGTTTGTTTATGGCGAAAACTAGAGCAAGGCCATGCTAATTGTAGTTTTAAAGGATGCATTAATTAATATACACAGGGAGCTAAGTTTACCAGGGACTCTAAAGGTCTTAGCACTTGCAGAAGCTAGATAGTTTTCTAGGACATAACTTCGGAACCCTTGGTCTTATGCAAATAGTGCTGATATCCGAAATTTCAATAGAAGGGTATATAAGTTTTGAGAACATAAGTAGAGAACGTGTCATTATCCCCTTGAAAGATGGGAAATCTGCACCTTATGTAGAGTCCTTAAGTACAGAAGAGTTGAAAAAAATTTATGTGTGCACCATTCGAGATCCAAAAATTTTTGAGCCTTAAAAGGAAGGAGTTCTCTAATGGGATGATGACACAGTCCATAAGTGATACTACAAGTGCTACATGTGACAAATGGGAACATGGAACTTATGAAATGGTTGGAGTGTGAAGTGAAGCATTGCAGTATATGCACACGTAAGAAGACCATGTGGTATCAGGAATTTAGGGAAGTAACAAGGTACCACGGTACACTAGTGACGATAATCTATATGTATTCCTACTTGATATGGAAGTTCAATGGGAATGTCCAGGTGGAAAGAAGATAATATGCTAGTTTATACTTAAAGCTACGATGACAGCGTTGTGTTGATGGATGGTTCACAGGGATAATATTTTGGAGTGGAGAGAGGTGAGGATCACCTTGATCTGCTAGGTTTCATAGGAGCAATGCACCTACTTAGATATGTGAATTCCACCGTCATGATCCTATTCAACATCACAAATTCAATAGTGTGAGACACTGATTGAAAGAGGGGTAAGAAGCTTTACCACCTTTTTTATGGGTGCACAAGCTTCTATTTAACCTTACGAGGTTTTGTGAATACTTGCATGGTATATCTATGTAGAGTTGAATAAAGAGACTAGAAATTGGAAAGAGACTTACTACATGTATGATTTAGACCTTTGACTATTTTTCTTCTAAACCTCTAATGAATGAGGTGTTTCATGTCCTATGAAGAACTTTACTATGGGAGGTAGTGCAAAGGCTAAGGAGCTAATTTAGGAGTTGTTCAGGATGAGTCGGACCTCGGTGGAACACTTTAAAGAGGAAGAGATAGATGGATGAACAGCTCTGGGCTATGCCTACCTAGAAAAAGAGAAGGGTAAGATGGTCTATATATTTCATAATGAGGAAGTGGAAAAGTTAGATTTTGAGCATACAAAAGGTACACATGAGGTCTTAGTACAGTGTAGATGAGAAGGCACGCACCTACCATGCACCTATGAAGACCAAGAAAAGTAAACATCGGAACAGATGAGTGAACCTAAGGAGGACATCATTGGAGATTATTGGTCTGACTCTAAAGTTGCTAAGATAAATGAGTTGCTACGTGACCTACATGACCTGTTCCCTAGAGGATATCATGAATTAAGAGCAGTACATGAATATTTGGGTGAAATGAGAATCAACCTCAAGGAAGGTGCATTCCCGGTTAGGAAGAGGCTTTATAGGATAAATCCTAACTTGTGCGTCAAAGTGAAAGATGAAATTGAAAAAATGTTAATTTTTGGGATCATTGTGCCCATCGAGGAGTCGGGATGGGTGATCCCTAGAATGATCAACATCAAGAAAGATGGGAGGATCCATATTTTTGTGGATTATAAGGAATTAAATGTTGTATGTGTAATTGATCCCTTTCCCACACCATTTACTGAAGAAATCTTGTAAGGCGTTGTAGGGCACGAGATCTAATCCTTCACTGATGGATTTTTCAGGTTATCATCAGGTGAGGATAACAAAAAGGACCAGGAGAAGAAAAATTTCACCACTGAATGGGGAAGTTTTACATACACGATTACTTCCTTTGGACTAAAGAATGTGTCTATAGTATTTTTGCACATAGTTGTACAAGCATTCCAAGATTTTATTTATAAGTTCTTAGAGGTGTATTTGGATGATTGGATGGTCTACGGGCTTGTGAAAGATCACTGTGATAATTTGAGGCTCATGTTTGAGAGATATTGGCAATTGAGCATCTCTTTAAACATCAATAAGTGTGTGTTTGCCACACCTTTAAGAATTTTTCTAGGACACATCATTTGTAAAGAAGGTTTGCTAGTGAAACTTGCTAAGGTTGTTGTTATTTTGGGCTTAGAGGAACCAACTAGCCAAAGTGAGGTGTGCGGATTATTTGGGCACACAGGGTACTACAAATTTTTTATCAAACGTTATGCCAAGATTTCTGTGCCAATAAAGGAATTATTAAAGAGAAAAGGAAATTTCTATTGGGGCTAGGCCCAACAACGTGTGTTTGAAACACTGAAGGAGAAGCTTACTACAACACCTATTTTTCACTTTCCTTCATGGTCCAAGACCTTTCATGTTCATGTATGCTTTGGAATGGTCATTGGCGCGGTATTAGGCCATCCTAGAGAAGGGATTTCCGATCATCCTATTTGTTTTGCTAGCAGGAAGTTCACTCTAGTAGAACATAATTACATGACTACAAAGTGTGAGGAATTGTCTACGATCTATGCTCTCTATAAGTTTTAATAGTATTTTCTTGCTTCCCCATTTATCTTTTATACTGACCACATGACATCAAAATATTTGGTAAATAATTCCATTTTACAAGGGCACATATGCCATTGGGTTTTGTTATTTTAGGAGTTTAACTTTACAGTGGCGGTTAATCTAGGAAAGAGTAATTCTAGTCTAGACCATCTATCAAGGATTCAATTAGGTGAGGATATGCAGATCATTGAGGACACAATGCCAGATGTACAACTATTAATATTAAACTGCATGCCCTCAGACTTAGAAGATATTGTTGTCTCTTTATGTATAAGTGTGGTGCCTAAGGGAATGAAGGATTTAGAGAAGAAACAACTCACCATTCACCTCGTACCTTGCATTTTGATCAATGAATACTTATACAAGTTAGGTCATATTGAGGTTTTGTGCCAGTGTGTACTTGAGCATGAGCGAGAAGAAATGATGGAAGAAGCTCATGATTGTAGGTGGAAAATATGTAGGGGATGCCACTACGCGTAAGATTCTAATCATTGGCCTATGGTGGGAAATGTTATACAAGGATTGCAAAGAATATTGTAAGACATGTGATCATTGTCAGTTCCTTGGAAAGCCTGGGCATAGAGATGAGATTCCTTTGAGGCCTACTACTAGTGTAAAACCTTTTGAGAAGTGGGAAATTGACTTTTTAGGCCCTATCTCCCTAGCTACACACATAATAGGATTGTGCTACACTATAACTTATACAAAATATCTCACAAGGTGGGAATAAGTGGCACCTAAAAAGGATTGCACAATAGTTATGATAGAAAGGTTTTTATGGGAAAATATTATCAACAGTTACGGGTGCCCTTTGAGTTTAATAAGTCATATGGGTACTCATTTTGTTAATGAGACCATCAAGATATTATTGGATGAATTTATGGTTGCACACCATAGAACAACACCATATCATCCCTAGGAAAATGGAACTACTGAGGCCTTCAACAAGATATTGAGCCATACCTTGACCAAAATCTATGATGTTGAAAGGAGAGATTGGGATGATAAAGTCTCTATTGTGCTTTGGGCGTACAAGACAATCTAAAAGAGGTTGAATAAAACATCAACCTTTCTATTGGTGTTTGACGCAGAGGTAGTAATACCCATGGAATTCATGTTACCTTATTTTTGCATTGTGCACTCAGGAGGTTTAGCTAATGAGAAAACACTTGAAGAACATATTGACAAACTCATGCAGCTAGATGAAATATGCACCATAGCATGTTGGATTTAGAAGCAAAAAAAAGTTAGGAAGAAGGCATGGCATGGTAGACACATCAAGGATAATAAGATTGAGGTTGAAAAAATGGTACTTCTATATGACTCAATGTTTTTGTGCCACCCTAGTAAGCTTAAGGTGCATTGGTTGGGAGCGTATGTTATCACTTATATACTTGGTTCAGGTGCTTGCCAGTTAGAGGCATTGGATGGGACATAGTTTCCCGGTTACTTCAACGGGAGTAGGTTGAAGCCCTACTATAGATAAGTCTTCTTGATTTTTATAATAAGGTAGTATTACCACTTAGATTAGCTTTCCTTAATGTATTTCAATTATATGTGTTTACTTTATCGTTGTTATGCTTTGTCAATTTAGTTCAGTGTTTTGTGTAATAAGCGCGCTTGCACACCTGAAGTTGATTATTATGTAAGTGTTTTCATACGCAGAGGACTACACATACCCTTAGTGTGGGGTGGTGTATATACACTATTCATTGGAAAGGTTAAATATTAATTAAATATGGGTATGCATAGAAAAACGTTATTGGGAAGGTGTAAGGTACAAATAGGAAAAAATAGAAATTACTCATGATTAGAAACCACTTATGGATGGACGCATAATGGAATGTTAGGTAGGCTGCAGTAGTGGAAACTACTTAGAAGAAGACATAATGGCGAAGTAATTCAGTGCATGAGGGCACATGGAAGGAGGTCTGTGGATGAAAAGTAGAAGGCATGCTAGAAGGTTATAAATGAGGCATGAAAATAAGCAATGTGAAAAAAATTGAAGAAACGATGAGTCAATGCTGAAGATGGTGGTAGGTGGAGAGCAATAAATGCGTTAACTTTTTGAAAATTTATATAAGGATGTAAGGTGAAGTCATGTCTACCTTTGCATTCAATAGTGTTTGAGAATTTGGTTGAAGTCAAATGAGCTAGCAAGAGAGATGTGAAGTGTGAAGGGCTACGAACTAGTGCTTTTTGTTGGATTTGCACACCAGGGTGATTGCCACTCCATTAGAAGTGTTTGAGAGGAACAAAGGCGTGCATGGAATAAATCAATTGCTAGGGTTTGGATTGGAGCTAGGGAACATAGAATTGAGTTAGGGCACATGAGATTAGAGTTAAAAACCTAGAAGAAGGTAGAAGATCATGCCTTTGTAGTAACTATGACACTAAAGAGAACACCTAGAGTGGCTATAAAGGAAAGAAAGCAAAATGACGTTGAAATTTAAGTTGAGGATACCCTTGAAAGTTGTTTTTCAGAAATGCAGTTTCCTGAGGAGGTTATTATGGGTCACATTTGGGACTCACACATTCATAAGAGAAAAGTAATTGATTACAACCATCAGACATTAGACAACCAAGATGAACTAGATATTTTGTTGGTTAAAAGGAAAAACAAACGTATAACGGATGATATCGCCATGTATGATGATGCAGGTGAGAAACTTTTGGAAAAGGTAGAATTTTTACAGTTGTATGAAATCCCTTATTTTGGAAAACCATAAAAATTGTACCAGTGGTTGATGAGTAGATTCCACAAGGACTTCTTTTATTTTGCTAGGCGATGGATGAGGATCACCACACCCCTAATTGGGAATTTGTCAGGTTTAAGGAGTTTAGGCACTAAGGTTAGCAATGACCTAAAAACAAGGTAGGGATCATGGCAATAAGAAAAGCATTGGTTTACCTGAAGGGAGGGTGTATAATGGATATAGAAAAGCTACAAAAATACCTGGTTATCCAAGAAGTAACACAACTCCTTACAAAGTTGAATAACAAGGAGATATGGTTATAGGTTAATACCCTATGGCTACATATAACAAATAAAATGTCAGAGGGGGTGATGTATAACTTGGTAGGTTACATTATAGAAACCATTATTGAAGAGGTGCATGAAGGTGAGAAAATTAGTTTTGGTGCAATCTTGTTGTCCCTTGTTTTTGTGGAAATTGGAGTGCCCAATGGGCCAAAGGAAACAATTTGGGAATACCTTGTAGAGAAGAAATATATTACAGAGAGATTTGATAAGTATACTTGTGATGGAACTATGAGTGTCCTATTTAAGTAAAGAACAAAGATGTGGTATGCGTGACTCTGTGCCGCATTTGAAGAGGAATGTAGAATACTAAAGGAACTTCCTGTAGTATTGGGAATATAGGTACAATTTTCAGTGTATCAACACTTCTTTATCACACTCTTTACAATGAAGGACGGGAAGTGGAGAACATGGTGTAAGATCCCTTATGCTTTCACTGTGCATTATTTCCAAGTTTTTGGGTATATGTTCTCAGACGTGCGTTGATTAGTCTTCACCGTTGACAGGTAGACTACGACTACCACACTCTTAGAAATACTTACGAGTATCAAAGTAAGTATGCATAAATTGAAAGGTTGATTTATGATGATATAATTATAAAGGCCATGATTTTAATTTCTGGGGAAATTGGGGTATCCCTTATATATATCCAAATCAAATGAAGGTTATAAAAGGGGAAGTATGTAGAAAATTAATTCAAACTTCTTGGCCCACCTAAGGGGAAGCATATAGTTGGCACATTGGTAGATGAGGAACTGGCTTCACCCCTTGTGGAGGAAGAGGAAGAATAATTGCATCAAGAGAGTGAAGGGTTAGAGCATAAGGGCAAGAAATAACCCACTATTGAGCAAGAAAGTGCGTGTGAGGTAACCCCTCCCCTACAACAGGAAGAAAGAATTTTGGAGACAGGCGCAATGGAGGTAGACTTGGATAAGAATCATGAGGAACCTTAGTATAAGAAGGTGTTAAGGAGAGCAAGGAATTAGGGCAGGAGACCTTCCCAGCCCCCGAGAAGGTCACCAAGGACTTCTACTAAGAAAGTAGAACTAGAGAAGAAGAGAAGGCATAAGTACATCCTTCGGAAGGATGATGAGGAAGAAAGGTCCAAGGACATTGCACCTCACATTACAGTCATAATTGAGGATACTACAGAGACTTAGGAGAAGGAGGAGGAGACAAAGGGAGATGAACGTGACTTGAGGGATCGATATATGGACAATGTGGACCTTGGGTTGGAAACAGGTGCAGAGAAGGGTGAGCCATCTAGCATGCCCCCAACAACGTAAATAGGTAAGAATCCAAACTTGGATTCAAGCACCAAAATTCCCAAAAGTAAGAACTCTGGTAAGAGTAAAGAGGAAGCATCATATGTGAATCCAACTATTGGGTTTATCAATGACCCAAGTAAAACCATATGCATGCGGTTCCAAGGTACTATGGAGCCTAAGGAATTATATGGATGGGAACTTATGGATGCAAATATGGTGAACACCCACACCAAGAAAAATATCATGGATGATGCAGACTCATATGGATAAGCCTAACTTTGATGTGTATGAGGAGGCCTATGCGACCCATAGGTTTAAGAAGACACTGCATTTGTGTCATACGAATGTTAAGCCACCAGTAATGTTTGATGAGTAGGTGAGTAATGCCCTCACGAAGGTATCTACAGAAGTTGTGCACATGAACATTGATAAAGTGGAAATTAACCTAGTGTTGTTGGAGTACAAGGAGGAAAAAGGCACAAAGATCAAGCACCTTATAGAGGAAAAGGAGAAGGCTAAGGAATAAATGAAAAAAATCCTCAAGATGGCCAATAAGATTAGAGATGAGATCATAGAGAAGAGGCCACACTTTCATGATAATATAGAACTTGAGTTTAAATCTGTTTTGCATTATTTACGTGCAACAGTTTGGTTACTATTGGAGGAAGGGCCCGTATGCATGACATCACTAAAGGATGCTGCAAAAGAAGAAAAAAGGGTCAAATCCACCATCGTGTGGAAGATTACAAGTTATGAGGCTCTGCTTCAGACTTTGAAAGATGAGTTGAAGAGGGTGAATCACGCATTTGATCTATTCGTAGCCCTAGATGTAATCATCAAAATAAGGAAAATTAAGGAGGATAATGAGGTCCTCAAGCCAATGAAGAATGAGACTATTAGGTGTTTGGAGAGGCTTGCACTAGTAGAAGAAAATCAAAACATGCTTGTAGTAGCCAAGGATCCATATAAGGAAAGAATGAAGGAACTTGGGCAGCAAATTGCACAAAAGATGGATTTCATGGAGGGAATGGTTTCTAGTATGGCTAACATTGTTATATTTTTTTATAATGAACAGGAAAACATAACTCATGATGAGATAGAAGCCATAGTTATGGACATCCCTGATAGGATAGGTGAAGCACTAGGTGATTGGAAGGCCTTAGAGGCAGAGATTAAAAATGAATATCCAGAGTTAATCTTGCCTGTAGAAGAGTAGGGTGCCAAGTAGTCCTTCATTTTTTTGTTGTTCAAATAATTATTTATTCTTTCATCCATTATTCTTTATTCCTGGAGAGATAAGTTGTGATTACCCATTACTAGGGGCATAAATGACATTACTGTGGGGTAATGTTGGGTAGATAAAATACAGTACAAGGATGAAAATGCATAATGTTTTGTCACACGGAAGAATGCGGAAGTATAAATAAATAGGAGCATGCCTATGATAGCTTGGAAACAAGACTTAGCCATTTTTGCAGTTAAGGCTAAAAATAAACTTGGAGTGCTGAGCACGACTTCTAGAATACTTGCAGACTACACCAAGGTTATTTTATGATGAGTAAAATATTAGGCCCCATGAAGAGTTTTGGTCTAATAATAGGATATGTACTAAGAGTTAACTATATGAGATCTATTATTAGCACTTGCATGATTTTTTTTTAATGTAAGGACACATGGATATTATTAACATGTAGCCTAGTTTTTGAAGGTGCATGGGCGTTGAAGGGAAAGTCCCCACCCCTATAAATATGTATTGATTTACACAGTTTAGACAGTCGCAATTTATTGTAGTGTTATGCTGCGAATTTGTTAGCGCACATGACCATGGAGACAGTGATATGTATGTAAGAAGCTTATGTGTTTTACAATAATGAATAAAATGGATCGTATTGGCTGTATATTGGTGTTAGATGTAACTAAACAAGGATATTGTATGGTAAAACTAATTATAGTAATTGTTTATTTAGTCCTTCATATGGTTTAGATCTAGATCTGGTTTATGCACTGTGGTTTAATTGATTATTTGTTATGGAACTAAGATATACTTTTAATCATGCTAACATCTTGAACAAGCTTCTCTAAAGAGGGAATTGGTACCCTTGCATCCTTTGGGTGAGTGCTCAGTTCAGCCTAAGTGATGTGCCAATGTGCCTTGGACTATTTGTAGTAAATTCTAGGCTACATCAGTAACAAATTCATATGTTTTATATTTTACTTAATTAATGATATAAAGACTACTTTATTTGGCCTAATATGTGTGATTGTCGATTAATGTTTCATCTATACACGAAACATAAATATTTTAAAATATACACAAAATATGCTTCTTAAACCATCCTTAATTGTTTACATATGCAAATAGTAACATACATTCATAGTGAACAAAAATCCAATTACAAGTTTACATTTTAAAATTTTGAAAACATTTAACAAATGCAAATACAACAGTTAATATAATTCCTGATTTCAATTCAAAAAAGGCTTGTTTTCATTCTATCAAGAGGCAAAATACTTGATGAAAAAATGTTTTCATAGAGCATTTTCAGCCAATAAATATACAAAATTGTGGGTTGTCCATGGTTTTCAAATCTTCCGGGCAATTTCTGTCATATAAGAACACATTATGAGGGAATCCTCTTTTCTGCCTATGATTCTGAATCTGTTAGTGTACGTTATTATTTATCCTTTTATTTATTTATTAGGATAATTATTACACTTGTTTTAACCCTTCACTTGTTGGGTTAGATTTCTTAGGTGTACTAGTTGTGTGGAGTTAGCTTACTAGTTGTGTTGAGTTAGCTTCTCAGTGATGTGGAGTTAGCTTACTAGTCTTAACTACTAGTATCAGTTAGTGGGAGTTCTTCACCACTAATTTAGGTAGTAGCTGTACTTATCTCCACCTATATATACATCTTTCTTATTGAGTAATTCAAGTCATTGTATTGTAACGTATTGAGCATTATGGATTATGATGAATTTCCATATATGGTATTTTAGCTCTTCTGTTTTGAAAATCTAATGTGGTGTGATATTATCATCTGAGATCATGGCTTGGAAAAATATTCTTATCATTCATTTCATGGTATTAGAGTGGTAGATGATGTAGACATCGATCTGTAAGTTTTTTGCAAGCAAGAGTTTATTTATTTTCATATATTTTTGGAATTTGTTAGCACTATATTGCAACATCCATTTTTATACAAAATGGAGGGATTTGTTAGATTCAGAAGGAGGCAAAACCCCAAAAATAGCTGTAAACTTGTCTACTGAAGAAGACAATTTGTTTTGGTTTTGTAGAGGCAGAAATTGATACGTACAAGTCCACTTGGAAAGTAGTGTCAGGGGAACAATTTTTTTTTGGGAAGTAAAAAGTTCAAAAAAACGTTTCTAGGTTTTTCACCGTTGGTAATGGGTTTTTTCCTTTAGATTTGCAACATTCCTATTTGGCACGAATCTGGACATCTTCCAAATTTGTGTATGGGGAAATATTTACTGGAGAAGTATAAAATCCAGAAAAATGGTTTGTGGGTTTTTTTAGGTTTTTTTGCATTCGGTAATGGGTTTTTTCTTCTACTTCTTAGAGTTTCTGTTTGATGAGGAAGAAGAAATCTTCGATATCTGTGCCATGGGGAAATCAGTGCCAGGGAAGTTAGAAAATATAGAAAAATAGTTTCTAGGTTTTTCTAGGTTTTTGCATTTGGTATTGGGTTTTCTTCTTCCGCTTCTCAGACCTTTTGTTTGACAGGGAAATTTAAATCTTCCATAACCATGCCAAAGGGAAATCAGTCCTGGGAAAGTCCAAAGAAACACTTTCTGGTTTTAGTGGGTTTTTTGCATTCGGTATTGATTTTTTTTTCTTTTTCTTCCTAGATCTTTTGTTTGATGGGGAAATGGAAATCGTCGATATCTGTGCCAAAGGGAATTCAGTGTCAGAGAGACAAAAACTCTAGAAAAACCATTTTTGGGTTTTTCACGTTCGATTCTGGGTTTTTTTCTCTTCTTCCATTTTGTAGATATGGAATTAGAAAGTTTTTTCCAAGAAATAAATCTAAGACTATAGGAAATTTTATTTATTTTTTAAATAAATATTAAAGCAAAAACTTAAGAAATTTGTATCTTTTGATCGGTAACTCAGATTTGAGTGTCGTTTGTTTCAAAAGTGCTTGTTTTTTTGTGCTTTTTCTACTGGAACTATTTATTTTGAGAAATAAACTAAGAATTTAGAATGTCATGTTTGTAACACGCACTCAATTATAAAGTGTCAACATTTACATCTCTCTTGGTTGTTGAGATATTTTAGATCTATATTTTCAACAGTTTTTTGGCATGTTGACAATCTATCTTGTGGAAGATCTATTCTAGTGAAGCCCAGTGTTAGTTTTTCAGTTTTTGAGTAGTTTATTTTGGTAACTCATACAAATTTTTGGTGTCACTCTGCCCATTCAGTAGTATGGAAGGGTGTGGAGTTACTACTGCTTCTTTAGGTTTCATGACCTTGCCTTGTTACGTGTTGATACTGCTTCTTAAAGTTTCATGTACTTGCCTTGTTACCTTGGTTTTTCTTAGATCGTGACAATCCTATTTATTTGGATCTCATGTCCTTGCTTTGTTTCCTTGGTTATTGTTCTTGGATCGTGACACACCTATTTGTAGTAGTTGATCTTGATTCTTCGGGTTTGTGTCCTTTCCTTATTATCTTGGCTTTTATTGGATTGTGGCACTCTAATTTATTTGGATCTCATGTCCTTGCCTTGTTGTCTTGGTTGTTCTTGGATTGTGGCACACCTATTTGTAGCAGTTGATTTATTATGTTTAGTGTTTTTTTACACTTTCAACATCACATCATTGACAGTATCATTCCATGGAGCTATTCTGGTGAAGCATAATGTCAGTTGCTTTTGAGTTCTATAATCAAGTAGTGGATTCAGACCATGGTGCACACCAAAATTATTCAACATTGTACAATTTTTTGGAGTTGAGCTTTTTGGGATATGTTGTAGCGGGATTTTCTCTCTCTCTCTCTCTACTTTGGTATTGCTTGTTTTGGGTACCTTGCGGTGTCCATTTTTCCTAGTTGTTGTACGTGGGAACCTCATTAGGCATTGTTGCCGGGACCCATCATCTTCTTTTCCACCCACCTAAGTTAAGCTTACGGGGGGTGTTAGTGTAGGTTATTATTTATCCTTTTATTTATTTAATAGGATAATTCTTACACTTGTGTTGTCCCTACACTTGTTGGGGTAGTTTGCTTAGGTGTACTAGTTGTGTGGAGTTAGCTTACTAATTGTGTTGAGTTAGCTTCTTAGTGATGTGGAGTTAGCTTAACTACTCGTATCAGGTAGTGGGAGTTATTCACCATTGATTTAGGTAGTAGTTGAAATTCTCTCCTCCTATATGTACATATTTCTTATTGAGTAATTTAAGTCATTGTATTATAATGTATTGAGCATTATGGATTATGATGGATTTCTATATATGGTATTTTAGCTATTACGTTTTGCAAATCTAATGTGGTGTGCTGTTATCATATGAGATTGTGGCTTGGAAAAATCTACTTATCATTCCTTTCAAAATAATAGTTGTCCTTATGTCTACCACATGGAATAAAAAATGAAAAATTGGCTAAAAAGTATATTCTAATTCCTGTGTTAGTGTCATAATTGTGATAACACACTTGTCAAATGGTGAACTTAACTAGTTTTTTCAATATTTATGTTGCTGGGGAAGCTTGATATTTTTCTTGCACAAGAGGCAGATTTATGTGCTCAGTCTATGCAAAGCTATATGATATAACTCCTGATGCCTGCAAATCTCGCGCTGCGGTATTAATATTTTGAAGAATATTTTGCTCCTCCCTCGCAACATATCCTACTAAAAAAAGTGATGAATCGACATCTGTATTTTCCTTTAGTAATATTTCTGGATCCATCTTATGCTCCTTTATTATCCTTCTCAATGTATTATTTTGTTTATTTAATACTATGAGTTTTTCCTTCAGCTGTATAAATGAATTCAAGATTTTGTGGGCATTCTTCAAATGTGCTTCAAATACAACTGCTTCTTTATTTAATTTTTCATATTTTATCTACAAAACAAAAATATAAATGTATTAGTCTATTAGATAATTTTAAAAAATATATTACGGTGCTCATAATATTATGATTTTTCCTATAGAAGATGACTTACAATAGCTTATTCTTTTTCTACATTTGCCATTAAAATATTGTCTTGTCTTTATCCCATTTGTTGTAGAAATCATGTTATTTAACATTCATATTTTCCAACATGTTTAACATTATGTCTATAATATAATCATCATAATCATTATTATATGAAAATTTTCCCGACTGACCTTCGTTTAGAAAAATGTCAAGCCTTGTTGGTTGGATCTCTACGGAAGTGAAAAATGAATGACTTTGAGCGTGATTATGGTAGTGGGTATTTATTTCTTTAATCAAAATTTTAGCCCTCCTTTCCCAAGTGTGCACAAAATCCACATTAGACATTATAACTTATTGAATTGTGGCCCCCATACTATCTGATATTAGATTTTCAAATGAAAAATGTGTCTTCTCATCATCTATTTGTGGAGCTTTACTTGGAGGAGGAAGAGAGTCCCGTAATTAATGCACATGTTGTTGTGGCTATGGTTAAGGAGGAAAAGTAGATTGAATCATATCATGGGTGTCAAAATAGTTACTCTTGTTTGCATCGCCACTATCAAATCCCAAATACTCATTGTCAAGCTCAATGTTGTTCAAAACTTGGGTACTCGTTATACTTAAGACTCCACCTAGTGATAATCTAGGAAATTATGTGGTTACAGGATGAAGTGTTCCTGCGGAGTCCACAGGAAACCTTATATTATTTCCTGAAGATCTTCTTGTTGTTTAACATGTATGTGTTGGAGGTATTGGTGGCATGCTTGGAAGGTGTTGAGAAGCTCTATTAACTGCAAGAAGAAAAATGCAAATTATTAGAAAATTATCATTATACCCTTGGGCCTTGTAAATTCTATTTTTTTTAACTAAACAAAACATGCTAAGCCTAAATATTATACATTACCTTGTATACTTGGAGCCAAAAATGTGACAATCCGATCTTTGACATTGAGAATCTGAATGAGTTTGATCTTCATCATCAAAATCATAACTTTATGCACAAAATAAATGTAGAAATATTAAAATACTATAATACTTACATAACATAGCTTGATTATGTTTCATCATATTATATATACTATTAGTTTAAATTGGTTGATTTTATAAACACTAAAATTTTATACATGTAGTCGAATGTGATGGTAGGTGTGATTAAGGTATCGACCCCCTAGGTCATTTTTGAAAAGGAACATGTATTGGTGTTGCTTCTGCTGAATCCATGTCAGAATTTGTAGATACCTCTGAAGGGGCTTTACCTCGAGCAATATCCTCCTTATGAGATATTGCAGCCATAATTATTATCTGTAACAGAAAATGTTACAATTATTATTGTATTCAAAAATATTTAATACGAAATCATTATAATGTGGAAAAATTAAAATTAATTGTTACATATTGGTCTTCAACAGAGAGACCATTCATTTTATCATTAATTGTAGTTGGAATTTGTGCGTGCTGCAATTGGAAGAAAGCTTCTTGATAGAAAGAAAGTATATAATTGTAAGAAGAGAATATAATCTTATATTTACTAGATATATTGGTACTGTAGGTGCATGAGACATCTATTTTTATTCGATTGGAAAAATATGTGCACCAATCAAATTATTGCTCTGTGAGTGTCCTCAATATATACTGAACTACCCAAAATGGAATGTTTGCAAACCTGCCCTGTAACACAATCCTGGCTTGAAAAAGTGATATAACTGCAAGAAAGAATTTGTTTATAATACCTTGTATAATAAGGCCTCGTTTTGAATAGTTAAGAGGAGATGGAAAAACAAACAAGAAATGTTAGATGCTTGGGTAGTCTAGTAATATTGAGAAAATAAACAGTTGAAAATAATAAACTTTTAACTTGCCATCAAACTATACATTGTAATAAGACTCCAAAAACCTTTTGTCTTCATTTGTAAGGAGCTCCTTTGTAGTCATGGGCAAGATGGTTTTTGAATGATAAACAAGTTACAAGATGTATGTATGTGGGCTCAATTGTGAAAAAAAATTGGCGATCTATGAGGAGAATAGAAAAATATCTATGTTTTTGGTTTTAGGATGTGAGAAAATAATCAAGCACATAAGTATCAGTTTCAAATTGGGGCATGTTGACAATCCCTGTAAATTCTGATTTTTGTAACCATTTGTGTAGTGTGTCTTTCAGTTTCATCAAAGTTGCAATATGTGGGCACATGAGATTTTCGTATTAGAATTTGGGTGTGGGAGCAGAAATGGTGCTTGCAATTATTGAAAATTTTAGGAGGAAAGAAACTTGAAAGGTGCACGTAATTCTGGGAGAAATTAGACTATTGAATATCTCAGAGTGCTATAAAAATTCACGAAAAAGTAAAGAAATGAACCTCATAGGGGTATATATAGGGATAAACATGGTTTAAGGTACACATGGTGGAAAAAAATTGGCTAGGGAAACCTAACCGTCTAATCCACCTGTCCAACCCAACTATCCAACCCACCCATCCAACCTTCCTATCTAACCCGCCCATCTAACATGGACTAGGAGGCCATATAATATCCATCTAACCGTGAAAAACCATCATAGAAAATGTTGTGCGAATTTTCCTTTACCATGAATCACTTTTCCATATATTCGCCACTATTTTGAAAGTCCATTTAAGAGATTTTCCACCCATTCTATAATAATTTTTTGTCGAGGCTGGGTCTTAAATAGAACCTTGTATGAACATTTTCCTATTCCTTGGAAGACTCATTTGGGATGGACAAGTTAGCTATGGCTGCTTACAAAAGGTCTCTATTGTCCATTTTTACCCTTTGGCAAAAATTGTAAACTGGGAAGAATTGAACTTGGGTAATTAATAGGAATTCCATGATGAATTTGGAGTTTTAGGTCATTTTCCTATGTTTTTGGATTCTTATAGTTGATTTGGGAGCATTTGGTGCATTTTCCCTTCTTTTAGAGGCTTTAAGATTCATAACTTAGTCAATTTTGAGAAAAAATATCGATAAAAATGGATCAAGTTGGCTTTGAGATGTTTTACTTCATTTTCTCTAACCCTTGGCTTAAGAAAAATTCTAAAGGTTGGATAAAATTGGAGAAAATGGGTAAAAAGGGTCTCTGCGGTGTATTGTGAGATAAGGGGCATCAGGTACAACTAATGCGGGTGGAATTGGGGTTTCTTGAACATTGAGTTTACTCGCAATGCATTAGGGGAGACCCGATCCTTTATAGTGTGGAGTTGGAGTGAGTTACAGGTACTGGAGGCCCGCGAGGAATAAGTTCCCTATGGGGATGAATTCTCTAGCAAGATCAAACACCCACATTTCATTGAAGCTGGGGGCACTGAGTTGCAGGTTAACTCAGTGAGCTAACCAAGCTCATCCAACAGAGTTATTTTAGGGCATGGTTCAAAGCAGCGAAGTCAAGGAATGCAGGCCCAAAAGGCCTGTGAGGTACTTAGTGTGGTGGGGAGTTGGGTTCCCTGCATGCGGTAGAGAACTAAAAACCAAAGGTCTGGGGAGTTTGTGAGTATTACAGATGATTAGGAGTCACGGGGAACTAGTTCCCTATGAAGCTAAGGGGTTTGTAAGCAAGGGGAGGTGGCGGTATGTGTAGCCAGATCAACAATATTCGATGTGGTGAGCACATCGAGTATAGTTCCTCACCCAACACAATTCCCCGCACCACAAAAGGATCCGCAATAGAATTAAAAACAAAGAAAAATATAACTGGGTATAGTGCGGATTGTGTTAGGATTATGGGAACTAGGCTGAACTTTTTAAAAATGAGAAAAATGACCCTGAGATCCACATCACGATATCTTAAGCTCCACTCATCCAAATCTCACAAAATATATATTGTTGGATTCATTGGTTTATCCCTTCAACATGAAATCATAAAAAATGGATATTAGGGGGAGTAGGTGGGAAAAAATGGAAAAAATAGTGCAACATTCAAAATCACACTTCCAATTTCCCAGTTGTAAAAATTTAATGTTGTATGGTCAGTTTCTCCTTCCAAAAGGAAAAGGAAATTAGGGGATGAGTTTTGGAGGTCTCCAACACTATTTTCCATTGAGTTAATGCATGTTTTTGGTGGGTAAAGGTAGAATTTTGGAATTTTCATCTCTTATATCTTTCTCACCTTCTTCTCAGTTTTTGAGAAAGGAGAGACATTTTATGGATGTGGGGAAACTCTGTAAAAAAAATTTCTCGATGTCAATGAGTTGCATGCCTCATGTTTGGACATATTGCATGGTGATCCTTTCATCTTCTCCTCTAATGTAATGGATTGTGCATTCATGAAGCAATAAAATATGTGTTTAGTGGATCTCTTCTACCATTTATCTGTTTTATTGCATTTTTTCTTGCCTTCTATTGCATGTGTAGGTGTTTTGTGCATTCTTTTCTCTCTTTGTAGGTTTTAAATGTGTTTTGCTCCAAGAAAATGGTGGTTTGAGTGTTACTATGGATTGCGACTCTCTTGTCTCTCCTTCATCAATTTCTCCTCATTTTCACTCATTGGAATGTCTCTAACCCTCCTTTTGGTGTTATCACCTCCATAGTTTAGGATTTCATTTCCATTCATTCTCTATTTCCCTGGCCCCTTGGACTTATTAGATTAGGATTAGTTAGGTGCATTTCCATTTCTAGGAGTAGTTTAGCATTAGGAATAGGTAGAGGAAGTCAGCATTCTCCAGAGGCATATCTCAATTTACAGGTCCCAAAACCGAGAGACACTCCCATGTTGCCTCAGAATTCTTGGTCATTCATGATCATATCCAGGGTACAATTTTGAGCTCCAACATTCTATTTGGCCTAGAATTTCCAATGATTCCCACATGGATATAATCACATTGGTTTTCTTCATCTTCTCCAATTTATTGAAAGGATTTGAATTATCCTTATGTTGTCCCTTGATTATAACAACATTTTCCTATACTTGAGCTGATATGGAAGATACCTTAGGCTGATTTAGCACATTTGGAACTGTGCTTGAACTACCTACTCCCTAAAATGTTAAAGGAGGTTGAGATGGTCCTACATTTACTACTTGTATTTCTTCAATAGATCTATTCTTGGATCTGGTGTTTGCAACCACACCTTGAGGAAGAGATTGATTTATCCCACAAAATTCCTTTGCTTTCTAATTCATGAGAAATATGTCACTTTGAGGTGCTTACTGGGAAATGGTCTGCTACTGGTTTTCTTCTCTAGTAGTTTCTTGGGAAGTATAAGCAATTTTCACCATTAAGACCTAATTTAGGATTCCATTAGGACATGTTCCTTGATTATGTGGATGACCACAAGGAAAAAACCATTCATAATCATGTAAAAAGTTATTTTGGATAGGACCAAATCTTTAGATGAAGAGGATGCATTTGGGTTGTAAGGTTAGAATGGCCTAATAGGAGTAATTTGACTTTGGTTATGATTTGTAGCTTGAGTAGGAGGTTTTTTTGGTTGATATGAGGGCTTGTTTGGTTGGTATTGAGGATGATAAGGTCTAAAAATTTGGGCCTTCTGCCTCTTTATTGTTACCAACTCATTCCCTATATTTTGTAATTGCTTCATCACCTCTTAAAGATCAATAGAGGTGCTTGAGGAAGTAGATGCCTCACTAGAATTCTGATTTCTGGGAGTTTGGATATGAGTCAATTCAGATATTTGACATAAATTAGGATTTCCAATCTATGGGTAAATGGGCATTGGTGGCCCAGGGGAAATTTTTCTTGCTTGAATTAAACACTTTTCAACTCTAATAGCTAGTGCACAAGCTCTTGGAAATTTTATACCTCTCATAGATTTCACCATAGTAACAATATAAGAATTAAGGGATTTTATAAAGTAAAACAATGCACCTTCAGTAGTTGGTCTTATAAGAAATGGAATTTTGTTCCACATCATTTGGAACCTGAAGTTGAGTTTTTCCATGAGTTCATTTAGAGCCATTTTATGGTGGTCAATTGATCCAACAAAGATAGATTATCTTCCCTCTCTCTAAATTGATTGCAAAGGGTCGTGCATAGTGCATTCTATTTTTGAATTGATCTGTTGTCAGAATCTTGAACCATTGTAGAGCCTTTACTTTGAAAGAGGAATCTAGAAGATTCACAGCTACATCCATGTTAATAATTTCATGGATAACACAAACATTGGCAGTGTCTTGAATATGATAAGCTAGAGTGGTGTGATTCTCTCTAGTAAAGAAAAAAAAAACTCTTCAAACATGCTATTGGAATATGATTTTGGGCATTTAGTGCAAGTGGACTACTACATGTGAAGTTAAAAAATCATGTATTTTGTTGTTGTGTAGCCATTATGATAGGTCTAAGAATTGTAGTGGATTACAAGAAGGGCCTACCAGGTGATGGTGTTGAAAGAGTTTTGTTTGGTGGAGATGGTGATCTTTGAACTTCCCTTCCCCTTATCTCTCTTCTCGGTGATAGTTGTAGGTACTCAAAAACCCTTTCTTTTGCTACCCTAGACCTTGTTTGAATTCTTCTCATGAAATGATACACATTTATTGTTAAACTAGTAGATTTTGATGTTGGAGTCACCATATGTATAGAATAAGCCTCCAAAGGCTGTAAATTACTAAGTCACACACCAAGAATCAACACTAATGAAAGTGAAGTTTTCACAGAGTCCCACCAGGTGTGCCAAAACTGTTATCACCAAAATATAACACCCTATGATATGTCATGAACTGTAGATGAGTAATCAATGTATTTAGGTAACATGGGATTATCTCAAGGTGTGTGACCCTTACAATTGAGATAAACCTCTAGGTAAGGCTAGTTCCTCTACCTATTATGTAGACACCTAAATTCAATATCTATACCTTTTATCACCTAGGTGTGCATATTTATTTAATCCACCCCCCTTATTTAATTAAATTCCCACTTTAATATCTATAACTGTTAATTCACATTAATTAATTAATTAATCAATTAATCCAAATCCTTTACTTCCCTTAACCTAAAACATTTTCTATTTCCCATCCCTATTGAATTTAATTAATTAGTTCTTATTAATCAATTAATATCCTATCCCTTGTCCTAATGGAATTTATATTTCCCATTCCTACACTTTTTATAACCTATCTCTACTACCAACCCACATACACCTCATCCCTAAACATCCTCTTCCCACCTAATGCTTTAAAGAACTTGATCCTATCCTTAAAAATATGAAATAACGCCAAAATAAGAAAAATCCTCCCGTTGAGGAAACTTTCCCCGAAGTCGGCGACGACCCTGACTAGTCATCGTCGAAATTATAAATCTAAGTGCTTCCTTTCCATTCAAAGATGAGAGGCATGTGAATCCTAAAAATATCTTGTGACTTGCAAACAATTTGATGTGCCTGAGCATTCCAGAAGTAATTAAAGGCTTCTTTGACGCCTTTAGAACATGCTTGCATCAATCATGATCAACCTTTGTGAGATTTCCATCATTTTGTATTACTTTAATTATATTTTATCATATTACCATTGTTTTTCTTATATCTAACCTTTTGCAGGAGAAAATCATCTACAAAAATGCTCACAACTTCGTCATTAACATCCCTTTTTAGGTACATACAAACTAATCTTTTGGATTTCCTGTCCTTGGCTTTATCAAACCCTGTCATAGTCATCGCCGACCCTGACAACTCACCATCAACTCAGCCTTTTATAGATTTTTCCTTAGGTTCTAGAACCTTCTTCCATCTCTGCATGAGCTCTGTGCCTTTCCCTACTTGTTATAATCCTCATCCAGTTTCTCTATTACATTAAAACCATCCTATTTTTACCCTAGTCATTATCGACTAGGGTCTTAGTTCTCAATCCTTCCTCTTAATCCTTGTTTTATGTCATTTTCCTGATTTATTTTCCTTCAAATCCCTTCTGTAGGTTGATTCCTGCATATATCATCCTATGTTGCGTCCGGATTACATCCTATTTTTTTAAGGTCTACATATTCATCTTACACTCTAGATCTTCACTCGTAGGTTGTCATCGACCTGATTCTGCACAGTCTGGGTCATCGCCGAACCCGACCAGGTATTATTTTATTTTCTTTTAATCAGGTCATATCAACATTTAGATCCATCATATTTACTTTCATATTTTGTATTCTTTCAGTTTCTACATATTATCAGTCTCTCTTTCCATTTATATTGGTTTTGTTTAACAACCAGGGTTGACATCCATGAAAGGAAGTCAAAAGATTATTGGAGCGTCATCGAACCAGACCAGTTTATTTGTAGGCCTTCTTCATTCTGATTGGAAGCAACATGGATCCATCGTCTATCTTGAGCTCATATTCATCATGTCATATTTGAGGTAACATAAACCCTCTAACATTTTTTATTTTGCTAGTTTCTTTAGTAGTTAGTAAATTAAATTCATTAAGAATGATAAACTTGTTAAACATTCCTGGCATGCCCAATTGGACAACCCTTTTGGTGGTATCTTTCATTTATGTACTTTGTTTTTTCTATCTTCCACTAACACTATAGCATGAGGCTTCACTTTATTGCTTTCTCATGTTGGGAGCATGGCTTGGATCGCTCATCGCTCAAGAGTGTAGACAAATAGGAAAAGCATTATCCAGGTATTCCTCTCTTTTTCCCTATTTTCTCCTTTTTGCATCATAATTTCCCATTCTTATTCTATGTCCTCATCGAATATAACACTTCGTTTTGGGTTTTAAAAAAACTTTTATTTTCTACATCCTGTTTGCTCACATAGCTTAAATAGGGGTTTAACATTTTGCATCTCACATCTTATCATGCATAACCTAAACCTCACGAATCAAATTAAAACATCAAAACATCCCCTCACATGGTTTACTGATTGGGATTTCATCACCCAACAAGAAACTGCCTAACACATTCACTAGCCATAACAAACCTGAAACCAAACATAGTTTTCCTTCTCCTAGGTCCTTTGCTAACCACCCCCTTTTCTTTTCACACTCTCTTAAATAAATTAAGAACATAAAAATAATATTTTTCTTGACTTACTTGGATAAAAATTATTTCATGCTCGTATTTACTCATTTAACAACTAAAAGAAAGGAACAAAACTTTGCTTCAAATAATTTATTATCTCAACAAATTTTCACACAAAAAATACCTCATATGTTCCCTTGAGTACTTATTTTATGAGCACTCAACCTTTTATTGACGTATCTCACCCAGAACCCCTTGTTCACACTACAACTTTAGGTGAGACTAACCCATTATTACACCGCCAATATATCCTATCTAGGCCAGATACCCCACCATCTGTTCGATCAGAGTCCTTTGAACCTCATAAGGTCCTTGTCAGTGATACCATATTTCAATACCTTATGGATGCCAATCCAGTGGCGCTCCAAGAATATCTCCTTAGGAGATCAACTCATATTCCCTTAAATGGTCCACCACTCCAGGAACTTTATCCTTATCAAACCAATCCCTAAACTACTCATTTTGCAGTAATGATATTTCTACATCCCATCTTTCTTTTTCTTCCACCAATCCCTCATATCATCAAAATACGCATATAGTCACGCTTATTCCTCACAATCTCCCCCCAATCAACATAACCCCCATTACTACTCTTCTCATCACCTCTTTGGTCACTATTACCATTAGTATACCAAACCAATAAGCCCAAGCATCATATCCACTATCTAGATAGTATGATCTTCTCACATCTAGCATTCCTATCAATACTTCTCAACTCCCTTTCACGGGTGCTTTACATTATTCAGTATTTAATCCTTTTCAACAAAATTTTCAACCTGTTCATACCCACATTCCCACTCAACACTTTCTGTAACATCCTACCCAATCCCAAAAATCCCATCATGTTACCATATCCCAGAAAAATTTCTTTTAATAACCAACCTTTCAATCAGAACCCATGGTTTACACTCATCCCCAACAAATTCCTCAAACACCTACACATCCACAAGTTCATCAACAAGCTCATCTGACCACTTATTACATGCAACCACCACCTCTCATCCCCCAACATAATATTTTGAATGATCCCATGCATACCATTGTGAATAGGTTAGCCAACCTTAAGGTTGCTACTTTAGGATCCAAGGTCTCATTATCATATGAGAAAATTTGTAACAAGTCTATTCACCCATATGTTCCAATTAAACCATATCCTCTACGTTGGGAATAATATATATTTTTTCCAATTTTAACAACAATGAGGATCCACAAAAGCACCTTCGTGCATTTAAAAATGTGTGTTATCTTATTGCACATGATCAAGACTTGATGCTCCACACATTCCCCGTGTCCTTGGCTAGTCCCGCTTTGGACTGGTACAATAATATCCCTCACTATTAGATATTTTCCTTCTCCTAACTTGTGCAACTATTTTTAGAACACTTTTCAAATAACATTACACGTAAAATAACCATCAATGATCTATGCACCATCCAAAATTTTGAAGATGATTCCATTACATATTTCATCGCATGATCACACATCATTATAAACTAGTTATCCTTCCCTCTTCCACAAGTTTATCTCATCGAGCTCTTCTCATGCTCATATGCGAAGTATATATCTTCTCCCTTACAAATCCAATCGTTCTGAACCTTTTATAAATCCTTCAACATGGCTCACAAGCTTGAAACACATGCCCTTGATCATGGCCATTTAAAATTGAAATCAAATAAACCCAAACATGAATTTAATAAATCACCCACACCAAATGACAAATCAAAGGTAGCGGCCAATGATGTGGTTGTTAGATCATCTCCCACATCTACATCTAGCACATGGGCTCAACAACGGGTCATTCGACCAAAATGTTAGGATTATACCAGTTGTACAGGTAAACAAGCAAGCAATGAATAATGTGGGAAATGTAAATTAGAAATAAAATTAAATAAAATAGAGACATAGATTTAACGTGGTTCACCCAAAAATGGGCTACGTCCACCAAAAACAACCAATCATTTTATTCAGTCTAGAAAAACTCTCTTACAATACATCAAATACTGCAGTGAGCCTCATACATAATGACCCTTTAAAGATATTAGGGTTTTTATCATTTCAGGGAAACATAGAAAACCACCCATTAGATCTGTGACCTAATAAGAAACAGTCCAGATTTTACAATGCATAAATACATATTAAATGTGGATTACGGGGGGCGCTGCCCTTGAGCCCCCCGCCAGGGAGCACAACACCTGGATCCCGCAAAGGGGGTGAAGCCCCCCTTGTAACCCTCATTGCTATCAAGCTCCACAACCAACAATCTCCCACTTGGAGACTGATTGTTGTAACTCCACCACTACAACGCTTGCTTGGAATTTTCTTCTTGGCTTGTTTCTTCCACTTCAAGATCAATCTTGAAGACCCACAGAAGTTTAATGAAAATCCAACTTCTCCTTTTTCATTGGCTTAGTAAACATATCAGCAGGATTCTCAAGCTGCCCATCCTCCAACACTTGTCGTATGAAGTGATATCTTTGTTGAATGCGTTTTGTTCTTGAATGGAAGGATGAGTTATTTTCCAGGTGAATTACACTTTGACTATCATTGTGTAACTGTTAGTGCAAAATCACAGCACCCCTGGATGCTGATCAGATTACTAGGTTGATCACTCTGCATCTAGTGTGATTGCACAACATGGGTACTATCTCCAAGTTGTGGGACTTGCTACTTGAGATAGACCTCCAGAGAAGGTTGGTTCCTTCTCCTAAACTACCTGCCATAAGCTATTCCAGTGCAGGAAAGCTAATCTAATCCTAATCTAACCACCAAGGGGACAGGGAGAGAGAGAAAAGATAAAAAGAACAAAAGCCTACACTAAAACGGTGATACACCAGAGAAGGAGAATGTTGAACATGTATCAAAACTGCCATGGAACAAGGAGAGGTGAGCAATGGGAAGGATGGACAGATGCATCACAAACCCAAGGATATATTTCACATAGAAAATGTCCCAAAACTCCATGAACATAGCTCCAGACCTGTAATGAACATTAGAACATGCAAAAATACCTGCAATGAAGAGAGGCAAGAAGAAAACAAGCGAAAAACGAGCAAGGATGGACAGATGCATCACGAAACACATTTTTTGTTGCTCCATAAGTTTTCATAGAACATCATTTCAATAGTAAAAGGAAAAAACGCCATTACAAAGCAGGGGAGGAGGTTCGAACTCCATCTTTAACCCTGGAGAAGAAAAGAAGGGGGCGGCAGAGCTGAAAAGATGAACAACCACAAAAACAACCACCACCTTGAAAGAAGCCCCTCCTTACAATTTATAGGAAGAATGAGAGAGGGAAGAGAGAGGAAATCTGAATCTACCACAACCAAATCCAGACTGCATTTAATTATTTCATTATAGCGACAGGTGAGAACCCTGGCAAAATGGCAGACTATCTAGCAGAAACGGTGAGCTGTCTGCTGTATTAAAGCCGGTTGTTGAAATGCCAGTTCTGTCTATTATTACGTGCCAGAGATGTTTCTCAAATTTATCTCTCCAAACTAAACCAAAATGCATGATTGACCCTGGAATCAGGTAGATAATTTATCCAGATTTCCATTGATATGAAGAACGTGAAAATCTGAGCTCTGGATCGAAAGTTATGGCGATCTGAAGATTTAGGGAAAAAACACCATTAGACACGTGTCCTGTTCTGATTCGTCTGCGGGCCTCCTGGATTTTCGCGTCCCAACTGTCCCTCGCGTACCTTTGGCCCGGCTGTCCCAAACTACCTGGGACAAAAATCTCCGAACCACCCGATTTGGGCTGACTTGTTCCTAGTTGCGGCGAAGACACGTGGCAAGATTCCATTCGCTCTCGGCTCCTTCGGCTTTTCGCGTCCCACGAGTCCCTTTGTCCCAGATGGCACAGACAAAAGTTCCCTATTTCGGCTGATTCGGGCCCTTCGCGTACTTCGCGTACTAACTGCCCGAATGTCCCAGACTACCTACACAATAGTTAGTCGAATTTTTCACCTTCGGCCGGTTCGCCCTTTCACGTCCTACGCGTCCCCACGGCCTGGATGTCCCTTTGCTGTGCAGACCACTTGGCGGATTTTCGGCCAATTCACGCCCCGATGTCCCAACTATCCCGGACTGCCTGGAGTAGGACTTAGCTGATTTTCTTCATTTTTCCAGCCCCAAGCCTACAAACTTGAAATGCCTTTAACACAGTCCTGCAACCTTATTTTCTGCATTTCTTCTTTTTTCTCGACCTATTGGGATTTCTTCTTGGATGGGAGAGTTAGAAAGAAGCCGAGGGGACCCCAGAAACATGATTTTTTTCCTTGAATCACTATACTTGCTCGGGACTGAATAATATGATGCATGTTATCAAAATTACCCTGGGGGGGTGAATTTTGGATAACAATAACTTACAATCCCCTTGCTCCTTACCCAACTCCTCCATGAACCTACTCATCCATGATATTTCCTTACTTTCCTCAGTCACTACAACATATTCTACCTCTATACTAGATAGGGCAACTACCTTCTGTAACTTTGAGATCCAACTCACTGCCACACCACCAACTGTAAACACATATTCAGTAGTAATCCTCCTGCTATCCACATCTCCTGCCATATCTGAATCCACAAATTCCTGTAAAGTATAATCTGACCCTCTGAAGCATAAGTGCCTACTAGTGGTCCCTCTCAAGTACCTGAGAATCCACTTGACTACCTTCCAATGTGCTTTACCCAGATTTGACATATGCTTGGGCAATGTATGGCCTGGTACAAACCATGACATAAATAAGGCTCCCAACTGCTGGAGAATAAGGAACCTATGCCATATAATCTTTTTCCTCTTATGTTGTTGGGCATTACTCTTTACTTAATCTAAAATGCCCAGCCAATGGTGCACTAACTGTTTTCACATTCTGCATCTGAAACCTTTCTAACATGTTTTCTACATAGTCCTCTTGAGACAACACCAATTTATTATTTATTATGTCCCTCTTGATTTGCATACCAAGGATTTTCTTTGCTGCACCCAAATCCTTCAGTTCAAATGTTTGTGCAAGATTTTCCTTAAGCTTTGTAATTTCATGCATATTAGACCCTATTACAAGCATATCATCTACATATAACATAAGAATAATGTAGCTCCCACTATCCATCCATTTGAAGTATACACAATGATTTGATAGATACCTAGTAAAACCATGCTCATGCATGAAACTATCAAACTTTAGATACAATTTTCGAGGAGCTTGCTTAAGCTTGCATAGGATCTTCTTCAACCTACAAACCAATTTATCCTTACCCTTCACCTCATATCCAAGTGGTTGTTGCATATAAATCTCCTCCTCCAAGTCACCATGGAGAAATGTCGTCTTGACATCAAGTTTCTCTAAGTGTAAATCTTCAACAACAACTAAACTTAATACAGTACGAATGGAAGACATATTTACAACAGGGGAGAAAATTTAATCAAAATCAATACCTTTACTTTGTTCATACCCTTCACTACAAGCCTTGCTTTGTACCTTTTCCATCCACCTTCTTCTTCTTTCACACGGTAGACCCATTTGTTTTGTAGTACTCTCTTCCCAGTTGGCAATTTGACTAAATACCATGTTTGGTTCTTCTTTAGGGAGTCCATTTCCTCCTTCATGACATGCTCCCACTCCTTAGTGGACTCCACCTACATTGCCTCATCAAAGCTCTCTGGCTCACCAGTATCTGTTAGTAATAAATAATACAAAGTAGGGGAAAATATTTTTGGAGATCTACTAATACGTTGTGACCTTCTTACCAAAGATGGGGTGTCTCATGATCATTATTTTCTTGCTGCTCATTTTCTTGAATTTCTGATAGAGGTGCTGATGCTGACGCTGGATTTTTTGCTCGGCCTAGAAAACTTTCAAACTTAGTACTTGTAGGTGGATATTTTCCATCTGAGAGTTCATTTTTAGGAGCTATATCCTCAACCAAATCTTCCTTGGGATTTTTTTCATCATGTGCCTGATCCCTGTGCATTCTATTTTCACACCAAACAACATCACGAATCTTATTTATCTTAGATTCATCTAGATCCCAAAAATAAAACCCATAATCACCATTGGAGCCATAGCCTATGAATGTGCAATGTTTGGATTTTGAATCTAATTTCTTCCTGTTTTCTTTATTAACATGCAAAAATGCCTTTGAACCAAATACTCTTAAAAATAAACGGTCTACCTCTTTCACGGTCCAATATTCTTTTGGAATTCCTCCATCTAATACACTTGAAGGCCCATGGTTGATTAAGTACACAACAATATCTATGGCCTCTGCCCAAAACTGAAGAGGTAGCCCCACATGCAATCTCATTGATCGTGCATGCTCCATTATTGTTCTATTCATCCTCTCATTAACACCATTTTGTTGCAAAGTCCTGGGAACTGTTTTCTCTCTAAAATTCTCATTTAAGGAACAATAATCATAAAATTTCTTATTGCAATACTCACCACCATTATTAGATCTCAAGCATTTAAATTTAAAACCACATTCATTCTCAACAAGTGCTTTCCATTTCTTAAATGTATCAAAGACATTAGACTTACGCTTAATGCAATATACCCATACCTTCCTTGTTGCATCATCTATGAATGTGACATAGTACAAAGAACCACCATGAGATGTAACATGGGCCGACCCCCAAACATCGGTATGACCTAGCTCAAACTTTTTCTCTTTCTTGGTATTCCCTACCTTGAGAAATCTAACTCTTTTCTATTTCACAAAAATGTAATGCTCACAAAACTCTAAGTCCAATTGCTTCAAACTTGAAAGCTTACCTTTTACCTATAGAATTTTCATGCCCTTCTCACTCATATGTCCCAATCTATTGTGCCACATGTTGACATCCTCATCTGAAGTAGACAATATGGTAGAAGAATTAGATATACAGGTAGATAAATAAAGAGTGCCTACTTTCTTACCTCGTGCCACTACCAGGGCACCCTTGGAAACCTCCCAAGCATCTGAAGTGAATGTGACTGTGTAACCTTCACCACCCAACTGTCCTATAGAGATGAGATTTATCCTGAGACTAGGTACATGCCTCACATCTCTCAATATCCATGTAGTTCCATTCTGTAATTTTAGGTGTACATTTCCCTTCTTGACAATGTTGCACGACTCATCATCACCTAAATAAGCATGTCCAAAATTTCCCTGGACATACTCTTTAAAAAATCCCTCATCAGGGGTTGCATGGAAAGAGGCACCTGAATCTATTACCCAAGATTCTACTCTAGTATCAAGAGAAAGTATAAGAGCATCCTGAACAATATTACCTGTCGGATTTTCCTCTTTAATACCTTTAGGTTGGTTTTCTTTGTTTCCTTTGAACCAAAAATCCTTTTTAGCATGTCCTCTCTTTCCACAGTTCCAACAACTAATGCCTCTACTCCTAGATTTGGATCTGGCCATATTCGATTTAGATCTCCCACGAGCCTTACTCTTTGATTTATCCTTGCTCCTCCCTCTACTCTCCATATTCAATGCATTTCCAGAAGAATAATTTTCCCCTGCACTTTTCCTGTGCATTTCCTCATTTAAAATGAAACTTACTACATCTTAAAATTTAAGAGAAGTAGATGATGTATTACTAACTGCCATTACTAAGTTGTCCTAACTTTCTGGAAAATAACATAGGAATAATAATGCTCTAACCTCCTCATCAAATGGGATATTAACTGAATCTAACTGATTTACAATAGTGTGGAAATCATTAAGATGGTTGGATACAAATCCACCTTCTTGCATTTTTAGATTAAACAATATTTTCATCAAATAAACTTTATTGGATGCACTAGGTGTTTCATATAAGTTAGCTAGGGTTTTCATCAACTCTATCGTACTCTTCGCCTGTGAGATATTTGAAGCTACGGATGATGAAAGAATCAATCAAATCACACTGAGAGCCTTCCTATCCAAAACCTTCCATTCATCATCAGACATGAATGGGGGCTTTGCTTCTTGACCTCCCAATGGTAGGTATAGATCCTTTTGATACATGTAATCTTCCACATGCATTTTCCATAGCTGGTAATTTTGGCCGTCAAAATTCTCAACTCTAAACTTACTCTCCTCTACCATTGCTGATTCTCCCACTAAAACAAAAATCACTCTGTGAGTATACTGCCAACAAATAAATATCAAACGTGCTCTGATACCATTGTTAGGATTATACCAGTTATACAGGTAAACAAGCAAGCAATGAAAATATGGGAAACATAAATTATAAATAAAATGCAATAAAACAAAGAAACAGATTTAACGTGGTTCACCCAAAAATGGGCTACATTCACCAGAAGAAACCAATCCTTTTATTCATTCCAGAAAAACTCTCTTATAGTGCATCAAATGTTGTAGTGAGCCTCATACATAACGACCCTTTAAATATATTAGGGTTCTTATCATTTCGGGGAAACATAGAAAACCACCCGTTAGATCTATGACCTAATAAGGAATGGTCCAAATTTTATAATGCATAAATACATATCGAATGTGGCTTACGGGGGCGCTACCCTCGAGCCCCCTACCAGGGCACGCAGCCCTTGGACCCCGCAAAGGGGGTGAAGCCCCCTTGCAATCCCCATCACTATCAGGCTCCACAACCAACACAAAGCCTAACTAAACTCCCCTTAGGGAGTCATATAGTATAATATTTGACAAGTTGATGGTAATAAACCTTATCAAACTTTCTCCTATCTAACTAGTTGATGAGTCTAGACCAAAACTCTTGTGGAATCGAGATGACCATTACTACAAGTACCACCAAGTTTGAAGCCATGACATAGAGAGATGCCAAAATTTTAAATATTTGGTCCAAAGACTCATCAATAAGGGTGATATTCAAGTGGAAAATCCAACTGCTTCACCCAATCAACCTGTTAATGCAAAATCATAGCACCCCCAAATGAGTTCTAAAAATCTACTTTTCTAAGGCAGACTCATTTGGTGTGATTGCATAACATTGAACTTTCCCCAAGGTGTGGGACCTTATAAAATGGAAAATATCTCCAGATTAAAGGTTGGTTCCTTATTCCTTTGTTTAGGTGCATACGTAGAAATTTGAAGAGGATCTATTCTTAATCCTAATCTAAACTTTACCAAGGAGACATGGATAGAAGGAATATAGAAATTAAAACAAAGCTAAACTACGAGGTGATGCACCAAAGGAATGATGAACACTTGTTTTGCTAATAGACACAAACCAATAAAATGCATACAATAAACAAGCACATATAGCTAGATATGTAATGGGAGACTAGATGAAAGCAAGAGAGACAAGAGAGGATCTAAAATCAATCACAAATGTGTTTTATAGCTTTGTGGATTGATACAGTCCATTACAAAGTAGCCAAGAGGCACAAAGGTATTACAATTTTAGTGGAAGTCCTGAACCCCACAGATCCCTTTGCTAGAAGGAAGAGGGAACGTGCAAAATAAATAATGTCCAACCCTTTACAACAAATCCTACCCCCATATTTATGGATTAGTCCTGAAAGAAGAAAAGAGAGAGAAGTGGGAAAATTAGTTTGAAGTTCAACCACCACTGTTAATTCCTCTAATGAAATTTCTCCCCAAAATTCATCTTTAATGCATCAATATTTGGTCTGGTGCCTTGAAGGAAGAGGTAACGAAAGAAATAGATCAAATCCGATCTGGTTTTTGAGGCGAGAATATCTCGCATTGAAATCCCGAAGATGTTTCCTCCATTTTTCTTCACCTAACCTCCTCAAAATTAAAGTTTTAGACCCCATGGCATGGGTGAGGCTGAGATATTTCCAACTACATCTTATTTGTAATATTTCAAGCCTTGAGTCGAAAGATACACCCCTTGAAGTTTTTATCGGGTCTGTATAAGAGGGCAGGAAAACATCTTGAAAAATAGATGCCCTTTTGATATTGGACACGCAACAGCCAAATTGGAACAAAATCGGACCTTTGGGTCCACAATTTATCTTTTTCCCTTTCCTTCGATTCCTGCTTTGGCTTTAACTCGGGCCCAAATGCTGACTTTTTCCTTGGGACACATGACAGTCTGCCACTCATTTAGAAACCTTCTATGTCCACCTTTTGACTCTATTTCCTCTTATGTGGGATCATGGTTGATCTAATATTTGGCACGGGGGTGAAATATGGATAACAAAACCACTTGACATATTTAAACAACCTTTCCCAAATCATACACCAACAAGCCAAGATACAACTTCTACTACAACCCAAGCACCTAACACTCATACTATAAACACCCTAAACACTACTGATAAAGAAAATCTCACATCCACAACTTCCTATTCTTCACCATCGATCATATCCAATCCTTTTGATATCCTCCCTATATATATTATACCTACATTTATCTCGACATCCACTCCCACATCTACAACTACTAGAACCCCATTTGAGAATATATCATTTATGCCCCTAGAGACATTCATGAAGCAACCATTCCAACCTATTTCTACATCCAACATTGGTCCTTCATCAACTCCCCTACCTATAATATCCACCTCATCATATAATTCATTCATTCCAGTAGGCTTGACCAGCTCACCTATATCCATTCCAACCTTTCTTGTCATACCTTCCATAGTACATATGCAATGACCTTAAATGTTCCTTCTATGTCATCAACACAATCCCATCAATCCCCACCTTCTATAGATGACCTCAGAAAAATGCTGATTTCTTCACCCAAACCAACCATAACATCATCATCTAACAACCCAGTTAAGGTTATCATCACTCCTCCCAAGGATGCATCTCCACATATGAAATTTATAATCCCTCCTAGAGTAAAACCATCCAATCCAAAAGAATATATTTCAGAATCACGAACATTCTAACCCACCAATCCAAGACCATTCAATACTAAAACACTAACCAACATCAAAATTGAATTCAAGTCAGCAAAACATCAATATACTTGGGTTTTGCCCCAAACATCTAGAATATCTCACAAAGCATCTTCTAGCACTTTAGTTGGATCATATACAAAAATATTCCAACACTTACTACAAACCTTCGCAATCATGCTTCTCCCTATCAAGGCCTTTAAACCAAAAGGAAAGAAGCATTTATGGTTCAGTTCCAACCTTATGTGCACCTTTCATCGTACCCCTGGGCATGATACTGAGAATTGCAGAGTGCTCCAGGACATTATCTATAAACTCATTAAAGAAGAAAGAATGTTCCTTACATTGATTCAATCCCTTTCTTCCATATCCATTCCAATATTTTCCATCCCACCTTCGAAAGACTTCTCCAAGGATGACCTCCTTTGTTTATTAACATTGTTCATGTAACTACTCAATTCGGTCCACGTGACTCAAAATCAACCTCAAAACCAAAATCTAAGACCTTTATCACTATTCCTCCTCCTAAGGAGTTAACCACATGATAAAAAACCAAAGGTTTCCATTCTAGCAACTCCTAGGCCTTGTTAATGCAAAATCACAGCACCCCTAAATGAGTTCTAAACATCTACTTTTCTAGGGTAGAATCATTTGGTGTGATTGCATAACATTAAACTTTCCCCAAGGTGTGGGACCTTGCAAAATGGGAAAGCTCTCCAGATTAAAGGTTGGTTCCTTATTCCTCTATTCAGGTGCATGCGTGGGAGCTTGCAAAGGGTCTATCTCTAAACCTAAACTAAAACTTTCGAAGGAGATAGGGATAAGAAAGGGGTATAAGAAACAAATAATAACTAAACTACTAGGTGATGCACCAAAGGAATGATGAACACTTATTTTTATAATAGACACAAACCAACAAAATACATACAATAAACAAGCACAGATAACCATATATGTAATGGAAGACCAAATGAAAGCAAAAAGAGACAAGAGAGGATCTAAAATCAATCATAGACATGTTTTATTACTCTGTCGATTGATACAGTCCATTACAAAGTATCCAAGAGACAGAAACATAATGCAATTTTGATAGAAGGCCTAAACCCCACAAATCCCTTTGCTAGAAGGAGGAGGGAGCCTGCAAAAAAAATAAATTTCCAACCCTTTTGCAAGAGCAAAGCTATGGAATTTATATCAGAAACGAACCAAAAATAGAGGAAAAGATTGAAAAAATGATTGACAGCTCGACCATTGGTCGTTAATGTCCTTGTAAATCTACCCACAATCTGCCAAATCTAGTTTCACATGTTTGTTTTTGGCGTATTAGGGAGTGAAGGATGGTAGATAATATCAAAAATGGGTAGTGGAAGAAATCAGATCCAATTTAATGGCATGAAATCCATTTTCCTATTTTCCACCCACTAAGGCATTAAAAAAATATATTCTATGCTTCCATGGCATAATGGAGGTCCAGAGCTTTCCAATGGTACCAAATTCACTGAATTTGGACCACTGGTTCAAAATTTATGCCCCTTTGAAGTTCTGTATCGAGTCTGTATAGGAGGGCAGGAAAACATCTTGAAAAATGGGTCCCCTTTTGATATTGGACACACGGCAGCCAGATTGGAACAAAAATCAGGGCTACGGGTCTGCAATTTATCTTTTTCCCTTTCCTTTGATTGCCTGCCTTGGCTTTGACTCAGGCATATTGAATTTTGCAACTTTTACCCCTTTTGAGATAACAAGGGGTAAAGAACCAACCTTTTCCCCAACAATATACTTTCCCCTGGGACACACGACATTCTGACACTCATTTAGAAACCTTTTCTCTATTCACTCCTTGAATCAGTGCCATACTGGCACTTGACATTCTCTGCTTACACCTTTATATTTAGGCAATTCTGAAGCCTTATCACTTTTTTTCCTCTTATGCGGGATCATGGTCAATCTAATATTTGGCACAGGGGCAAAATATGGATAGCAATTTGGCGACTCATAGGGGTATCTTCCTGCTAGATGAAAATACTAATTTCCTTATTGTATACATTGGGCATGGAGTTGAGAAAGACGGCCTGGTATTGATTCTACCTATGATTCATGGTTTGAGGTGGTGGCACTCTCCATTCTCATAAGAAATCTCGAAATGAAGGTTTGTAAGAGTAGAAAATTGTTTTAACCCAGGGTTTCATCTATCTTTCTTAACGGACTACATAAGAGCCACAAAACAACACCACACTATATACAAAATTTGAAATCATACATACTCTAAATGGAACATGCAGAGCATGCAAAGCACTTAGGATAAAATCAATCTACGCTACACTAAGAAAATGTGCATAAGAACTTAGAGGAAAGAGAAAACTAAACTAATATGTACAAGGTGAGAACTCCCCTTTTAGTAGCAGTGCTTAAGATAGATCCCATTTACTAGAATCTGCAAATCTTCACCCTCCAATGTAGACAATTGGAAAGCATTACTACTTTTGTATCTTGTGATCATATAGGGGCCACTCCAAATGGCATCAAATTTGGAATACCTTCCTAGTTTTTCTCGATCTACATCCCATTTCAAAACCAGGTCTCCTTCCTGGAAGGTCCTTTTGTATTCTTGTCAAAGCATTTCTTGATTAAATCCTGATTCTTATCTATTGTTTGGAGAGCATGCTCTCTGGTTTCTTCTAATTCTATCAGTTCTACATACCTAGCCTCCAATAGTCCAAATTCAGACATATCTAGTTGCTTCACAAGCTCTAATGCTAGCAACTCAAGTGATATAGGCAACACTACCTCTTTCTAATAGACGAGCTTGAATGGAGAGCTGCCTGCAGATCCCTTGAGCATTATTTTATCAGCCCATAAGGCCGTTTTGAGATTTGTGTGCCAGGTCCTCTGATTCTCGTCAAGATTTATTTTGATGATCTTTAGTAGGTTCTTGTTTGTGGACTCAGCCTGGCCATTACCTTGAGGGTAATAGTTAGATGAAGTACTCAAATAAGTCCCATTCTTAACAAACCATCCCGAGATCTTGGAACCTATAAATGCTAATGCATTGTCTGATATGATGGTGACTAACACTCCAAATCTGGTTGCTATCACTTCATAGAAATCCAGGATACTAGACCCATTTACTTGCTTGAGTGTCACTGCCTCGGTTTATTTGGTGAAATAATCTATCGCTGTTAGGATCCATTTGTGACCTTGGCTTGAGTTTGGATTGATGACTCCAATGAAGTCCAATCCCCATTACATGAAAGGTTGGTTGACTGAAATTAGGTGCAATGGAAGTGCTGCTAGTCCTTCCTTGCCTTTGAAGAATGCACAATTCTTGCACCTTTTGATCCATGTGTAGTAGTCACTAAACACTCTGGGCCAATAATATCCTGCTTTCATGATTTTGAGTGCTGTCACTCTTAGAGAAAAATGGCCTCCAGCTTCTTCAACATGGAATTCTTGTAGCACTCTCTCCACCTGATCTGTTCCAATGCATCTCAGCAGAATGCCATTGATGTCCCTCTTAAACAAGACACCATCAATAAGAACATATGGGATGGCCTGTAGCCTGAAATGCCTTCTTTTTTCTTTACTCATCCCATGATTCCCATTCTTAACATCCCATCCTATGATCTTGGAACCTATAAATGATAATGCATTGTCTGATATGATGGGATGGCACTCCAAATTTGGTTACTATCCCTTCATAGAAATCCAAGATACTAGACTCATTTGCTTCCTTGAGTGCCACTGCCTCGGTCTATTTGGTGAAATAATATGTCATTGTTAGGATCAATTTATGACCTTGGCTTGAGTTTGGATTGATGACTCCAATGAAGTCCAATCCCCATTACATGAAAGGTTGGTTGACTGAAATTAGGTGCAATGGAAGTGTTGCTAGTCTTTCATTTCCTTTGAAGAATGCACAATTCTTGCACCTTTTGATCCATGTGTAGCAGTCACTAAACACTCTGGGCCAATAATATCCTACTTTCATGATTTTGAGTGCTACCACTCTTGGAGAAAAATGGCCTCCAACTTCTTCAACATGGAATTCTTGTAGCACTCTCTCCACCTAATCTATCCCAATACATCTCAACAGAATGCCATTGCTGTCGCTCTTAAACAAGACACCATCAATAAGAACATATGGGATGGCCTATAGCCTGAAATGCCTTCTTTTTGCTTTACTCATCCCATGAGTCCCATTCTTAACATCCCATCTTGTGATCTTGGAACCTATAAATTCTAATGTATTGTCTGATATGATGGTGGATGGCACTCTAAATCTGGTTGCTATCCCTTCATAGAAATCCAAGATACTATACTCATTTCCTTCCTTGAGTGCCACTGCCTCGGTCTATTCAGTGAAATAATCTGTCGCTGTTAGGATCCATTTGTGACCTTGGCTTGAGTTTGGATTGATGACTCCAATGAAGTCCAATCCCCATTGCATGAAAGGTTGGTCGACTGAGATTAGGTGCAATGGAAGTGTTGTTAGTCTTTCCTTGCCTTTGAAGAATGCACAATTCTTGCACCTTTTGATCCATGTGTAGCCATCACTAAACACTCTGGGCCAATAATATCTTGCTCTCATGATTTTGAGTTCTATCACTCTTGGAGCAAAATGGCCTCCAACTTCTTCAACATGGAATTCTTGTAGCACTCTCTCCACCTGATCTATCCCAATGCATCTCAATAGAATGCCATTGATGTCCCTCTTGAACAAGACACCATCAATAAGAACATATGGGATGGCCTGTAGCCTAAAATTCCTTCTTTTTTCTTTACTCATCCCATGAGGACACATGTCTATTCGAAGGAAGTGCACCATGTCTTAGGTCTAACAGGGAGCAGGTACATCATATCTCCCTTCTTCTTGATCATCTTATAGAGCAAGAACAACCTCCTTTTCACTGTCCGTTTCATCTTGTTGACCTGAGGCTAGTTTTTCACGTAACCCCTTCCCATGGACCAACTTGGTGACCTTGATATCAATGTCATATTCCATGACATGAGGGTGATCCATCATGTATGCTTCTCATATATGTCCTTTTTGAGAAGGAATTCTTTAACTCCCACATGGGAGACCAATAGTTGGATCTTGTTGTTTGAAACCAAATGATTAAAATTATTCAATCCTTTGATTACCACCAGGACCTACCTCTCAATGAAGGAGTGCCTCACCTCATAATATTTTAGACTCTGACTGAAGAAAGCAATTGGTTGTTCCATACTTTCCTTGTTCTGTTGCACCAAGATTGTAGAAATTGTGTCGCTGCCACCAAAGACATACAATATGAAATATTTGGAAAAATCTAGTTTCACAAGAGTTGGGGCTTATGATATGGATTCTTTGATAGCCTCAAAACTTTCTTTTCCTTCAGTTTTCCACCTAAATGTTAAGATCTTCTTCAACATCAACATTATTGGCTTAACAAGGGCAGTAAAGTTTGGAACAAACCTGCGAACAAAATTGTTTTTTCCCAAGAAGCTTTGAAGAACCTTCTTGTGACTTGGCAATGGCAACGCTCTTATTGCTTGAATTCTTTCCGAGTCGATTGCCAATCCTTCCTTTGATATGATATGGCCTAGAAGCTTTCTTTCATGGGCCAAGAATATGCATTTTTTGGGGTTCACTGACACCCCAAAACTCCTACATCTTTGGAACACCTGCCTTAGATGGGAAAGGTGGTCTGCTGCACTCTTAGAAAACACTGTAATGTCATCTAGATAAATCAGTACTATTTTGTTAATCAACCCCTTGAATTCCATATCCATTTCCCTTTGAAAAGTGTCCCCGACATTGGACAATCTAAATGGCATTTTTTTGTAGGCATATGTGCCCAATTTGGTGGTGAAAGATATTTTGAACTAATCATATTCTTTCACCATGATTTGGTTGTACCCTGAGTAGCCATCTAGGAAGGAGAACCTTTCTGATCTAGACACTACTTGCAAGATCTACTCCATTTAAGGGAGTGGGTAGTGATCTTTGAGGGAGGCTTTGTTAAAATCTCTGAAGTCGACACAACCTGATTTCTCCATTTTTATTTTTAACTGGGACCAGATTCACAACCCAACTTGAGTGTTTGATTGGAAATATGATGTTTTCCTCTATTAGCTTGTTCAGGTCCTTCTTCATCAGAGGCTCAATATGTGGGTTTATTGGTCTCTCCTTCTTCCTGATGGGATGAGTAGTTGGATCTAGTTCGATTGTGTGTTTTGATAGTTTTGGATTGAACCCTCTTAGGTCCTCATAACTCCAAGCAAACACATCAGGAAATTCTTGGCAAAGTTGTATGAATTCATACCTTTCTTGCTTGGTGGCCACTTTTCCAATTTGAAGTGTTTTGTCTTCTCCAACTGGGATTGACTCTGAATCTTCTCCTTTGATTTGCATGTTAGCCTTCTCCTTTCTGATTTGATCATTAGGATTGAAAATGGATTCTAGTGTCACTAAGCCTTTGAGGAGCTTGTTTGTATGTAGCTATACTATCTGATTCTCATACTTCTGTTCTAGTCTACTTTGATTTCTAGTTGAGAATTCAGCTTATTCTTACAAAAGGTTAATGATCTGCTTATCATTCTCAAACACCTGCCAGCATGTATTATTATCTAGCACTGCTGGCCTTATAACCACATGGATATGCAAATATTCTCTGTCCCTCTTGATGCTATCAACCACATCAAACGTTGCTCCAACTACTGCAAGTTTATCAACAACTTGATTCTCTTCCTGGGTATGGACACAATACTAAAGGCCTCGAAATCCTCCATAAGATCCAATACCCTACTCTTGTAGTTCTTGAGCAGGTCATTTTTTACAGAATTTAGTCTTCTGACTTGATTGGCAACCAGTTCACTATCACCAAATACTTGTAAGTTCTTGATTCCCAGCTTCCTTGCCCAATGAAGACCTTGGACTAAAGCCTCATATTCAACAGTGTTATTTGAGAAAGAAAACTAGAATCTGAAGGCTGAATAATATCTCATACCTTTTGGGGACACAATCATGGCTCCTCCTCTAGCTCCTTGTCTACTCCTTAAGCCATCAAAGAACAATTGCCATACCCCATTTTTGTTTTTGTATTTTGGCTTAATTAGGTCAGGAAGAGGCTGATTCTCTTCATTTAGGCAGTAGACACCTAGTTCAGATTCCTTCATCTCCTTATAGGGGTAAAAATCATGTTTTTTGTTGGCCCACTCATCTAGGGTCAAGTCTGGGATATATATGACCTTGGTATTTGCTTCAGAAGTGCTTAAGAGTTCCTCTTGATAAAAAACTAAGCAATTGGCGTTGATTGGGCTAGGCATTTAGGATTCAATATGATATTCAACAATAGGTTTAGATATGATTGTGGCCTTCACTGCATACCTTGTCCTAAAGGTCATATGTGATAAATAAGCAAACAGGTAGCCTCCAATTTTGGTAGTGAAGTCTCTAGAAAGACACAAAGTAAAATGTGGTGGCAAGTCTATGATTGAAATTTTTTGTTAAATAGTCACATTAGGGAAAGCATGTAGAGTGAGACTCAGATCCTTGATGATTCCCACAGTAGTCACTGTTGTCCCATCTAATTGGACTACTCCTCTAGATATGACCTCATATTGGAGACCCAACTGATCAACTATTTGTTTGGGCATCACAGAACTACTAGCCACAGAGTCAATCATATAATTGTGTACTAATTTGTCTCCAATAATTAATGAGACATAGAAGGGAGGAGGTATCATGTTTTTACCTTGCTGTTCTACATGGTTCCTCTTAGGCTGAGTTACATTTGCAAACACTCTCTCTTGCTGGTTAGGGGGGTGATTTGAACTTGACAAACTCTACATGACAATCTACAACAGATCCCTCTACCCTGGAATAGCCAGTGACTCCCACAGTGAAATTTTCACACTTTTCCTTTTCATCTACTCAATAATATTGAATGTGTTGTAATTTTCCTACCCCTTCCTAAACACATTTCTTTCTTGCACATGGGCTATTACAACCGGTGCTTGACTGGGTTTGGGAGGTGGCCTGGATTGGTTCAGCATGTTGGGAGTTTTACTTGGAGCACTAGGACCTTGTGAAGCGATGGAAGGTTGAGGGTCACCTGAGCTCAGTGGTTGGCTCTCTCCAATATTTATCCTTTTGGACCATGTGTTGGCAGCCACACCTTGAGAAGGAAACTAATTCATCCCACAGAAGTCTTTGTCTTGCCAGTCTACTAGCACAGTTTTGTTTGGGGGTCCACCTTGTTGAGCTCTTTGTTGCTGATCTTCCTCTTGACCAGGTTATTATGGCACCATAGTGGTTTGCACCATCAAGGCTTGATTTAGAGCACCATTAAAGCACGTTGATTAGTTATGTGGTTGTTCGCATGGAAAACACCAATGATATTCCCGTGCCATATTATTCTGTGCTGGGACCAATGCTCTTGATGTTAAAGCTGTGTTAGGATCATACAACCTGAAAGGTCTAGCAGCTTGGGGCTATCCTTGGTTTTGGATCCAATTTAATGTCTGAGGTGGTGGCCTATTCTACGGATACTGGGGTTTGGCTTGATATTGAGCCTGGGGTTGGTATGGCCTAGAACTCTGAGCTTGTTGTCTTTTGATGGTCACTAGATCATTCCCAAAGTTTTGACGTTTCTTCATCACCACTTCTTGAAAATATTTAGAGGTATTAGATGATGAAGTAGAAGCTTTAACTGAGCTTTGATTCCTGGGGGTGGGTATAGGAGCTAGTGTAGGCACTTGGATAGTATCTGGGCTTCCTAACTCAGGGTACAAAGGCATGACTGGCCTAGGGGTGATTTTTCTAGCCTAAATTAAATGATTCTTAGATCCTATGGAAATTCTATAAGCTGCAGGTAAGGTTATGCCCCCCATTGACTGAATCATCAGAGAAATATCAGAATTTAAAGCCCTAATAAAGTATAAGAAGGCATCTTCATTAGTGGGCTTTACCGTTGTTGGAATTCTATCCCAGGTCCACTAGAATCTGAGGTTGAAGTTTGTTAGCTATTCATTTGGGGCTCTCTTGATTGTTGTTAGTTGCTCCAAAAAAGACAAGTTATCACCTTTTTCCCCAAATTGATTGTGAAGAGCTATGCACAGCTGGTTCTAGTTCTGGATAGATCTTGCTTCAAGACTCCTGAACCATTGTGAAGCTTTCCCTTTGAATGAAGAGGTGAGCACCTTGACTACAATGTCCATCTCATGGATCTCGTGGATTGTACTGACATTTGCAATGTCCTAAACATGATCACTAGGAGATGTTTGATTTTTCCCAGTGAAATATGGGATGATCTTTAATGCTGCAATTGGAACTGGGTTTTGTGCATTCAAGGTGAGTGGACTACTGCTGGTGAAGTTGACATAAGGATTTGGTTGTGCCATTCTGATTGGCATGAGTACCCCTCTTGGTTGAAAAAATAGCCTACTAGGAGGAGGTGTTGACAAAGCTCTATTTAGTGGAGATGGAGACCTCTAAATTGTTCTTCCTATCCTTTCTCTGCCTGGGGATAGACGTAAGTATTAAAATATACCTTCTTTCCTTTCTCTAGACCAGGTTTTTCTCATGGATCTCCTAAGCTTGGGCTTCTGAAACTAGTAGATTTGTTTCTTTTGGAGTCACCAAATGTACAATTTTAAGGATTCTTAAAGTCCAGAATCACAACAAGCGTACATCAATCCCTATTGTAATAAGATGGAGACTTCTTAGTCCCACTGGGTGTGCCAAAACTATTAATGCAAAATCATAGCACCCCCAAATGAGTTCTAAACATATAATTTTCTAGGGCAGAATCATTTGGTGTGATTGCATAACATTGAACTTTCCCCTAGGTGTGGGACCTTACAAAATGGGAAAGCTCTCCAAATTAAAGGCTAGTTCCTTATTCCTCTATTCAAGTACATGTGTGGGAGCTTACAGAGGGTCTATCTCAAAACCTAGACTAAAAATTTTCAAGGAGATAGGGATAAGAAAGGGGTATAAGAAATGAACAATAACTAAACTACTAGGTGATGCACCGAAGGAACGATGAACACTTATTTTGCTAATAGACACAAACCAAAAAAATGCATACAATAAACAAGCACAGATAATCAGATATGTAATGGAAGACCAGATGAAATCAAAAAGAGACAAGAGAGGATCTAAAATAAATTATAGATATGTTTTATTTCTCTAGCAATTGATACAGTCCATTACAAAGTAGCCAAGAGGCAGAAATGTAAATGTAATTTTGATAGAAGGCCTAAACCCCACAGATCCCTTTGCTAGAAGGAGGAGGGAGCCTACAAAACAAAGAAATATCCAACCCTTTTGTAAGAGCAAAGCTATGGCATTTGTATTAGAAACGACCCAAAAATAGAGGAAAAGATTAAAAAATGATTGACATCTCGACCACCAACCATTAATGTCCCTGTAAATCTACCCAAAATCTACCAAATCTGGTTTCGCATGTTTGTTTTTGGCGTATTAGGGAGGGAAGAATGGTAGATAATATCAAAAATGGGTAGTGGAAGCAATCATATCCACTTTAATGGCATGAAATCCATTTTCCTATTTTCCACCCATTAAGGCATGTAGAAAATGATATTTTATGCTTATATGGTGTAGTGGAGGTCTAGAGCTTTCCAATGGTACCAAATTCGCTGAATTTGGACCACTGGTTCAAAATTTATGCCCCTTTGAAGTTCTGTATCGAGTCTGTACAGGAGGGTGGGAAAACAACTTGAAAAATGGGTCCCCTTTTGATATCAGACACGTGGCATCCAGATTGGAACAAAAATCGGGCCTACAAGCCTACTATTTATCTTTCACCCTTTCCTTCGATTCCCTACTTTGGCTTTGACTCGGGCCCAAATGCCGAATTTTTCCTTGGGGCGGAGTTGCGGGCCATTTTGCAACTTTAACCCCTTTTGAGATAATAATGGCAAAGAACTAACCTTTTCCCCAACGATCTGCTTTCCCCTGGGACACAAGGTATTCTAGCACTCGTTTAGAAACCTTTTCTCTATTCACCCCTTGAATCAACGCCATACTGACACTTGACATTCTCCGCTTACACCTTTATATTTAGTCAATTCTGAAGCCTTTTCACTCTGTTTCCTCCTATATGGGATTGTGGTCGATCTAATATTTGGCACGGGAGTGAAATATGGATAACAGGCCTATTGAACAAAGTATAGTTAGAAAGCTTCATCAAGCCCAAGTTAAGATGTCACTTTATGATCTCATCCAAAGCTCGCTAGGTCATAGACAAGTTGTTATTGATTCCTTAAAGCACATTTTGACATCTAGTGATGAAACTCAACCCTTCACATCTCTCGTAGGAGCACTCATGGATTTTGCAGCTATCTCATTTGATAATAATGAAATTCCAAACATCCCACCAGAAGAACATGACCTTCCTCTCTTTATTACAGTCATGATCAATGATATATTCATTCAAAGGTCCATGATCGACAATGGGGCAAGAAATAATGTCCTTCCTTCACATAATTTCAACCAACTTAAGATCCCAAAGGAATCTATCAGCCAGACACCTACGATGCTTTGCGCCTTCAACGATTTCATCACTCCTACCTTAGGAATGGTTGTTCCTCTTATCCGTGTTGGTGAGAAACTCATCCATGAGGTATTTTATATTATTGAGGGAAAATTTCAATACAATTTTCTCCTTGGACGAATTAGGATCCACGCCATGTGTTGCGTCCCCTATACACTCCATCGTTTCCTTCCCGAGGATGCTCCCCCCTTCAAAGGGTGCAACATGACCTATAGACAAAATGATGTACTTGTTATTAAGAATGATTCATCTGCACCGTCCCCTAGCTCAGTCATTCCCTCATCCAAAATTTCTAATGATGACTCCTTGGATAACGTAATGGAAAAATTTATGATGGGGGAGTATTGCCTTCTCACACTCAACACCCTTCCCACTCCTCATCATATTGGTAGACTTGATAAAGAGCCTATGTATCAACCAAACGTCAGGGATGTTTTTTCTTTTGGTCCACCACATATTTTCACAAACCTCGTCTATGGTGGTTTTGATACCCCCTCCTCCCACATCAATGATCTTTCACATTCCAATATTTATACCAGTGGCTTTGGATTTCTCAAAAAACCATCTTTTTCCTATACCTATCTCCATCATTGTGCATGGAAAGGATTTGGCCTATGTTGTTATGAGCATGGAACACATGGCACCATTCCTGATCAATGTTGCAAACCTCATGAAAAGTTTGGGTTAGGCTATCAGGAGCAATCCCTTGAGCCTATTCCAGCATTTGAGATACCCATGGACATGCCTTCTCCAAATCCTTTATCTTCGCTAAATTTTGAAGACATGGAAATGGATGACACCATTTATATTGCTTCCAAATTTTTTTTATCTCCTACCATAACTTTGGGACCGGTCACTTATCAGTGTGAAAATTAGACTGGCTCCTTTCCCCTTCACTATCCAGAAATGATAGAAGAATATTCTTCTACCATTGACATCCTTTAGTGTTCTGATGATGATGTCATTCTTTCCCACATGGGTGTAGAATATTATTATCTTCAAAATACCTAACCATCAGACACACCTACTCTTCTTAACAAAGCCACCATTGATGTCAATATCAGGACTCCTCAAGAGCCTCACGCTCTCAAATTGGGCCAATCTCTTGATCCACACAAGATAGAATCTTTCACCACATTCCTCTCCCATCATATTTAATAATTTACATGGTCATATTAAGAAATTCCAAGTATTGACCCTTCTATTGTCTCCCACATTATTGTCACATATCCCAATGCTAAACCGGTAAAGTAGAAGCTTCACTTTTATACACCCTCGTGTTTCCATCCTTATTAAAGAAGATTTGCAGCACCTTCTCTCTGCTAATTTCATCATCCCCATTGACTATCCCCAATGGGTTTCTAGCATTTTCCCCATCGCTAAATCATCGTGAAATTTGCGTATATGTACTGATTTTCGAGATCTTAATCTTTCTTGCCCTAAGATGACTTTCCTCTTCCAAACATTGATCAACTTGTGGATCTTACTATAGGTCATGAGATGATTTCTCTCATGGATAGTTTCTCTGGTTACAATCAAATTCTCATCGCACTAGAATATCAACACATAACTTCATTCATTACTCCTTGGGGCACCTTTTGCTATCATGTTATGCCCTTTGTTTTAAAAAATTGTGGTGCTACTTATCAGTGGGCCATGAATTATATATTTCACGATCTCATCCAAAAAACCATAAAATACTATGTTGATGATATTTTAGGAAAATCTAAACATCAATGTGAGCATCTTTATGTTCTTGAAGTCCTTTTTTAGCACCTTAATTGATTCTATATTCGTCTCAATCCAGCCGAGTGTGTATTTAGAGTCTTAACTGGAAAAATCCTTTGATTTATTGTTTCTATTAGGGCCCAGGGGCATTGAAGATGACCCTAAAAAAATTAAGGCTTCCAATCTTAAGCAAATTTGCAGTCTTCAAGGTCACCTCCAATCTGTCCACTGCTTCATCTCGTAACTCTTAGATTGTTGTCAACCCTTTCATCGCCTGCTTTGGAAGGACACAATTTTATTGGATCAAAATTTTCAGAAGGATTTCGATGATCTTAAACAATATCTTTTGTCTCCATCAGTGCTCACATCTCTACGCAAGGGGGATCCATTTTACTTGTACATTTCTATCACCAATCATGCCTTAAGAGCTATGTTAGCACATCATGATGACAAAAATCATGAGTAGTTTGTTTATTACATCAGTCACACCCTTGATGACTACACAACCAGTTACACTGAAGCTGAAAAGTTGTTTTGCACTCTCTTTTTCGCTACTTCAAAACTTCAACATTACCTTCTTGATCATAAGACGTATGTCATTACTAGCTTCAACCTCCTTAAAAAATGCATTCTATCCATATGATAATGACCGTATCACATGGTGGCTCATGCCCATGAATGAGTTTGACCTTGAATTCATTTCTAAAAAATCTATTAAGGGCCAAGATAATATCAACTAGTTAGCAGAAGCCCCTCTTCCTAGTACTCACCCTCCTCATGAGCAATTTCTAGAAAAATCTATTAATCAATTTTATCCTGAATATGACATCCTTAAATTTACTAGTCTCTTATTCGATGGCTCAAAATGTTAGCAAAGGGGAGGCTCTTGCATCATTCTCATTCCTCCTTGGGAAACTCCTATCCCCCTCACATATAAACTCAATTTTGAGTGTACAAACAACATGACAGCATATGAGGCCCTCATATTGGGTCTTAAAATCACTATATTTTTAGGTGTCCAAGTTCTTAACATCTACAAATATTTTTATCTTATAATAAAATAAGTCACAGGTGAGCATTAATGTAAAAAATGACACTCTTGAAAAATATTGACATTGTTCATATTCTTCTTAAATATTTTGATTCCTACACCATCCAAGATGTTCCCCAATCAACCAATCATTTTTCTGATACCATGGTGTCCCTCACGATTCTCATCCCATAGATAAAAAATGGTGTCTAAGATTCCTATCATCATTCATCTCCATGATCAACCTTTCCATGAATTACCCCAGGCTAATCTTATTGAATCTAATTTATTAGACCTTTGATATTCTCAAATATTTGATATCTCAATACTACATTCCTCCTAATCTATCCAAAAATGCTGAGAGGTATTTTCTTGAGCGTACTCATTGCTATGTGATGCTTGGTGTAATTATTTATAAACACAAATTTTACGGTGTTGTTCTATGATGTCTAAAATGCCATGAAGCTTCTCGATCTATCCAAGAATTCCATGATGGTATTTGTTGTGGAAACTTTAATGGCTTAGTCATTACTAAGTGAGTTCTCCATCTTGGCTATTACTAGCCTTCCCTCAATCATGATTGCTGTGAGTATGTTAAGAAATGTAAATAATGTTATCAAAATTCCAATCTTATTCGTATTCGTAGTCAAGCTCTACATCTAGCTCAGGACCTTTGGCCCTTTTCACAATGGGGCCTTAATCTTATTGGTCTTATTAATCCTCGTTCATCACAACAACATCATTCTATCATCAGTGCAACCAAATATTTCACTAAATGGGTGGAAGTAATCCCACTCACCTCAAATAAATCTGGGCCAGTCATTAAATGTCTTTATCAACACATTATCTTCCACTTCAGTGTTCCCCACAAACTTTTCATGGATAATAGAAAGTCCTTTAAAAAAAATATATCAAGAAAATTTGCAAGGCATTAAAAATTCAACTTAGCTTCTCTTCTCTATATTATCCACAAGCTAACAAACAAGTCGAAGCTACCAACAAAACCTTTTAAAACATTCTTACGAAAAATATTGATCAAGAAGGTTAGAATTGGCATCTTCAGCTTCCTCTTTCCCTTTGGTCCTATCGCACTAGAATTTGTACCTCCATAGGAGCTACCCCTTTCTATCTTGTTTACATTTCTGAATCTGGCCTTCCTCTTGAAGTTCAAATCCCCTCTTTGTGTGTGTTTGTTCGTGACTTAATCAATGATGAAGAATATCACTAAGCTCGTGTAGCATAGTTTGAGTTGCTAGATGAGCATCACCTTCTCACTCTTAAACACCATCATGTTTATCAGGAAAACATTAAACCTTCTTACGATAATCACCTTAAAGAACATGACTTTAATGTCGATGACCTTGCTTCAAATAAAATTAGAACGTCACTAGTCTAGAAAAGAGCCAACGCAATTTTTTTTCCCCTAACCAGATTGGATCATACATTATTACACACAAGTATGGGTTGGGAGCCTATCATTTTTCCTCCCTTGATGGTAAACTGCAAGTGGAACCACTTAATGCATTACACTTGTGACCATTATATTGTTAGCACATTTACTAGTGTGCCCTTAGTCATATTTTTGGATCATTTCTCCATCTTAGCCCCTTCCATCTCTCATTGTGATGATTTGGAACTATGTGGTATTCCGTCACTTCCTAGATGCAACCTTAAATATGGGCACCACGACTCTACCCATAGCATTTTCATTATGGATAGGTTTTCCCTTATTGGTGAGAATTTTTTGATCATTACATCCAATCACCCTCTTATTCATCTATTGGAACCATGCAAAGAGTCTAGGGGTGTCTCTTGTACACTTATAATCCCCTCATAAGTGGTCTACTTAGCTATTCCTAGCTCTTCCTCATGTAAATTCAAAATGCATGGATGCTCTTTTCAAAATCAAAGTTACAAAAAATAGACTGATCCCTTGAAGGACATGTGCTCAAAATAAAAAGAAATCAAAATCATGAGATCAAAGGTAAATCAAATAAATAGACTGATCCCTAAGACAATTATCATATATTATTCTTTCCATAGATATATACTGTATAAAGTAGACCATACCCTCCAAGGATTGCCACTCCTTATGGAATTTGAAGGTTTCTTGCATTGATTAGCCTTCCATTTTATTAGCATTCGAAGAAAACTTCCCACATTGACTAGTTTACTATTTCCCCTTCCTAGAGTTGGGGCATAGTTTAAAGGAACACCACTTTCAGAGAAACCTCTTCCCTCTGTACAAGTACATATCAAACCCCTTTTTTCATGTTAACATTAGGTTTATGAGATCATCTTATCCATTGTTTCCTTATGATATTTGAAATGACTAATTATCATTGGTTATTTGTTAACATCAATTTTGGTCATATGTGCCTTGTGTTACCTGGATCCCCCTCTTGTTTACCTCCAATGTGATTGGAGGCATATTTTATTCACACATTCCTTGATATGATATAGAGACATTTATATGTATAGGTTACTATCATTAATGTTGCATCTTATCCTACTCATATTATCTTATTCTCTCTTTCTCATCCTAAGTCCCACTGGGCCATACATATTTCCCCTTTGGGACACTCCTCTTAACCATCCATTTCTTTAAGTCCATATTCATGACCATACTCATTTTTCCCCTAGGGTGTTTTATTATGATATTCGAGTTATCCCTTTTTTAGCATACGTTATTTTTCCAAAGTCTACATTCGTGGCAATATTATATATTCTCTCATTAGGGGTTTCCATATTCCGAATCCTCTCCTTCTCGTTCTGAATTCCAAATTTGTGGCCATATTTATTTTCCCCTCTGGGAATTTTACTTGAATCCACCCCCTAAGTCCACTTCTATGGCCATACTTACTCTTCCTTCGGGCATTTTTCACATTCCTATTCAACCTGCGCATAAATTCCGTCTCGCAGCCATACCTTGCCCGACTTGGGGAATATTTCATTTTCACCTTCTCGGCCATATTTTCCCCTTTGGAGCATATTATTTCATCACACTCTTTTTCATTTTTCCTTCTCACCCATTTTCTGTATCCCACCGGGCACCATACATTTCATCCTCGTCCTTTAAGAACGCATACCTTTTCACTCAATTCCTCATGTATGAAATATTTCACATACTTTTCACATATATTTGTGCATAATTTGATGACTTGCTTATGAATCATTGGTCATCTTGGTTTGCATCCATAATGCATTGATCTTCACCCACTCACTAGTTCATAGAATGGTGTATCTTGTCTCCGTTGTGATATTAGAGTCATCGCCATAATTTTTTATTATTATTGTGATCCTTTTTTCCTGGGGCATCTTTCCTTGGTTATGCTTTCACCCATATTTTCTTCACCCACCCGCTCTTCATCATATACCTTTTTTTCAAATGCGTCATCAATTTCCCTTGATGTCATCGATCCCCTATTTGAGGGGAGCTCATCATCTATCCTTTTATTTTCCACCAAGTACCAACCCTCATCATTTTTTTCTCATGGCTTGCTAGCTCAAACCACTCAACAAAAAGGGAAAAAATGTAGACACCTAAATTGGTATCTATACCTTTTATCGCTTGCACGAGCATATTTATATAATCCACCCCCTTATTTAATTAAATGCCCACGTTAATATCTATCACTTTTAATTCACATTAATTAATTAAGCTTCAATTAATTAATTAATTAATCAATTAATCCACATCCTTTTCTTCCCTTTCCCTACAAAAATTTCTATTTCCCATTCCTATCGAATTTAATTAATTAATTCTTATTAATCAATTAATATCCTATCCCTTACCCTGATGGAATTTATATTTCCCATTCCTACATTTTTTATAACCTATCTCTGCTGCCAACCCACACACATCTCATCCCTAAACATCCTCTTCCCACATAATGCTTTAAAGAACTCAATCATATCCTCAAAAAATGAAATCATGCCAAAAGAAAAAAAATCATCCCATTAAGGAAACTTTCCCCAAAGTCGGAAGCAACCTGGCCGAGGCGCTGTAAACCCTATAGAGCTAAGTGCTTCCTTTCCATTCTAAGATGAGAGACATACAAATCCTTGAACTCTCTTACAACCTGCAAACAATCTCCTGTCCTTAAGCATTCCAAAAGAAATTAAATACTTATTAAACACCTTTGGAACGTGCTTTCATTAATTGTGATCAACTTATTGACAATTTTTGCACTCATGAAAAATTAGAAACTCGAAACTTCATTTCATATATAAGGAATTAATGGAATAAACCTAACTAGGGGAGATAAGGATAAGTGAGATGTCACTTTACTAGTTTCAAGATGTCATTCTTTTGCTTAGCTAGTCTTTCCAACTCATATTTTTTATGCTTATGCACTGGATCCCTCAAGAAATAGTGCACAATCTTGACACAAATGAGAAAGACACGATAAGAAGAAGAAGGAAAACCCAAAGCTTGTATAGGGATATGCCACTTCATGATGTTTCATTTATGATTTATAGTTGATTAATGCAATATAAAACTACGTGTGTTGTTGCACAATGTAACACCTCACATGTGTTGTCATTCACATTCGTTTTCAGCAAAGAAATACAGAAGCCACGAAGGACTAGTGCATTGCCTTGATGAAGTCAGGAATCACAGCAAATGTGGGATATTTCATCTCGGGACAACAAATAGAGTTGTTTATTACATACATAGGAATACATTATTGAGTTACAGGTACACAAATTATTATTATTTCTTTATGTTTAAGTGTATTTAATTACCTATTGAGTTGTTTAGTTCATTATACAATCATTATTTACCATAAGGTTGAATGTAGAAAGAAATAGACAACTCAATTACAAAAACTAATGTCATTTATTCATAAAGAAATTTTGTGTTTCCCAGACAAGCTGCGGAATGTAACTTATGTTTACTTAAAGTAAAAGATGCATGTACATAAAGCTAAAAGAAAAATAATATAGAGAAAAACCATGATTTCCTTTTGGTTCTTCACTTGGTATTCATCATCTCTAGTTGCAACTTCTTCATATTCATCTTCTGGATTATCTCCTAATCTTTCATCTGCTAGCTACATCACTCATACCATGGGGAAAAGAAAGAAAAAGGTTTGTCAAAAATTTAGCTCCGGGTTTAGTCTATATGCTTGTGCTATTAGTTTCAGGAAACCAAATATTTTGAAGTCAAGTATACATAAGATACATCAGATGAGCTAGATATAGAATCAAGGAAATACTATCTTGCAGAATATTACTTTTGCACATGTACTATTCTCATAATCTATACAGACAAGAAAAAGAAGAAGAAAATTCACTATGGAATACAAGAGAGGCTGAAATCCTATTATTTTCTAACTATTTTCTTAAGTGTGTAGGTATATGTAGCAGATGAAGAAATAAATTATCTTCTAAATGATATTACAACATTGTACAAATAAGTACAATTTCCACCAATATAAGTAAGTAAAATTCAAGGATACAGAAGACCTCAATAGAATCATGTACACTACATCAATGATCAGAGTAAAGAAAGTACAAGTGTTCAAAGCTTTTGTACGAGTCAGTTAAGCATCATGTTTAAGGAACAAAATTTAAGAAGGTACATATTGATCTAATCTTAGAGAGAAATCAATTTAGTATTCATCAATTGACAAGATCTCATCACATGAATTGGATACAACTCACTAGTGTAATCATGGAGAATACTGAAGATCAAGATTATCTTAAGTTCATCAAATTAGAAGTTCATCATATCAAGATCAGAAGTGTTTCAAACTAATTACAAGAATTGCAAGATTTATTCAAATATTTCATGTTATTACAAGATTTTTCAAAGGACTTGTAGGGATGTTGACATGAAGTAACTCAATTGAATTAAATGATACATGTGAAAGTACAACAACTCAACAGATGAATTCCTTTTGCTATGACCAAATTAAGGATCAAAAAGTTACACCTGTAATAGAGAATAAGGACTAATTATCGTCAGGTTCATTTCTCAAGCATTCAAATACTAAAGGTACATAAATGATAATGCAAGGTACAAAGATTGTCATGACACATTGTACAATAATCAACAAGCTACATGTTCGTTATTCAATTTTCACAGAGAATCAGGTCAGTAGGCTCCACAGTTGAGCTCTAAGATTTTATCATACTTGAAATAGAAGGAAGCCATTAAGTTTCATGAATACAACATGTATTTAATGAAGATGCAGTACATGTCAACTGTTGAAGAAAGAAGGAGCAAGGTATTCTTTTGCATAAATCAATTATTGTACTAACATAGCTTCAGAAACATGTGATATGCAACATAATACAGTTGAGAATCATTGAATGATAAGCAAATGTTACAAACTATCAAAAGTGAGCTTCCCAGTTATGACACAATGTGCTAAAGGTTATAGTTTTAGGGTTACGAGCTCATGTTGAAGATCCTTTAAAACCTGACAAAATTGAAGCAATATTCATTATGTAAGCTGTTCAGAGATCACAAGAGATGCCATCTATATGTAAATACTAAGTATAGTAACATTATAGTATCTGTGACTGACAAAATTGCATGCCACATGAAATAATTTCATCAAGTACCTCGAAGGATTACAGAGTACTGGGACAAACATTATGTAGTTCACCACCGGATACAACTCATAAAATAGAAAAAGAAATCATTTGAAATTAGTTTACTTCATAAAGGTTTTTCATGAATGAGGTCTACACTAATTATGCAACAACGGAGGTTAAGAAACCAGACAATTGCATCAACAGATTGCAACAACAATGTTAATAAGGTTCAAAGACATACTAAGAGATTCTTATATATGAAGGTTACAAAAAATAAATCTTGAAGTATTTATCAGGAAGGGAACAAATTCTGAGTAGCCACTACAGGAAGTATGTAATACCAAATATGAGAAAAGGGGAACAATCAGATCTACGAATTTCAAAGCTACCAACAAAATGATGAACTATATAAAAGCATACAAAACAATAGAAATTACAAGGACAACTGAAAAATTGTTCTTAGTTACATGCAACCCTCACCCAGAGTTCCAGTTTGAGAATACAACGAAACCCAGAAGGAAAAGAAGAGATAAACCTTAAGCAAAAAACCAAGTTCCTCACCTTCAGAATGACGACCCCACTACTTAGCATAATTAAATATTCTAACCTAGAAACACTTGGAAAGAACTCACAAAATCTCTATAATGGTCATCATTAGAAATATTACAGAGTTCCAAAGAAGGTCATGCAAGGGAAATACATAAAATGAGAGAACATAATCACTCAGAGTAGTAGAAAATTTCGACCTAGAACTTTTCATCTAAAGAATGATGACCCAACTCAACCATTCACAATAATAGAATTGATTTAAAGTAGATTTCTTTTCATATAATAATGGCGAATAAATGACATGAACCAGTATTAAAGTAAAGGTTCATGAGATTGAGTAATAGGAAAATGGTGACAACAAAGAAATGTTTTAAGCCACGATATGAAATATGCAAGTGCATATCAAGAAAAATGCCTTGGATTTCATGTCCATGAAGACTATTCACTTCTTTTTTCAGAAAAGGATCAAGCATTAAACAAGAGATTACCAGTTTTAGTTGAACCATTCAAAACCCTTGACGCATAATCAAATAGATAGCATCCAGAACCACCTAAGGGCTCAAAATCAAATGCCATTTAAAGAGAATACAAAAAAATGCAAAGAAATCGAAGTATCAGTGCATCATGAAGAAAAAAATGACAAGAAAGAAGAAGTTTCAATGCTCGAAGAACAAGGACCATACCTTATTCCATCTATAGTGACCCAGAAGATCAGATAAGATTCAATATACATGCAGATAAGATTCAATATACATGCACAAAAATGAAACCAGTGAGCTTGAAATGCTCAAATAATGGTGGCCACGATAATCACAGAGAATTCGAGTGGCTTAAAAATGGTAGAGAATCCAAATATTCACACCCAAAACTCATAGAAGGCTGACTTTGTAGAGTTAACAGAGCTTCAAGATCACATTCATGGCATCGAATGAAAATTTTTCCAGGGCTTTGCCCATTCCCAAAGAAGTAAAAAATGAAATGACAAGAGTTTGAAATTCATTTTATTTCCTCAACTCACCAAGTGGGTTAAGATCAATAGTGTAGATTACAAAGTACAAGATTAATGATGCCAATGTAAACCCTAGACTCAACCACTGAGCTGACTAACTCAAACAGAGTTCCAACAAGTACCGATGTGGCACCTCACAGATCAAAGCCTAATTCAATTTGAGTTATTTTACACCAATAATCAAATGATGGGGTCGAGCATCATGGATAAGGAGGACCTTCCCCAATTAATTATTATGCATGGTTGACTATAGTTTGCAAGATCAAATATAAAAACTTGGCTGAATACTATAGAATAGGTCATGGTTCATGATTAATTCAAAGGTGCACAAATTATTTCTTAACCAAAAATTATGGGCCATGTGATATCAAAGGGGCCAAATAATATATGATTACTATATGCCATGCCCAATTCAAAAGGAGGGGCCAATGATAGATAAATGAAGTGGTCCCCCAAAGTTAAGATTGATTTACTTTTGCTAAGTAAAGGAGATAAAAGAATTATTTTTGCACAAGATGAGAATATATTTTTGGCATATGCACAGGAGTTGAATTTTACATGCCATCACAAAAAGATAGAATAGAAAAGAAGAAAAAATTAGACTCTTCTACTTTATTACCTTAATTTTCCCAAAAGTGCCTTTTATTTGCAAAGAAGGTGTCACATCAGTGGCTGAGGACAACAAGTGGCTATAGGACAAAATAGTTTTCATGCACCTTGGAGGAGACTTGCACATCAAGAAAGAGGGTAATATTAGCTAAATTATTCACCCAAATTTATTAATTGTATCAAAATTAAATGAGTCAAAATACACTTTGACTAGAGATGTATTTTTGGAGTGCCTAATTGTAACAACATGCTATTTTATCCTTTTATTTATCCACAATGAAGATTAATAATAACATGTAAGTGTAGTTTGAACTAGTCTATTTTTAGGGGTTGGGTGAATATTTTTTCTATTTATTGTGTGCATTGACAAAGCACAAGGGGAATTACTATCAGAGGAGGAATTTTTGTACTAAGAGTTGAAGCCATTGGACAGAGTTTCCCTTGAATGAGAACTAGTTATTGCATTTCAAATTATTTGTAGTGGTGTGCATTATTTTATTAACTCTTGTGAATTGTATTCCTTGAATTAATTATCTTACCTTTCTTCAAATCTGGTTCTTCTGCATAGTCTTAGTGTGCAATAATCTATAGTGTTGTTGTGATTTATCCCTCAACAATAAATTTTTTTCCTTAAGATCAAGCTGAAACCCATTGGATCGTGCCTCATTAATTTTTTCTCAGTATATTTTGTATGTTTCTTAGTCAAACCCCTCATCAATTTTGGTGCATCAACTTATTTAAATTTCAATTTTATCCATCTTTTACCCTATATCCAATAGTAAATTAGTTTTAGTATACATCAATAAGGAAACAACTTTGTAATCCTGAAGATTTAACTCAAAATAGGGATACCCATAACCCTGAGGTCTTTTTATTATATCCGTAGAAGTGATGGAAAAACAAGCTTAGAAAACTTGTTATCCCTCAATCATAGGTTACACTTCTGAGAGATAACACAACCTTTGTGATATTTCAATCATTTTGTATTGCTTTAATCATATTTTATCGTATTATCATTGTTTTACTTGTATCTAACCTTTTGTAGGAGTAGATCATCTACAACAATGCTCGTAGCTTTGTCATCAACCTCCCTTTTTAGGTCCATACTTATGAGTTACTCTTCTAGCTTGCCTATCCTTAGCTTTATCCAAATCTTTCATAGGTGCCACTGACCTTGATAGTTCACCATCAAACCGGCCTTTTCCAACTTTTTCCTTCTATTCCATAACCTTCTTCCATCTCTGCATGAGATCTGTGCCTTTCTCTACTTGTTACAATCCTCATCCATTTTCTCTGTTACATTAAAATCAACCTATTTGTACCCCAGTCATCATTGACCAGGGTTCTAGTTCTCAATCGTTCCTCTTAATCCTTGTATTTTTTTGTTTTCCTAGTTTCTTTTCCTTCAGGTCCCCTTTATAGGTTGATTCCCACATATACTAGCCTCTGCTACGTCTGGATTACATCCAGATTTTACAAGGTTTGAATATTCATCTTACACTCTAGATCTTCACTCCCAGGTCACCGTCGACATGATTATGCATAGTATGGGTTACCGTAAACCCAAACCAGGTATTAATTTATTTTATTTTAATCAGATCAGATCAACATTCAGATCCATCATATTTGCTTTCAGATTATGTATTTTTTCAGTTTTTGCATATTATCAGTCTACTATTTCATTTATATCACTTTTGTTTAACAATGAGGATTGACATCTGCGAAAGGAAGTCAAAAGATTCTTGGAGCTGACATTATCTGAGTAATCCCCACATAAATCTAACGAATCAATATCATTTTTAGTCTATTCTCAGGCCTTCTTCAATATAATTTGCAACAACATGGATCCATCATCTATCTTGCCCTCATATTCGTCACATCACATCCGAGGTAACATAAGATCTCCAACATTTTTGAGTTTTCTAGTTTCTGTACTAACTAGTGTATTAACCTCATTAAGAACGAGAAACTTGGTAAACATATTCCTAATTCTAAAACTACTCCTAGAAATGGAAATGCACCTATTTAACACTATCCTATGATTATAAGGGGCCAGAGACAAAGAAATTCATAAAATGTAAATCCTAAGCTAAGGGAGGTGATCACACCAAGGAAAACGGTTGGAGATATTCCAAGTGAGTGAAAATAGAGAGGAAATGAGGTAGGAGAGGGTAGAGAGAAGTGCCACAATCCAAAAACACATTCAAACCTACATTTTAATGGGGTATAAAAAATTGAGTCCTACAAGAAATCAAAACATGCACAATATACTTGCAGTTGCAATGGAAGGCAAAAACACAATTTAAATAAAAGCTAGGACAGGAAAAGCCACAAAATATGAATTTTATTGCTAAAAATAATGCAAAATCTAGTATAAAGTAGTCACAAGGCAATAATCTTTTACAGAATGCCCAAATTCAAGGGTTGTAACTCAAAAAATATCTGAAACAATTTTGACATAGTTTCTTTGCATTACTAAATACCCCTCCTTAAAATGAGAGGGTTTCTACATTAAATAGAGAAGGAAACTAAATTTTTCTGCAACCAACCGACAAACTTCATTAAATATCTGAAAATAAGTGTGGGAAACCTTATCAATTTGTTTCCTAATGGTACATTTATTAAACAAACATACATGGGCGCCATACCTCATTAACATTTTCGTTGAGCTACTATGTATCGCATTCATAATGCCCAACCCATTGTTGACATTCCTATAGTTGACCAATTATAACATACTCTGGTGAGGATCGATAGTAATTTTGTTGGGAGTTAGCTGGTTGCATATTTCTACCATTCATCGGTAGCATTTTTCCTTGTGTCAGCAGGTAACATTTTTAATTGTGTCAGCCGATAACATGATTTTTACTATCGGTCGGTTGCATCCGTTTTGTCTTCCAGCTATCGGCCGACTATTTATTCCTTTCTACCAAATGGTAGCATAATTTTTCTGTCGACTGGATGTATTTTTGTTATCAGTCAACTGCATTCATGTTGTCTTCTTACTGTCGGATAGTAATATTATCATGCTACCGGTCAGTAGCATATTTTTTCTATCGATCGATTACATTCATGTTATGTTCTAGTTTTCGACAGATAGCATATTTTTTTGTTGAACGGATGCATCCATGTTGTAAAACTTGTAAAAAACTGCAAAAGACATATTTTTCCATTTTTTCAAGGTTCTTGGCTATTTTCTGCAGCTTCTTCACTAAGGATCCATCAAATTTCCCAAGTTCATATTTTCCAAGTTGTCTAATTTTGTAGGGAATTCAAAATTGGATAACAGATCCCTCTTAGCATCTACAATATCACCACGAATCTAGTCATATAGGGAGGACACTCTATCCCTCATATACATGGTCTCTCGAGCCTCCAAAACCAGTGAAATAAGAAAACATTAGCTCACCACATCATTTAAAATAAAAATCACTCAAAAAATAAGTCATACTACCCTGGTTGACGCTGAACCAGGTTGGGTCGACGCCTCCATGGGTAGGTCGACACCTTTTAGGGCCCAGTCGTAGGCAACCACCCCTTGTGTCCAGCCAAAAATCTGAAAAATACAAATAAATAAATTAAAAACATAATTAAATCATTAAAAAATCTCTAGTTCAGGCACTCACCATCCTACGAGTCCTCTGTCACTTCCTTGCATCTCCTCCATCCTCCATTTATCTTGAATTTTCTCTCTCTCTCTCTCTCTCTCTCATAGGCAAATATCCCAATCATTAACTCATCATGTTCCCACTGAAATGTGGGCTTATATAGCCCACTAACCTTGGTCATTGTCGATCACCTTGGGTCACAACCGCTTTGACTCTAGTCACCGATGACTCGCTTAGGTCGCCATCATCTTGGTCTTCTCTTTTCATCATTTACTCTCATTTCTCTTTCGATCAATCCTTCCTTTCACACTCCCTTGAGTGGCATATTTATCATCCTTATTTGTCCCTCCCGAGATTCCTTTCATCCATTTTTTCCCTCTTGGGGAACCATTATTTACCTTCATTTTCTTTCATCCCCTGGATGCATATTATTGAACCTACCATTTCTCATTTCGTCGTGGCTTCTGTTCTGACCATTTTTCACATTTGTTTGCACATACTTGATGTATGCCTTTGAATCGTTGGTCCTACGACATGTTCATCCATATGACAGGATTCCTCTTAGTTTCCATCTATTATGTAGTTATTATTTCCCACTCACTGCTCCCTAGTAAATTGTTGTTGTCTCCATTGAGATGATCCTTTTTTCCCTACTAAAGTATATCAAATTCATCGCCATCTTTCCTTATTTTTTATTTTTTGTTTATCCTCGTTTGGGATATCTTATCCCTTCATATTTTTTTCTCATATTTTCCACCCTCTCTTCATCTAACTCTTTTAAACTCATGATTGTATTCCTTTATGTCATCAATCCCTAGTTTGAGGGGGAGCACCAAATCAATCAAATTTTATCACTTTCTCATTTTTGTCTCGTGGCTTGCCCAACACAAACCAGTAATCAAGAATTGGCAAATGTAGACTCCAATTTTTAGTATCTTTGTCCCCTTCACCTTGTGTTCTCTCCTTTTTGTCTTGGTTACCCATTCGAATTTCATTTTAAATTTAATTTATCCCATCAATTCCCATTTCCCACCTTTAATCATACATTATTTATTTTTTCTAATTATCCTTAATTAGCTGTAATACTCATGTCATTATTTTTTCCTTCCTAAATAGTTTTAATCACCCATAATCATCATTAATTAACACCTAATTATTCTCTCATCCCTAAATCCTCTAATTTGGCATCCTTAGGCCATAATTTAATGATTTTACCCATCTATGACCTTTATTTACTCATTTTAATCATCCACATACCCATTTCTCTTCCCTATGCAACCCTAACCTGCCCAACACACCGAAACCCTAATATGCCCTCTTTATGCCCTTTGTGACTCAATTTGCACATCATTCTGCTTCCCAAATGGATGGCTCCCCGCACTCGATAGCGTTCCATATTGGAAACCCTATAAATGCACCCTTACCCCTCCTTACAAATGAATGCAATTTCATAATTCTTGAGCTATCTTAGGATCTTGTCTTCATCTCTCAGTGCTTTTGCAACTATCAAACCCATTTATGACTCTTCTTGGAGATTTGGAATATCAACTTTGGTGGTTTAGAGAGGCTTCTTTCATTTTGACATATCTTATGTTATTAGTGTTATCTTGTTTCCACTAACATCTTGTCTTGGTTTAGGTATCATCAAGGATTCTGCATTGGTCTCTTTCACCCCCTTATTTTTTCCACAGGTCTCCATTTCTGTCCCCACACTCTCGTCTATACCCTAACTAGTCTAGTTCACCACCGATTCAATCCAAGTGCCTTCGACCTAGCCTTCATTCTATTTTTTCTACCTCACAAATTTTCAGCCATCTTTGTTTCAGTAAAGTAGTTCATCTGCAACCCTGATTCTATCACTCCATATCCACTATGCTAGTCGCCATTCACTGTTGACTACCCTACATTGTCGTCAACCCAGCCACTCATTTTTAGTATTTCCCCTTAGTCATCTAATTTTCTTACAATTTTTTTTATTTCTCCCTGTTCTGAATCTCCTGTAAATCTCTGTATATCAATCCAATTTTGCATATGTCTCATAACCACCATTAGAAGCTTCAAATATCCATTTTCACACTACTGTTAATAATTATGTACCCCATTCGCCATCATTTAGCCCACTGTTGTCTCAGGTCTCTGTCGATCCCCATCAGGTTTGGTCTATTTTGTCATATTTAGATCAGATTTGATTTTTATCATCTTAAATTTAACTTTTAATTTTTGTTTTACTTCAGATACTGCATGTTTTTATTAGATCTATTATCATATTTCTTATTTCATCTTATTTACAAGAGGATTAACATCCATCCAAGGAAGCTCGCACTTTTTGGAACTGACTTAGTTGGGCAGGTCATAAAATTCACAACAAGGAGGTTTTCATCTTTTGCGCCCATACCTCATTCCATATTGAAGTACCATAAACCCTTCACATTTATTTCATTACTAGTTCGTTAATTTTTTATTAAAATTTAATTATGAATTTAAATTTTTAATTAATTTTAATTTTAATTTTTTTTGTTATTTTTAATTTTACTTTTAAAACATTTTTTAATTTTTAAATTAATTAAAATTAAAATCATTATTAAGTTCTTATGGTGACTCCCGTCTCTTTTGCGGAAACCCTAGGTGGTGGCCATAGAAAATCTATTATCATCCAGGATGCTGCAAAAAATGGAAATGGTGGTGGATCTTAGACCGCTCAGGGTAATGGTAACATCATAGGAAGTGGTGGCTCAAAAAATGCATAGGTGTAGGGTGGAAGTGGAGAATATTTCACTCTCAGGGGAGATAACTATGATGTATCCCTACACTTTACCCAAATAGCCATGACAGGGGAAGGAAATACAAGGGATGTGGTTTTATCATGGATTGATCAGGCTTTCTCAAGCGGAAAGAATGATAATGACTAATTCGTATTTGGAAAAAAATATATGAATGACAACTGCAAGGATATAGCTAAAGGATCTCAAGCGGCAGAAAAAATTGATCCTATTAGAAAGGTAGGATATATAAAGGGAACCCCATGTAAATAAAGACACTCACCTGCAAAGAGTCATCACACTACAAATGGGAAGAAATCCAGATCTAGTGTTGGAAAACCTGGAGGAGGGGAAAGATATGACCTAAACAAAGTTACAGGGGAAGTTACCAGTGGTCATTCTATATTTGGGAGCCTCAACCAAGGGAAGTAGGGAAGTGGAGTTAATCGATCTAGATCTTATGCTACAATGGTATACAAATAAAAGGAGAATGTCAGAAATTTTGAAAAACCATTAAAGCCATCCCAGAAGACTCCCATATAGAAGATAGAAGAGGATCTAATGCAAAAAGTACTCAAGGAGGAGGAAAATATATCTCAACTTGGACTCATTTGCAGGTTTCACAAGTTTTGGCCAAAAAATTCTCATCTCTGTGATTGGATTTAACAAAGATGGAGTGAAAATATTAAGTGTAAGATTGAACTTTACCCCTATGCTAAAGATTATTTTATTACTATTTTTGAAACCATTGAGGATAAGGATTTAATATTTAACCAGTATTAGGTTTGGGAGGAACATGGACTCAAGTTTAAGCCATGGTATATGTATTTTGACCCCCTAAAAGACTCCTTTAATACCTACCCAATTTGGATCCTCTTTCCAAGGATTCCATTGTAGCTCTGGAACATATCCTACCTCATTTCCATAGGAGATAACCTGGGATTGTTGGACCCTAAATATTGGCTAAGTACCAAGAGGCACATGCACATAGGACCAGTGAGAAGAAGGGTGCTCAGGGGAAACCACATAGGACAAAGAGATTTAAGAAGGGTTTAAGTGAAACAAGGGTGCACGTTGGAGGTAGAATATGTGTTTAAAGGACTTAGCCATATTTGGTGTTCTAGAGGCACTTGAGGAAAAATGTGAGGACCCAACTAGGCATGATGAGTGGATGAGGGTGCTAGCCTAGAACCATGGAGGTCAAGAAAGGGATATTCCCTGCAGGGAATATTCCCAGAAGACGTTCTTATAGAGAGTGGAGGGTTTTCAAAGGGATAAAAATTCACCTACGGAGGACCACATCAAAAATTGGCACATGATCTGTGCTTAGAGAAGGCATGACGGTGGATGCTGATATTATATAAAGAAATGTTTGGGCCAGAGACAAAGACATACGAGAGATAACCATGACACTAAGGCAAAAATACATAAAGTAACAAAGTGTTGCAATAATGTTAGGGTTTAGAGCACTTAGTGATAGAGGGTTGTAAGGGATTCCATAAGCATATGTATGGACACTGGAATTTGTAACAAGGGATAAAATGGGAAAAAAATATAGTTAGGATCTCATAACAGGAGGGTTTTCAAGAGACAAGTCTCTGTCATTTAATATATATGGTCTGAGATGACCCTTTTGACTATAATGTGGCTACCAGAACTCTTTTAAATCAATATATATGTGGGTTCATTCTATATAACTTGTTTATGTGGGTTCATTCAATATATATCTTGAGGATATGTTTGGATATCCAAATGAGGTGCCTAATGAGATCTGGAATAGGTTTCCTAAATTTCAAGGAAATAATGTTATTAGTGGTGATCAAATTTTTTGGATGATGGAGAAAACTAGCGATGGAGAAAACTATGGGGATGCGGTTTCTGCAGTTCTGGCTGCAGAATGTCTGCAAACTAAGCTTAATATTGCTGAGGAGAGGCTGTTCTGTGGCCAGAATCGGTCGATTGAAAGCACGAGTACAAAAGAAAGGGAAAGCATTGTAAGTACTGTCAGTGTAGTTTCTACAGTTCTGGCCGCAGAAAGTCTACGCACTAAAGCTAAGAATGCTGAGGAAAGGCGGATCTCCGGCAAAAATCAAACGGCTACAAATGAGAATGTGGAAATGCCTAAATCCACATCTTTGGCCTGGAATAAGTTGCTACAAAGCCCTAGCACCAAGGTGGGTCTGAAAATTGCTGGATAGTTCACGTGGGAAAAGGACAATGAGGGTGCCACCTGCCTGAGGGTCCCAGATGGTTGTGTTGATAGAGCTTTAAGCAAAACGAATCTCTCCCTCATTGGTAAGTTTCTTGGCTCTAGACCTAATATTGATTTCATTAGAAAATGGGCTTTGAGAAAGTGGAAACCTAAGGGAGCCCTGAGCATTACCATCATGCCAAAAGGCTTTTTTCTGGAAAAATTTAATCAGCAAGAGGATTTGGAATCAGTGCTTCTGGGAGGACCTTGGTGGCTGGGTAATATGGGGCTCTTTTTGAAAAAATGGTATCCTGGATTTGACCCTAATACTGAGAATATAAACACCATCCCAATCTGGTGTAGGTTACCTGGACTTCCATTACATTTTTGGGATGATGAAATTCTACTAAATATTGTAAAATCCTTAGGTGCCCCTATCGGGCTAGATGGACCCGTGAGAAATAGATCCAGACTTGCTTTTGCTCGTTTATGTATTTTTTCTACAATGGATCAGGAGTTTCCGGAACACATAATCTTGAAGTCTAGATATGGGATTTGGACCCAAAAAATTGAGGTTGAAACTTTGAGGTGTAACAACTGTCATAGCATTGGGCACTCTGATAAAGGTTGTTCCAAGAAGAAGAATCCTGCAATGGAAGCTGAACAGCCTGTGGAGGACTCAGTTTGGAATAAGGATAGTAGGATTCCTAGCACGGATAGCTGGAATGAAAAGAAAGCTCCTAGTCAGAAGGAGTTGGAATTAAATAGAAAGGGGAAAAAAAAAGGGGCTTTAGAACTCAAATAAGGAAGCATCTGGTCTGGCGTCCCAAAGTCTCAGCAGCAGCTTTGCCTGAAGTACCGAGCAAAGAAAACCTGGAAAATCCTGTGAAGGTATTCATGGTGGTGAACGAGCAAGAAGGCTCTGTGAAGGTTAATATAGTCCCTACTGAGCAATCTCAAAGCAATTTGGAATTCGAGATAGATAATCTGATGGGTATCACTGAGGAAACTTCAAACAAGGAGTGCTCTGCTCCTAAAGAACCTTTGCAGAAAAACTCTCCTAGGGGAGATGGTAATTCTTTAGAAGATTTACTTCCTTGTTTCAGCAATATATCAGCGGTTTCACCTACTTGCTTCAGCACCAGAACAGCTGATATACACACATCAGACAGGACTCAGAAAGAATGTGAAGAGGGAGAAGTCACGCCCATCTTGGATGAGGAGGATCCAGATTCGGGATTCACAAAGGTTATTTCAAAAAAGAAAAAAAGAATAAAAGGCTTTGAATTGATCCCAGAATCACTTTACAGTGATAAGAAAAAAATAAAGATAACTGGGACACCTCCACATCCAGAACAACTAGATCTTCTACTAAATGAATAGTGGACTTTGGAGGAAGTACAAAAAGAGGAAGACCCTCTAAAAAGGCTCTTAGATCTAAGAGAACGGAGAGGGACATTGCAGATGGAGTTCAGCGCCAGTTGAACCATCAGGCAGTTCCAACCACCAAATATTCCAAATGAAGATTATTTCATGGAACATCCGAGGCCTAAATGGAAACTCCAAATAGAGAACCATCAAGGAGTTAAGGGACTCTAGTAATCCTAATATTTTGATTCTGCAAGAAACTAAGATGAAAGCTATGACCCTTGAAACTATTAAAAAGAGTTTCTGGGATATCTCTGAAATGGCGGTTGTTGACTCCCAGGGAGCTTCTGGTGGGCTGGCTACTCTTTGGGATAAAAGACACTGTACTGGTATGGTTCTTAATGCTAGTATTAATCATCTTGCAATCAAATTTGTTGCTTTTGAGAATAATGATGAATGGATCCTTTCTAACATTTATGCCCCTAATACGGTTAGTGGTAGAAGGAAGCTTTGGGCTGACCTTAAAACTGTCAGAAAACAACATGGTTCTGCTAACTAGCTTATTATGGGGGACTTCAACTCTCCTCTAAACCCAGGAGAAAATTTTGGAGGTACCTCCAACTTTTCTATTGGTATGGAGGATTTTGCTGATTTTATAGCTGAGCACAACCTCTTTGATGTGGATCTTCATGGGAATAAGTACACCTGGAATAATAGAAGGTTGGGGAAAGAGTTTATTCAGGTAAGATTGGATAGGGCACTAATTTCAGCAAGCTGGATTCTCAGTCAAGACTTTCACCTCTCCTCCTTGCCCAGAGTTGGATCGGATCATAATCCGATTGCTTTAAATCTTCTCAATTGGACTAAACTCACCAGAAGCTCATTCAAAATTGAAAAGATGTGGATGGAACATGACAATATATATGACAAGATAAAAGAATGGTGGGGATGGAATGGAGAAGGCACTGCTCAATATAGATTGGTCCAAAAGCTCAAAAATGTGAAAAAGCAAGTCAAAATCTGGAACAAAAGAGTTTATGGTAATGTTTTTGAGGAAAAAAAAAAGTTAAAGCAAAAACTTCAGGAGCTGGAATTAAAAATGGATACTATGGGGAGATCGGCTGAAGACGAAGTCAATGAAAAGAATATTCTTTCAGAGTTGCATACGATCTGCAGTCGAGAGGAATCTTTATGGAGACTTAAATCTAGAGCTATTTGGCTTAAAGAGGGAAACAAGAATATGAAGTTCTTTCATATGACCACTCTAAAGCACAGAGCTTGTAATAGGATCTTAGAAGTTTCTAAAAACAACGGAAATATCATAAAAGATCCCAATAGCATCAAGAAAGAAGCGCTTGAATTCTATAAAAAACTTCTTGAGGAGGGGAATATCAACAACTCTGAAGCTATTTCTTTTATGTTGGAGGCCATCCCCCAAAATAAAATTGAGGAACAAAATTTCAGAGATATCCACAAAGCGGTTACGCTTGAAGAGCTGCATAAAGCTATTTTTGCTTTAGAGGGTGACAAGGCTCCTGGGCCGGATGGATTTTCCATAAATTTTTTCCAGAAATTTTGGGAAATCTGTTCGACGGATCTTCTCAGAGCGGTGAATGAGTTCTTTAGAACGGGAAATCTTCTAAAAGAACTTAATAACACTCACATTGTGCTGGCCCCAAAAAAAATGGATGCTAAAGATTTCAAGGACTTCAGACCTATCAGCCTGGTGAATGCCATCTATAGAATTTTTACCAAAATTATTGCTACTAGGCTCCAGCTCATTTTGAATGAACTTATCTCAAGGCAGCAGAGTGGCTTCATCAAAGGCAGGATTATACAAGACGGAGTGATTATGGTTCATGAGACCATACATTCAATGGAAAATAATAAAAAGGCGAGTATGGTCCTCAAGCTGGATATGAATAAAGCTTTTGACAAGGTCTCTTGGGCTTTCCTTGACAAAGTCTTAACAAAATTCGGGTTTCCGGAAAAATTTAGAAGAATTATTAAGGCTTGCATATCCACGGCCAGATTTTCTGTGGTTGTTAATGGTGAACCAGTGGGTTTTTTCACTAGCAGCAGGGGACTAAGACAAGGAGACCCCATCTCCCCCTTACTTTTCATTCTCTTGGCTGACAACCTCAGTAGAACAATTGGTAAAGCGGTGAATGACGGACTTTTAAGTGGCTCCAAGCCCACCTCCATCAGTCGAGCTGTCTCCCATCAGTAATTTGCGGACGACACTATCCTTCTTCTTCTGGAATCTGTCATTGAAGCCAAGGCTACCAAGGCCTTGCTGAGGCTCTACGAATTTGCTTCTGGGTAGGAGATCAATTATGAAAAAAGCACCATCTTCTTCTTCAACACTCCTGAGAAAAGACAGCTTAAAATAGCTAAAATTCTGGGCTGTAAAATAAGTGAGCTTCCAGCCACTTACCTGGGGCTTCCTCTCGGCACTAGGAAAGTCTCTTGCAAGGTGTGGGATGATTTATTGGAGAGATTCCAAAAAAAATGGCTGGTTGGAAAGGAGCCATTTTATCTAGTGCTGGTAAGTGCCTGCTCATCAAAAGTACTCTCCAAAATCTACCAATTTATATCATGTCGCTCTACAAGATCCCCTCCTCTTTCAGGGATAAGATTGAAAGGATCCAAAACAAGTTTTTATGTCAAGGCATGGATGAGAAATTCAAATTTCACTTAGTGGCTTGGGATAAGGTTTGCACCCCGAAGTTTATGGGAGGTCTGGGTATAAAAGACATTGAGAAAATGAATGAGGCCCTCATTGCTAAAATGGGCTGGAGAATGCTGACTGAGAAACAACCCTGGATAGATTTAATTAAAGAAAAATACCTAAAGCATCAATCTTTGTACTCCTTTCTACTTGATGAACAACTCCCCTATGGTTCCATTTTTTGGAACAATTTGGTTAAAAGCAGAAATTTCATCAGGCTGGGCAGTAAATGGAAAGTGGGGGATGGTAGGGACATAAACTTCTGGGAGGACAATTGGTTTAATGGAAATCTCATGGAGAGTTTTGGGATGGCCAAGGACAGTCTTATAAACAAGTATGACATCAAAATCAAGGACTATAGTGAGGAAAATGGTACCAGAAAGAAGTGGAAAAAAACTTACTGTTGAGAGAAACGATCTGAAACAAATTACTTCCTCCCTTAAAGATCATTTAGATCTTATTCCATTAAGTCAGATGGATTCCAAGGATGAGCTGGTATGGATAAACTCCAATGACGGGAATTACTCTGTCAAAAATGGATACAATAACTTCTTTCATTGTAATCAAACAGAGTTCAGTTGGAACAGGATTTGGATGTCTGATTTAACTCCCAAAATAAATTTTTTCCTTTGGCTGGTCTATCAGAGGTAGAATTCTTACTAATGACAATCAGATGAGAAGAGGATTAATAATCCCTAATAGGTTCCATCTTTGTAAGAAATATTCTGAGGATATCAACCACCTGTTCATACATTGTGAGTATTCCACTAGAATTATGGAGTTTTTCCCTTTCTAAATTTGAAGCTCTCTGGGTGAAGCTGAAGGATCTCAATCAGCTATGAACTCAATGGAACCCACCCTTTAGGCATTGTGTTGTTAAAAGGATCTGGAAGCTGGTCATCCCTCATTTAATCTGGAGAATATGGAAGGACATAAATGATATTATCTTCAGAAATAAAAAGAAAAACTAAAAAATTAGTATTGGGAAAATTTCTAATGGTATCAAAGAGAATATTATTGGATTTAAACCCCCCAAGAATAAGAGATATCCAGAAAATGAAGAATACATTATTTCCAACTGGCAGATTGGATCAATTAATAGTTGGAACATTCCCGGGAATAGCATTGATAGATCTTTGATTAAATGGTATCCTCCTGATCTAAATTGGTATAAGTTGAACTTTTATGGGGCCTCTAAGGGAAACCCTGGGATTACGGCAGGGGGAGGAGCAATACAGGATCATAAACGCAATCTGATTGTTGCGTATGCTGGTAAAATGGGAATTCAAACTAATCATTTTACTGAAGCTTTATCTGCTCTTTGGGGTCTGAGAATTACCCAGGCACAAAATATTCAGAACCTCGTTATTGAAGGAGACTCCCTTAATATCATTAATCTTCTTAAGCAGTGCTCATCTCCAAGTTGGAGCATCAAGGAGTTTATTGCATAATCCATAAGTATTATTCATACTTTCAATAACATCAGGAACATGCATACCTACAGGGAGGGTAATAAATTGGCGGATGTGCTGGCAAATTATGGCATTAATATTAATCTTACAGTTTAGGACAATAATAGCATACCTAAACAGCTTCATAACAGCATTCAGGCAGAACTCCATACGTAAGCATTATCCAGAAATGAGTTATGAATTTTGGGTGTGGATCAAATTCAAAAATTACTCCCACACATGTTGATTTAAAGTATTGGTTTATGCAAATCATGTCTAATAATCAAGATAGTGTGAATCATATGGGGAATTTCAAGTGGAGATACACGGTTTTGAAAATCGCGCATGCGGGATACGTTGTGACTATTAAAAGGAAGATTCAAAACCTCCACAGAAACCAAAGGTGGCGATAAAGTGATTGATGACAGGGAGAGGGCTATTCTCAAATGCGTTTTTCAGCAAGCTCAAATCAGCAGACACGCAACCACATCGTGGGAATAAGCAACGACTCTCATTTCCAATTTAGTGCAGATTACTATAGAAAAAAGTGGACTGGCTTTAGCGATCAGTTAGGAATTAGTTACAATCAGTTCAAAACAGAGAAGATGGGGGTCCTCCTTATCAAATTGAGCCTAGTATGGACCCAGACTGGAAAGATAATATAGAGATGTGGAGCATTCTTAGCAAGGGTGGCATAACAAACTTCATGGAAAAAGTTCAGGGGTATGACCAGAGCATCTCTGTGTGCATTTTGCAAAGGATTGGAAGGAGAGGACAGTGGATTATGGGGGGTAGAAGGTCTTAATAAATGAAGAGCTTATTGCTGAAGCGACCAGCCTTGGCTTGGAGGGCTTCAGATTCTTCAACAAAAGGGTCGATAGAGATGTTGAAGAAAGAATATTTGTTGAGGGAGAGGAGAAACTGACCCACATAACAGCAGGCCTGGTTGTTAGCTTGATCCCTCTGTCATATGATGAAGTAACCCGCATGATGATACGGTTCATTTCCTTAGAAGGAAGGTTTGTCACTGTTCCTGCGAAACACCTTATTTTTCTTAACCACTTTCGTAGGGATCGTTTGGTTTGTTTTCCCCATTACTTGTTGAACTCTCTTGAACGCTCCATTCTTGAGTTTCAAAACCATTCCTGGGCGGTTCCTTTACACCAAGGGCTCATTTTGTTGTTGCACAAATGCTATCTCCTCAGGTTTCATGGTCTCCCATCCTCCCCTAGCTTGATTCCCCCTTTGCTGAGCTCTACTGTTGCCAGTCTTATTTCTCCTTTCTCTGCCCCCGCCACCGCTACTGTCACCCCCATCCCGGTCGTTCAGGCCTCTTCTCCCATTCCCCCTTCTGATGCTCCCACCCCCCCACTTGGCCTCTACCTCGTGGAGACTAGTTACCAGGGCTTCTAGGAAGCTTAACCTTGAGACCCTTGCTGTTGAGAAGGGTTCTCATGAATTTGAAATAGCTCATGACCTCCTACATATCAGCAGTGCCAGCCCCTGGGAAGTGCAATTGGAAAGCCCTACAAAAAGGCTAGAAGCCTTAGAGGCTAGAAATGAAATTGTTGAAGGATGAAGTTAAAAACTTGACAAAATAGAAAGGAAAGAGGAAGAAGGAGGAGGAGGAGGATGTGGACAACAGCCAAATTGATGATATATACAAGAAATTTCACTCCTTGGACTCCCTCTTAGGGAAGGCCAAAACTAGGCATGATTACAACATTGCCATCTTTAGGGCTATTAAGGAGTTCATTGAGCAACACGTCAGAAGTGTCTCCAACCTAAGCGGAGTGCCGGAAACTCTTTGGGGTACTGATAAGGAAAGAAAGAAGACCTTGGAGCAGTTGGATTCTAATGACGCTGCCCATATGACTACTTTGAGTATGTTTAAATCCTGGAAGAATATCAAAACCATCATAGACAAAGCCACTAAGAAGTAGCTGTAGATGCTTCTGCTGTCCTTGTTTGTTTTTTTGCTGTTTTTTTACGGATCCTTTACTGCTTTTTTGCAGTAATTTTTCTGTTTTGTCTCATCTTGGTAGCTATTTTTTAGCTACTTTGAACATCATTGTAAAATTTGGATTCTGATCCTTTTCTCTCTGGTTCTCTTGCTTTTTCTGGCTTTTAGGTCTTCTTTTGTAAACAAGGGTATAGTCCCTTTTAAAAAACTATTTGCCAATAATAATAAAAAACTTGTTGATGGCTGTAAACCCTCATGTTATATGACTTAGCATGGCTCATATCTAGTTTATTATACTTATTACAATGTTATTTAGCTTCTGTAATGAATTAATGTGTAGATCTATTAGTTGCATCTTCTACCTTTTAAGTAAGTGAATGTGCTTCTACTTCTGAAAATAATTTTCCATTAATGGTAGAATATTCTCACAAAGATCACATAAAAGAGGGGCTCGACACCTGCGCATGCCTCGGGTGAGAGCCTAGCTCCCACTACATGGTAGGCCGACGTGCTTGGGGTTAGAAATAAGTATTAAGGGTAAGTAAAATTGCTACATCTTGTCTCCTATAAACCTGTGACCTCTGGTGGAGGAGGAGGATGGTGGACATTACGGATGAAAAGGACAGGGAAGAGAGATGACTTAAGTATAATGAAGCTCATGAAAGGGATTTAGATATATAATGTGAAGTTACAGGAGAAATATATTTATGGAGGTAGACCTTGTAGGAAGGAATTGAGGTTCATGCGGAGGACGTGGAGCTTGAGTAGTCAGTTTTATCCCATCTTGGATAGCATGAGAGAGATACCCCTTCAGTTTTTTATGAGAGCTCATCAGTTAAAGAAAGGAGAGTCATCATCGTGCATCTGAATCCACCTGGTGACCAACCCATGGCACTTAGTTTTCCAAATCTAAAGATAAGTATTACAAACCCAATTGGTATTAGTGGAAGTAACCAATCAACACCTAGGATGTATAACTTTTCATTTGGCACATATATGGTTGCACAATCATTTCCTGTGTTTAGAGCTATATTATCTGGATCGACATTTCAGCAAAGTACAAGTACAAAACTCTTTGGTATCAGTTTGGAAGCGGTGGGGGATACACGTCTAATAGCGGTGAAATATCACAGACTATTGACACATAGTTCAACACAATAATGGGTACATAAAACACGACCACTTCATGACCTTTACTAGCTACAGGAGGTGGATCTGGTGGGTCAGGTGGAATAGAAACTAGTAGACCTAGTGAACCTGGCAGATTTGGAGGATCTGGTGGGTCAGGAGGGACAGGCATTGGTGGATCTAGTAGATCCGGTGGTGGAGGAAACATTGGAGGGAATCCAGGTTCTGGATCAGCCAAACAAGGGCCTCAACCACCTCAGCAAGTATTTTTTAAAATGTATTTGCATCTACTAGAAAACAAAGGTGTTGAGGATGTTACAGAGCATGTACACAAATGTGAGCTACTATGGTGCACGAAGGGGATCACTACCCCAAAACAAAAGGCAAGTCAGTTTGTAACAATGTTGTAAGGGCACACACATATTTGGTACCATAAGTATGACCCCCATCAGATAGTAGTAGATTATACCGTATTGTGTAATGCCTTCTTAGTTGAATTCCATATTTTGAAGTTTGAATAGAAGAACATTAACGTGATAAACGAGATTCAACAAGGTATGGCAGAGAGTGTGCGGGAGTATGACGTGCATTTTAAGACTCTCTTATAAAAATTGTCTTTTGATATTCATCCTTCTTAGTATGCTCAATGATTCGTTGGAGGAATAATAATGCCTTTCAGGAGAGCACTTTCACATAAGACTTTCATAGACCCACGTGAGGACTTGGAGGTTAACCTGTGCGTTGAGGCTGAAGGAAGCATGGATACTGATGTTAGTCCCTTTCTTGAACCTTAGATTGCTGTAATGGCAAATCACTTGGAGAAGCTATATGCAAACTCAGCCCATGAGACTTGCAGTGGCCTATGGTGCACGAATTGTGAGGTATAGGGGCATATGAAGGATAGTTGTCCTTGGAGATTCGTACATGCCATGATGGTAGACTATGATGTTTTCCACAAAGATCATGATGCAAGTAGGTGTCCACTACTACAACGCGTGATTCATAAGAATGTGTCTTACTATTGCAAGATTTGCACCTCTACTACTCATGACACCAATAATTGTAGATTAACTAACCAGATACATGATGCCATTAATATTGGTGTGCGCTAGACCAACGTTGTAAACAATTACAAGGATGATGGTCACACTATGAAGGATGCATAGATGGAGGAGCTCGTGGAAGAAGCTTTTGCGGAGGATTTAGAGGCCATGGAAATCATGGAGGTGGAAGAGGTGAATTCCAAAATGGAACTTGTTATAACTATGGGTCCATAGAGCATTACAAGTGTGAATGTCCTGATCTGATACAATGTTCATGATGTGAGAAGAAGCCCAAGTATGATTAGTGCTCAGAGCTATTTGACCACATGAGCCAGCAAAAATGAAAAGAAGAGGGCGCTACGATGGTAAGCATTAAGAAATCAGACTCACAATGAATGCCAAGGGTGGCGCGTGAGTCAGAATTAGAACTTGTACTGGTGATGACTTGAGCTGAGGCTACATACACTAGGGAGATACCAAATCAGATACCAATGATTACAAGAGAAGAAGTGATGTATGGAAAGTAATCGGACCCTACCCATCAAAAGTAATTTTATCAAAAGACCATGGATGTAATCAAGAGTCTTCAAGGGGAAATTTAATATCTAAAGGAGTAATCTAGGAAGTTGAGGAAGAAGAAAACTGCCGAGGTCTCTCAGTCAGATATTTATGATGTCAGGGAGGTGTGTAAGATGTTGTGCTAAGAGAATATCATTCCTCTATTAGGAGAATGGTTAAGGGATAAGATACCAAGCGCTGGAGTAGAGTGCGAGAGGTAGGTTTTGCATTCTAACCTTCCTCCCCACAGCCTTGACTACGATAAGGAGATTACCTTGAATGCAGTTTTGATGGATGGATCCTAAGCACTATTTTGATTAACACAAGTGTGGAAGTCAATGTTCTCACTCTGGATGCCTGGAATCAAATGAGAAGGCCCCCATTACGATCATCTTCAAATGTGGTGTATATGGCCAATAAGAAAAAGGCAATTTCCATTGGTGTTTTAAAGGATGTTGTTATTACTATCCAAGGGGTGAAATTCATAGGATACTTCAAAGTCTTAGCACTTATTGAGGTGAAAAACTTTCCAGCGCTACTTGGGTGCCCCTGGTGCTATAAGAACAATGTTGAATTACGTTTCAATAAGGGGTATATAAGTTTTCAGAACAAAGAGGAATGTGTTATCATTCCTTTGACGGATGGGAAGTCAATGTCCTATATTGATACTTTAGGAGAAGAAGACCTGAACAAAATTTATGTGCACACTATCCGGGACCCTGAAGTTGTGCAATAAAAAAAGGAGAGCATTATTTAGTGGGAAGATTCTCAATCTCTAAGTGATAAAACTAGTGTGGCATGTGATAATTGGGCATATGGGACATATGAGTTAGTCAGAAGGTAGTTAAGAGGCTCTGTGACAAGAGTAACAAAGGAACACTTAGTCAAGCACTTACGAAGAAAGAATTTACCAAGTTATCATAGGGGAACCAACCCTGATGTTTTCATGTGAGAAATGGATACCCAGTGGAGATGTGGGATTGAAAGGAGAAGGATGCTTAGCTATACCTTACTCAGGACCGCATCATGTTGATGGGTGACCCATCATGATAATCTTCTAGAGTTCCGCTAAGTGAGAATCATGTTCTCTGTTAGGTTTTTATGGAGAAATGCACCTACTATCATATAAAATTGTCATGGGAAGGAACCCACCTCATTTCACATCCAAGCATGTGAGAAGGCCTTGATGGAAGGCATAGAAGCCTTGCCACCTTCTTTATGGGTGCATAAGTTATACTCCACCTTACAAGGTTGTGCCTGTGCATGGTACATTCACTCAAAGATGCATCATCAGAAATGAAACTGACAGGAGTTGATGGCTGACCTCCTTCAAGATTTTGAATATCAGAGTACTAAACCATTGGTGGATGAGGTGTTGTAGGTTGTTAAGTGCTTAACTATGGGAGATAGTGTTATACCAAAGGCTAGAATACTAAAATTATTGGGTAAACCAGGCTTAAAAGCACACTTTGATGAGGAAGAATTAGAGGAGATACAACTTCAGCACGCATGCATGGAAAACAAGAAAGGAAAATTGGTCTATGTGATCGATGGTGAAGAAGTGGAAAATTTTGATGTTAATTGTTGGTGCTCAATCTGGTCTCGCCCCGTTTGTCATTAAAATTCTTCATTTTGTTGGCTCTGTTATCTTTTCTATCTCCCCGTATTGATGCATAATAAATCTTCCCTCCATTTGGTTGCCATGATTAGTCCCTTCCTTAGTTGAGGATCACTTAAAAGACCAAAATTTGTTTTTCATTCCTCTATCCATGTGAAAGAGTCTATAACTAAGGCGTAAAACTCGAGTTTTTTCCTTTTCTTCAATTTTCCAATCACGTTTTATCGTCCCTATCATTTATGTCCCAAATATTTGTGAAAACATGATTGGATGTAGCTTAGTGGATCATATTTAGGCCTTATAACATTACCAAATTCTCTGTCCTTGAGGAAAGATTCATTTTCGAGCTCAAATGGTGATTTTCCTGCATTTACGGTTTAATGGGTGTGTTTTTCCCAGTCAAATTTACATCTTAGCATCAGTGCAAATGTGGCCCTTTTTGGTTGGATGTGGCTTGGTGGGGCACTTTGAAAACTCTAAGACTTGCTTTGACTCAAATGTTGTCCACGTGGAGGGTCAGCGCTCATTTGAAAATCCTCCTTTTGGTTTGGCCTTAGAGTTGTGCCGGGGAGACACGTGGAAGTTTCCGCTACCTTGCCCAGAATTTTTTTTTTTCATGTGGCCGGTTAAGTTGTGGCATACCATGGACACGTGGAAGGTAGGTGCTCATTTGAGGATCCACCTCGGGGTCCCACCTTAACAATTGTGATAGGGAGACATGTGGAGGCTTCCGTCAGCTCCGCTCTTTACTTAAACTTTCCAAAGCAATTTTTAAAGGCCTAGGACACATGGAGGGACCGCGCCTATTTGGGGACCGGCCGCTAAGTTTTATTTTGAAGAAGCATCAAGAGAACACTTGGAGGCTTCTGCTCACTCTGCCCCTGCTTGAAATTTTCAACGGCCAAAGAAGAATGTCTCAGACCCTAGACACATGGCGTCTTCCACTGATCCTTCAACATTTTTAACAAACTCTGCCAGACTAAGACATGTGGTGAGCCTGCGCTTCTTTGGGGTCTATTCTTTTGGGGAATATCTATAAATGCACCATTGAGACACATGGAGGCTTCCGTTGGCTCCTTTTTGTGCTAAGACTTTTCAAAGGCCAAAATGTGTTTTTCTTGGGCCCAGGCCACGTGGAAGGTCTGCGCGTGTTTGGAAACATGCCCTTGTACTTATCCTTTGTAGTTGTTCCAAGGAAACACATGGACGGATATGATATAAAGTAGAAAAGGGGTAGAATCAATGGTTGTTGTGTATTGCGTCTATTTTTCTGCCATTTTTTCTCTAAGACTCCTGGAGACGTGAATATGCATTGGTTTCGATCATTTTTGATGAAATTATTGGTCATTTTATCTGCAAAGTGCCATTAAAACTTAAATTGTGAGTCCAAGGATTCTTAAGGTCGATATTTTGAAGATGGAATTACTCAGGCACTTGTAAAAATGAGAATTACCAGATAAGATGGATGTGGGAAAGAGTTGCACAGGAAAGAAAGGGAAAAGGATGAAATGATGGAGGTTGCAGGCACAAAAGGTGAAAAAGGCATTTCCTTGAGAGCAAAAACGGATGACCTGTCAATTTCAGCTATGCAGAGCCTCCGGAAAATGATTAAAAAGGGGATCTCTCGCATGACAGAATCAGAATGATTAGAAGGATTGCCAAAAATTTGTGGCATGGCATCCTAGTCATTAAGCAGGGGCCCAAGAAACGTGATCAGTTCACAATTGGTCCACCTGGTAGCTTTCGGATGTGAATTTGTTAAATGTCACTTTCCGAGGAGAATTATTAACAAGAAAAGTTCCCTCGAATATTCTTCTCTTTTTGGGGGGAAAATTGAGTGAGTAAAATGTATAAATGCAATGAGAATACTCTTGCAAAGGGTCAGGGGGTTGAATTTTGAAGAGAAAATTTGAGAAAACCGTCTTTCCTAAGAGACCAATTTGAGATAACCCTATTAATTCTTTCTATGTTATATTTTCTATCATGTCAAGTTGGTTTCAGATGTATAGCCATTGACGAGCACTTAGATTGCTCTGGAAGCTTTCCCTTGCTGATGAATCTAAGCAATTTTGAAGTTAATTTGTGTTAAATCTCTAGAAATTTGTGTCTGCTTTATTTCAAAATGTTTGAAAGTAGTTTTTCTTGTTCCTATTGCAATCTTACATTGAAATTTTTGTGAAATCACACAGAATCTTGTCCATGTGACAACTTAGTGGCATTTACAGTTTCATTTCAAGAAGAGCCTTCATCTTGTGATGAGATAAAAAAATTTAAAATCAATTCACAGTCATTTGTTACTAAGGATTGTTTGTAAGTATTTAGGTGTACCTTAGGTGTGATTAATCAAAGACTGTGGTGTTTAATTGAGTCTCTTAACTCGAGCCTTTGCGTTAGAGTCTCAAAGATTGTGTGAAAATATGCTGATCTGGGCCTCCATTGAAGCACACCTTCTGGTTGAAGGAACATCTTAACTATTATGAAGATTTCTGTTATTGAGTTACCCATTATTGTGAAGTTTCTCAAATACTTGGTATAATCAACTTTATCTTGCTTGATCTCCCACCAAAATCATTTAAAAACCATGAATCACTCCTGAACTACCCCTGTTTTCCCTGTATATTAATAAAGGAACAAAATCTATTTACTAAAATGTGTAGAACAATCAGGATTTCTTAATGTCTTCAGTAACCTTAGCCTTGTGTTGAAAGTATCTCCATATTTTAGAAGTGAAAACTCTTAAGAGTTAAAGTATGGAGCATTGACCGTATTTTCCCAAGGATTTTTTCATAAAATTTGTCCAAAAGAAGGATATCTCCATATCCTTCATCAAAAAGAGGTTAAAGTAAGGGTCCTCTCACCTTAGTCGAAAGGCACAACCTAAAGTAGTGAGGACAAGTCAAATACTCTTAAGGTGTTATCCATCTCTCCACAAATCTAAGTGACAAAGGGCCAGTTAGATCTAATCCTTGGCTACAAACTGACACACACTATGATCTATTTGTCTCTAAGCTCCATGTCCAATCCGTTTTGCTTCCAAGCTTAAAAGGGAGAACAAATTTGGATACCAACACCATTGGCACTACTGTCGGGGAATCTTTAATGTATTTGAACAAAGGTGTACACGTGTAAACCCTGGTAATGCTTTTTACAAATTTTAAAGTGCAAGTACATTGCTAAAAAATCATTATCTGTTCAAATTTGTAAGAATTATTCAAAATTGTGTCTTCTAAGTGCAATATTTAAAGCTTATACATTTATTGCACTAAAGTTTTTATCATCATTGATAATTTTGGGTAAAAGAAGAGAAGATCTTGTAAGTTTTGCATGAATCTAGTATTGACAAACATTTGATAGGTATTTCATAGTGCATTTTCACAAACTAAGGTGAAAATCCTTAGTGGCGAATCTATGTTGTTTAAATTTTTAATAAATACCAATGTTTTAACATATATCAAATAAGATTTGTCAATAATCTTTGCAAAAATGGAAGGAAGAAGATCTGTCTTTGCCAGGGACCCTAGTAGAAGGTTTTTTCAAGAGTTGGGAGAGTCTAATTTAGAAGGAAGAAGAGTTTGGAAGGTTAATGGAGATCAAACATCAAGAAAATAGATCTCTGTTGGTGAAACTGATCAGCCTGTGATTGAAGATTGAAATATTTCCTCAAGTGCTTCTGAATTAGGTAGCCTCTTTGTTGAATTGAATTCTCCATCTGGAGAGGGTCCTTCTTTGGTATTTGAAATATTTTCCTCTCAATCTGCCCCGGTATTTTCCAAATCTAATAGATTTTTCCAAGAAACGAAGCCTTTAGAGGGCAGTCATTCTGAGAATTGCATCCATGTACCACACAGACCCTTCACTCCTCATCATTTTGTTTCTCCTATAAGATCACCTCCTCAGAATAATATGGCTCATCCTCCACCCAGACCTCCATTTTTTGTTAATAATTTTGGTCCCATCATTTTTAGAGGTATGGCTAGCTATCCAAATGTTGTGCCACAAGATGTAAGAAACATATTGCCTAATTTCAAGGAAATAATGCAATCACTGGTGAACAAGACTTGAAGCTCTTTGTCAATATAATGGAGGACTTTGAAATAGAATTTGAGGATGTGAACATTAAATTGTTTATCCATAATCTGGAGGAAGATGCACGAGACTAGTATAAATCTTTACCAGACAATTCCATTGATTCATGGATAGAGATGAAGAATGCTTTTAGATTGTAGTATGGAGATAAAAAAGACCCAAGGTTTCTTTTATCAGAATTTCAAAATATAAAAAATAATCTTAACGAATCAGTGCATGATTTTAATACAAGATTTAACAAAACATTGAGAAGACTACCTATTAATTTGAGGCCATGTGATGAATCGTGTCTAATAAAGTATTCATATGCATTTGATAAGAAATATGCTTACTATTTAAGGGATAAGAACCATGAAACTTTGAGGCAGGCCTTTACCATGGCTCTACAAATTAAGAACAACATTAAAGTAGTTAGAAAACCTCCTAAGAGGGAGGGTGTTAAACTGATCAACCTAGAGAATCCTCAATCAAGTAAGGTTGTGGATCTTGAGGAAGTTGTAGAGGCTTTGGATGGAGATGTCAAAGAAATATCTTACAAGCTAGCCAAGTCAGAGAAAGGAATTGGACAAGGTTCTCAAGGTCAGCATAGGCAAGAAGGACAAGATAGATTTACAAATCATCCTAGAAATGATCAGAGATCTAATGAAAGAGGTAAAGGTCCCATGGGAGCTAGACAACCCCAAGCTAGGGAAATTAGAGTAGTGCCTGACCCTCTAAATGCCAGAGTTGTTGTTGAAGAGGAAAATGAAATTGATTGGTGTGACAAATGTTATTTACCCCACCCACCATGTGAAGTAGATCAACAAGTTGAAGAATCTGGTGATGATGAAGACACTAATGATGATGCATACATGGTGGGCTCCTCTATAAGCTCACAATAATGACCAACTTCAACTGAAGTAATAAGTTTAAGAACTGCTGCAAGGTTTTGGGATTGCATTCACCGGGTACCTCTTCTTCCTCCCTCTGACACTTTAGAAATAGATATGGTACAAACTTTTGAACTTCCTAATAATTATTTTGAGTACCTAAGAGCTCTAATGATTATGAAGTATGATGGACGAATCCCATTACAAGAGGATAGGTAGTTGTTAATTAATGTTGTTGTTTCCCAAGGAAAAAAGTATAACACAAGAAGTAAAGTTGTCAAAGGGGCAGGGCCTTAAGCCAAACCAAAAACCCCATGTCTCACCAATTTCCCAAAAGAAACTCCAAAGAAATATGCATCTGGCAAAGACTTTGTTTTCTCAAGCAAAAATGGTGTTCCCACCCATGCCCAAAATGTGAAAAATCTTATGTCATCCGCTGAGTTTGTCAATTTTTATCCAAATGTTGCTTTGCCCAAATACATTCCTTTTGACATTTCCCAAGTCTTGAGTCATATCAAGATTTATGTCCCAATTGTTGAACTGCTTAGGATTCCCAGGCACAAGAAGAGGGCCTTTGAGTATTTGGGATTGTAAGAAGAAAAGAATACCCAAGGAAAAAATGTGAACAGTATTGAGACTCCTCCTACCATTTCAGAGTTGAAAAAACCCCAAGTATTGGAAGAAATAGGTGAACCACCTAAAGTTTACTTGGGAACATCTTTGTTTGAGTCTCAATTAAATTCTGATCCATTATTTACAATGCTTATATTTAAGGACAGATTCTTGCACAATTGTATATTTGATTTTGGAGCATCATGCAATGTTATGCCTCAAGAGGTCATGAATGAATTGAACATTAAAGTGATAGCAGCTTATGGAAAGTGTACTACATTGGATTTTAGAGAGGTGTTAGTTATAAGATGTGTAAAAGGTTTTGTGGTACAACTTGTAGCTTATCAGGGTAAGAACTCAAAACTTGATGTTGTTATTGTTGATTTCCCTACCAAATGTGGCATGATGTTATCAAGAAAGTGGACTGCAAGTGTTGGTGGAAGTGTTCATATGGATATGTCTTTCACCACCATTCCAATTAAAGGCAGCCTTGTAAATATGTATGGAGAGAAGAAGATGTTGCACCTCATTAAAGATCCCAATAATGCTTCTTATGAAGTGTTGTATGATGATGTAGATGTTGATAACTTTTTTATATTTGCTGATGGCAAAGAGCACAAGATTGATCAATGTAAATTTCTTGAATAAGTAGGTTTTCCTTGGACCTTTTTATTTGATGGAGCTTGTTCCAAGTTTGGAAGTGGTGCTAGTATTGTTCTGCTTTCTCTAGGCCAGGAAGAGTTTGTTTTTTCTTTCAAACTCAACTGTGAATGCACTAGCAACATTGCTGAATATGAAGCATTGTTATTGGGTTTCAGAATTGCATGGAAATATGGTATAAATGATATCATTGTCAAAGGATATTCAGAACTGATTGTCAAGTAGATTAGAAAATTGTATGCTACTAAAAATTAAAGAATGAAAAAATACAAGAATGCACTCTGGGATTTGATTGAAATGTTTGACTCATTTAATATTGTGCACCATAATAGAAATTTTAATGTTTTTGTAGACAAGTTAGCAGTGTTAGGATCTAGATTTGGAAATTGTACATTATATCCATTTTGTGAGTATGATGTTGAGATACTAACAAGGCCATCTGTCCCTTACAACGTTAAAAATTGGCAAGTTTTTGATGATGATGCCCAGGTGAAATAGTTTCTGTAGAACCAAGGTGAGTTTCCTGACCAAAATATATATTGGGAACCAATGGTGTGTGTTGTTGAAGGAAAGGAAACTTTATTTGGCAAAGACATCATCCAGCTGAAGACAAATAAAATTCCTAGAGGTTTGGTGGAACTTGAATCAAACTTTGACAATGTTGATTGCATTATTAACAGAAGTTTTTCCGTTTGCAAGAGATGTGGAAGAGCATGACTTGGGCATAAAGGAAAAACCATGTAAAATCCTGTTAGGAAGCAAAAGAAATGAAGAGAAGCAAACCTATGTTCAATTGTTGAAGAAATATCAAGAATTCCTAGCTTGGTCTTACTCTGAGTTGAAGGCATACAGGGAACATTTTTTCCAACATGAAATTCCTCTCAAATCTAATGCCAAGCCTTTCAAGCAGAAATAGAGGCCGACCAATCCACTCCTTTCGTTGAAGATGCAAGAAGAATTGAATAAGTTGAGGGATGGAGGAATCATTCAGCGCACAAGGTACTCATCTTGGGTTGTATTCTTAGTATCTGTTAGAAATAAGAATGGTGATATAAGGTTATTTATAGACTTTAGGAACTTAATAAAACATCATTGAAAGATAATTACCCTCTTCCAAACATGGAGAATATGCTACAGTTGGTAATTGGTTTTGAATTATTATCCACTTTTGATCAGGGGATATTTTTTAGTGTCAAAAGTTCCCTAAACTTCCCTAGACCATTCCAATGTAGTAGAGCCGTTTAGAGAGATGCCTTTTACGACTATGAGAATGATCAGACGGACAAATTGAGCTCAAGTTATGTTCGGTCAAAGTTCAGTCAACCAGGGGAAGTCAACTTTGGTCAACAGATACAACAAGTGGACCAATAAGCAAGGTAAACATGTGGTACATTGAACTCAAGATATAGAATCAAAATTGGTCAATGTTATTTTATTTTTGGTGAACAAAATCATGGTCCATGTGTATACGAGCTCAATTGTCCAAGTGGCTTTTAGACAGCATTTTGAAGTGGACCAAGGATCTAAAGTTCGTATGTCGAATTTCATATTGCATAGTCAATTATTTGTCATGGTCATTATGTTCCACATGACACACTCATGATGGCATTATTTTACATGGTTTTAGATGTTCAAACATAATAATAAATCCGCTATAATTCTCCTAACCACTTAATCCACTTAGCCACAAGACCATAAGCTTAAGTCCCATGTGGATAAAGAGGATTTTGTGGACAAAAGGCTTGTAGTGAAAGGCTTATCCTATCCGTTCCCACCAAGATGTGGGGTCGGTTATGGCTCCAATTGGTCCTTTGACCACTTTTAAACCTGCATGGGAAGGGGGATTAATAAAGCCCATAACCTCATCTCCTGCAAAAAATGTGGCCTTACCGATCCACCACCATCTTGAATAAACAAGTGGTATAAGGAGGAATACTCTGGTTGCTGGTACTCACTTATTTTGTAATAAACAAGGGGGTGCCATGTCTGTGTCAACGGAGGATAAGGAGGTAGTTCTAGAAAAGTACAATTTTGAAGGCCTTCTGCTCAGATTGGGAACTTGGAGTAAAAAGGTGAAATGACAAAATTTCTGAGAAGATTCAAATGATGTAATAATTTGATGTTTTTTTGTTGAGTTTTAACCTATTTTTGGAAGCTTTGAATGCAGTTTTTAACAGGGATCTACAAGACAGCTAGTTGGAAAACATGAATTTCAATGCACTTCTAGTCCGAAAAGTGACTTGGTGTAAACATGAAAAGTGTTCAGAATTTAGAGATGATCTCATATATATGATATTTTTTTTTCATAGAATTTTTGTAAATATCCATTTGTATTGTTTTTCTAACACAGTTGCAGGGAGATCACATTGTGAAAACATTGTAGGATGACAGATCGGTTCTTGGGATCACAAACTATTTTTTAGAGTTCTTGGGACATTGATCAGCTCATTCTAGGTTGTGATTCATTATTAGTTTCAATTTGTAAGATTTATTGTACTTACATTTCAATATTATTAATGGATCGGTAATCTATAACCCAGGACTAATAGGAATTTCCGAACCCTGTAAACAATCTTGTTTGTTATCAAATGTTTTCAGTTTTCTGATTATTTATTTGTTAACTTAAGTTTTCCGCACTTCTATGGATGCATAATAATCAGAATTTAATCAATTTTTGGAGTTTAGAATACTTAAAATTGATTAAGAAAATCACGATCTTTGGAAACTTTTAAAAGTGAAAAAAAATACAACACACATTTTCAGATCAAGTTTGGTATCAGAGCAGTTAGATTGTCCAGATTAGCTTCTAATTGTGTTTGAAAATTTGGCTTCAGTTTCAATATTGATTTCAGATTTCAGTGTGCATACATTTTGGGGCTTGTTAATCTTCTTTTGCATGTGCAGTTTTGGAAGTACAGGTTGTGTTTGCAAGAATAGGGAATCATGGGCAAGTCATCCAAACAGGAGCAACTGGATGAGCTTGAAGCCATAAACCACCAACTCCAAGAAGAAAAACTCTTTCTTGAGAGCTAATTTTTATTCCTTGGAAGAGGAAATAGTGCGGTTATAATCTGAGCCACAATCCTCTATAACCAAGAAAGAGGAGTATGTCAACAAGATTCTTGAAGAGAGCAAGAAGTTGATGGGATTTGTTAAAGAGTTGTAGGAAGAAATACAGACCAAGGATGCCCCTCTTGGAAAAGATGCAACAAGGTGAACACAAGAAGGAAATGCCTTCCAAATCAGATGCAGGTACTATGACAGAATGCACTGTAAGTTGTTCACATTTTAATTCTTCCTCTCATTCAGTTTTAGATATTCCTTTGGGTCAGTTTGAAAAACACACTAAGGGAATTGGGTCTAAGCTAATGGTTAAGATGGGATTTAACGGAAAGGGCCTTGGTAAAAATGGACAAGGTGATGCTAACCCAATACAGGTAGAGGATTAGCCTTGGTTTGCAGGTTTGGGTTATTCTAGTGGGCAAATGGAAATTGGAGAAAGTTCCAAAGTAGCTGAAGGAAGACAAGCTTCCAATAGCCAAGGATCTACGCCACTAGAATTACAGGATTCTTCCATCAGGAGGAACAATGAAAGGTCTAAGAAAACAAGTAAAAGAGGTAATCAGATTCCACCTCCTTCTACTTACACTAAAAATAGTACTAAGAGAAAATCAAATACTAAAACTTCTAATACACTCTTTCAGTTGGAACAATATAGCTTTGGTAGGCAAAAATATGCTTTCCCTTGCACATTTTGTGAAGGTACTAATCATTCTATCACATATTGTTGGAAGAGGAAAAATTTGATAAAGAAGTTAATGCCTTTTGTGAATGATAAGGCAGGTGCTAAAGACCAATCTCACCAAGGAAAGGTGAGAAATGACAAGAATGTTACCTCACCTAAACAGGGGAATCATTCTCATAGACAGATTTCTGAGAATGGTAAAATGGGTAAGACTCCTAAAAATAGGGAAGTTAAATTTTGTTCCCACTATAATAGAAATGGTCACGATGTTAAGGTTTGTTGGTTTGTTACTAAACAACAAAATTGGAAAGTTGTTAAAAAGAACAATATTGTAAAACCAGCAGTGCTAAACCTAACTCAAAATGCTCATTCTGGTACTGAGAAGTAAAACAACCAAAATGGAAAAACCAAGTGATTGGTTGGGAAAAACACTCCTCAACTTTATATTTGCACTACAGTAAATTGGTGATAGTAGGCAAGCAAAAAATTTTTCAGAGCTATATTTTAGGGATTCCTGTTGATTGATAAGGATTTGTTCCTAAGTTGATATTTAAGCTTTGAAAATGAATGGAAATAGCCAAAGAGAAGATTTGAGTGATAGGTTCATCATACTCATGTTTTGTTTTCTCATTTTGGTTGGTTATTCCATTGTTGAAAACAGTATGCAGGGATAGGCATCAGTAGCATGTCTAAAACTTGAAACTTGTCATTTTGTAAATATATGGATTCTTATAAGATCCATTCAGGAACCTATTTGATATTGTAATAAATATACAAACTTCTTGTATCCACATGTGTTATTTGCACTAATTTATAAGACCCTTATTTTGTGAAAAATTTATTTTTGTAACTATCAGATGTGGTTGTAATTAGGGTGTAAATTTATTACACTAATAAACTAGTTTGCAAAGGTACCAAGTGATCATTTTATAGATTATAGAAGTTCACCAATTTGGGTAGCATATAGTTTATAATATATCCCTTTACAGTTCAGTGCATGGATAGAATATTTGGCATATTCACGTTGATTCATATTTTGACTATAGCTATGTTTGGGTGTTGATGGTTTAATTATTCTAGATAGTGAATATTTGCAGTTGTAATCAGCATAATCACAAAGTGTCAGTTGAACACTAGTTTTCGTTATAGATGGGTGTTATTATCTGACTTATTGTTTGTGATAGTGATACAATGTTTTGGTAGATTCAATTGGATGACTATAGCTATTTTTGTTGATAGTCTATTTTATTCTGGATAGTGAATACTTGCACAGTTGTTACAGTTTCAGATGGACAGTGGGCACTAGTCTAATTGTGGGTAGTTTAGATGTCTAGTATACTAATCTGTGTTATGGAATTGTACTTTTTTGGTAATTGGCTATATCACAAAGTGACAGTTGAACACTAGCTTTCCATAATAGAATGGGTGTTATTATCTAGTCAGTTATTTGTGATGGCATTACAGTGGGGTATGACAGTTCATAGTTGTGTGTAGAGTTGACAGGGTTGCAGCGTTTCAGTTGAACACTAGCTTAATTGGGTGTTATTATCTGATCGGTTATGTAATTAGCTAATCAAATATTTGCATTTATTTTAACCTATAATGTTATTTTGGGTTCTTGTATGTGTTTGTGCAATGCAGGAAGAGATAGCATTATTTGTGGGTTGATAAACAACTTTTTGTGGACAAAAAGCCTTCTCAGTAGGGAGGAGTGATCAGGGGATCAATTTCAGTGTCAAATGTTCCCTAAACTTCCCTAAACCATGTTAGTGCAGTAGATCCTTTATAGAGCTTTCTAATGACTATAATAACGTAAAAAAATAGACAATCTGAGCTCAAGATATATCGAGTCAAATTTTGGTCAACTGGAAGGTCAATGTTGGTCAACATTGGACCATGGTGACTGTGGACACGTGCGCAATTGGCCAAGTGGCGTAGTCAACATCAGGCAAGTGGAAAAAGGATAGAAAATTCCAGCATCAAATTTCATATTAGTTTGTAATTATTTTTCACGCATTATTTCCAAATTCCATGCATTATGCCACAAATCACATATATTAATGTTCAAACATTAGTATTAAATCTGCTATAATTCTCCTAACGACTTACCCACTTAGCCACCAACCATATGCTAAGTCCATGTGGAAGGGAGGAGGAGAAGCGGTTGTAGTGGAAGATTCCATGTGGTGAGGAGGAAAGCGGTGGTAGGGGGGCAGGTCCATTATGCTCCAAGTGGTCCTTTTAAACCACTTTTAAAACATGCGTGGGAAAAGGCTTAATAAGCCGCCCTAAAACATTATCTCCTCCACAAAATGTGGGATTGATTCCCAAAATGGGAATAAACAAGTAAAAAAATAAGGAGGATTGAACTCGGGTTGCTGGTGCAAAATGATAAGGCGGGATTTGATACCCTAACCTCATGGATCTAAAGCCCATGGAGCTCCAAACAATATAAAACAAGCTATAAAATGGTACGTTTTGTAAAAGGGGGTGTCAGGTCTGTGTAAAAGAGGATAAGGAGGCAGTTCTCAGAAAATGCCATTTTTGAAGGCCTTGCACTCAGATTGGGAACTCAAAGTAAAAAGATGAAATGAAGGAAATTATGAGATGATTCCAATGATGTAAGATTTGATGTTTTTTGTTAAGTTTTAACATATTTTTGGAAGCTTTGAATGCATATTTTAACAGGGATCTACAAGACAGCTAGTTGGAAAACACGAATTTCAATGCACTTCTGGTCCGAAAAAGTGACTTGGTGTAAACATGAAAAGTGTTCATAATTCAGAGATGATCTCAGATATATTATTTGTTTTCATATAATGTTTTTAAATCTCCATTTGTAGGTGTTTTTCTAACACAGTTGCAGGGAGATCACATTGTGAAAACACTGTAGGAGCCAATGATCGTTCTTGGGACAATTTCTACTATTTTTCAGAGTTCTTGGGACATTGATCAGCTCATTTGCAGGTTTTGATTCATTATTGGTTGTTTGTAAGAGTTATTGTACTTACATTTCAATATTATTAATGGATCGGTTCAATCCGAACCCGGGGACGTAGGAATTTCCAAACCCCGTAAACAATCTTGTTTGTTATCTGCAGTGTTTTCAGTTTTCTGATTATTTATTTGCTACCCAAGTTTTCTACACTTATATGGATGCATAATAATCAGAATTTAATCAATTTTTGGAGTTTAGAATACTTAAAATTGGTTAAGAAAATCACGATCTTTGGAAAGTTTTAAAAGTGAAAAAAATACAATCACACGTTTTCAGATAAAAAATTGAAGGTTATTTTCTACTGATTGGTCAATGACATGTAGCATTTGTTGGTTATATTAATGATTTCATTGTTTTTTATCAAAATTATGTAACTCTTTTTTCCAGAAATAGAAATGATCACTTGCAACAATTAGAGATAATTATGATAAGGTGTAAAGAGTATGGAATATCATTGAATCCCAAGAAGTGCCAGTTTGGAGTGCAAAAGGAAAAATTGCTTGGTCACATTGTATCAAAGGAAGGGGTCATGATTTGATCCAGAGAGAGTGGAAGCCATCAAAAAGGTTCCAATTCCAAGAACTAAGTAGGGAATTCAATCCTTCTTTGGGCAAATAAACTTTATCTGAAGATTTGTGTCTAACTTTGCCAAGTTGACCATCCCCATTACTAGCATGCTAAAGAAGTACCAAGTTATCAATTTGGAAGAAGCTTTCATTCAAGATTTCAATGGGATCAAGGAAACACTAAAGCATGCCCCTGCTTTGGAAGCCCCAAATTACAAGAAGCTTTTTCAAATGTTTTCTTTTGCTTCTGAAAACACCATTGCATCTGTCTTATTGTAGAAGGATGATTAAGGGGCTGAAAGACCAATTACCTTTTTTAGTAAGGAATTGCAAGGAGCTAAGTTGAAGTACACCATCATAGAGAAGCAAGCATTTTCCTTGGTGAAAGAAAAAAATGTTTTCAAACCTTACATCTTGAGCTCTAAATTTGTTGCTTATGTTCTCCACACCATGGTGAAAGATATCTTATCAGAGATGGAGGTCTCAAGCAAAATTATGCAGATGGGTGAACAAGTTGCATGAATATGACATGGATATCCAAACCACAAAATTGATAAGAGGTTTGGGCCTAGATAAGGTTATGGCTGAGAGAAACTTGCAGACTATTGAGGTGAATGAAGTAGAAGGAGAAAGGGTGGATTTCCTTGAAAAGTTGGTAAGCTCTGAATGGTAAAAAGATCTAATATTTTATCTCAGACATCTATGCTTCCCTGAACTTTTGAGTAAAAACAAAAAAAGAGCTCTTAAGTTAGCCTCTCAAAAATATGTCATTACTAATTTTGGGTTAGCTTGGAAGAACTCGGAGGGAGTTCTCTTAAGATGCATTACTAAGGATGAATACCCAAAGGTAATTGTCTGATATCCATGGAGGAGTTTGTGGGGGACATTTTTATGGAAGAATTACAGCACATAAAATTTTGAGGGTTTGTTATTGGTGGCCAACTCTCTTCAAAGATACAACTATATTGGTTAGGAAATGTGAAAGTTCCCACCATTTTTTTAGAAGAATGAAATCTTTAGGCTCCCTTCCTTTGCAGCCTATGTCAATTGAAGCCCCATTTAAGCAATGGAAAATGGATTTCATTGGGGAAATTTCTAATCCTTCCAGTGCTGGTCATAAATGGATTCTTTTAGCCACTAATTATTTCACTAAGTGGGTGGAAGAAATTCCCACCATGAAAGAAACACACCAAGTTATCATGGACTTCATGCTGAATCAAATCATATGCAGATTTGGAGTGCCAAGTCAAGATTGTTGTTGATAATGCCATGAGTTTCAGAGCCAAACCTTTGGTGGAAATGTGCAAAGAGTATGGAATCAATTTGACATATACTTCTAACTACAATCCCCAAGGAAATGGAGTAAATCTGAGTCCAGCAATAAAAACTTGTTGAAGATCATTAGAAGAACCTTGGAGCTGAAACAAAAAGAAGTGGGAGTGAGTGAAATGAAGTTTTCTGTTTGGGCTGATAGAATCACTATCAAAAGAGCTAGTGGTAAAAGCCCATTTGAGTTAGTATATGGAACTCAAGCTTTGTTGCCCCTTCATTTGCAATTGTTTTCATTTTAGTTTGTTAAAAAAATTGAAGATCAAGAAGTCAGCCCATATGATGCTCGAATTAATCAGATTATTGAATTAGATGAAGAAAGAAGGGCATCCCATCAGCAGCATGTGAAGTTCAAAGAAAATTTAAAGAAGTTATTTGACAAGAAGGTGACTCCAAGAGCTTTCAACATTGGGGATCTTGTGCTATTATGGTATAAGTCATGAAGATAAGGGAAAGCATGGTAAATTTGATGCATTATGGATGGGCCCTTATTCAATTGACATTTGAATTGGTGAAAATACCTGACTTCCTAAAAGACTTAGACATTAGGAACTACTTGAATTTCCAATTAATGGCAGGCATTTGAAACATTTCCTTGCTTGATTTATCATAATCAAGGTATACTCCATTTGTATAGTGTATAGTATCTTTGATTTTCTATTTCTTTCATGCTTTTGTAGTTTTTTGTTTGTCCTAGTCCTTGGTGATGCAGTTTTGTTGGCCTTCATTCATTTTTTGGAAGATGGTTATGGTTGTCTCTACACTGTAAGCTTATTCTTTGACTCTGTTTCCCAATGGTTGCAATATTATTGGCACTTGGTTTGCTCTATTTGTTCTTATAGCACTCACAGGAAGTGCCCTTCCCCGAGTTGGAGCCCATGTTGGTGCTCAATTTAGTCTTGCAGCCCTGTTTGTCATTGAAATTCTTCAGTTTTATGAGCTCTGTCATGTTTTCTATCTCCCCGTATTGATGCATGAAACCCTATATCCTCCATTTGGTTGCCATGATCAGTCCCTTCCTTGGTTCAAGGATCACTTAAAATTCCAATAATTTGTTTTTTCGTTCCTTTGTCCATATGAAAGAGTCTGTAACTTGGGTGTAAAACTCAGGTTTTTCCTTTCCTTCTATTTTCCATAGTCACATTTTTTTGTACCTTTCATTTGTGTCCCAAATATATATGGAAACATGATTGGATGTAGCTTGGAGGATCATATTTGGGCCTTATATCATTTCCAAATTCTCTTTCCTTGAAGAAAGATTCATTTCCGGGCTCAAATGGTGATTTTCTTGCATTTTACGGTTTGATGGGTGTGTTTTTTCCCGATCAAATTTACATCTCAGCATCAGTGGAAATGTGGCCCTTTCTGGTTGGATGCAGCTCAGTGGGGCACTTTAAAAACTCTAAGGCTCACTTCAACTCAAAACTTGTCCATGTGGAGGGTCGGCGCTCATCTGAAAATTCACCTTTTGGTTTGGCCTTGGAGTTGCACAAGGGAGACACGTGGAGGTTTCCCTGCTACCTTGCCCAAACTTAGACAAATTTTTCATGTGGCTGATATAGCTTTGGTGGACCATGGACACATCAAGGGCCAACGCTCATTTAAGGATCCATTCCTCAGGGTCCCACCTTAACAATTGCAATGGGGAGACATGTGGAGGCTTCCACCGGCTCCGCTCTATACTTAAACATTTCAAAGAAATTTTGAAAGGCCTGGGACATGTGGAGGGACCATGCCTATTTGGGGAATAGCCCATAAATTTTATTTTGAGGAAGCTCTAAGAGGACACTTGGAGGCTTCTGCTCACTCTTTCCCTTTGCTTGGACTTTTCAACGCCCAAGAAAAATGTCTTGGACCCTAGACAAATGGCACCTTCCACTGAACCTTCAACATTTTTAACAAACTCTACCAGAATGAGACACGTGGTGAGCCCACGCTTGTTTGGGGTCTCTACTTTTGGGGACTATCTCAAAGTACGCCATTGAGACATGTGGAGGCTTCTGCTAGCTCCTTTTTACACTGAGACTTTTCAAAAGCCAAAATGCATTTTTCTTGGGCCCAGGGGACATGGAAGGCCCACGCTTGTTTGGAAACATTTCCCCTGTACTTCTCCTTTATCAGTTATCTTCAAGGAAACATGTGGACAACTATGATATAAAGTAGAAAAGGGGAAGAATCAACGGTTGTTATGTATTGCGTCTATTTTTCTACCATTTTTGCTCCAAGACTCTTGGAGATGCGAATACACACTGTTTTTCATCATTTTTGATGAAATTCCTTGTCACCTATGTCTGGAAAGTGCCATTGAATAGATTCAGAACTTAATTTTGAGTCCAAGGATTGTTAAGATCGATATTTTGAATGTTGGAATTGCTCGAGTCACTTGCAAAACATGAGAATTATCAGAGAAGATGGATGCGGGACAGAGTTACAGAGGAAAGAAAGGGAAAATGATGAAATGATGAAGGTTGCAGTGCAAAAAAGGATGAAAAAAGGTGTTGCCTCGAGAGCAAAAAAGGATTTCCTGTCATATCCAGCTATGTAGAGCCTCTCAAAAATGATTAAAATGGGGATTTCTTACATGAAAAAATCAAAATGATTAAAAGGATTGTCAAAAATGTTATGGCATGACATCCTAGTCATTAGTCGACGGGGGTCTGAGAAATGTGATTAGTTCATAATTGGTCTATCTGGAAGCTTTCGGATGTGAATTTGTTAAACATCACTTTCATGGGAAGATTGGTAACAAGCAAAGGTCCCTTGAATATTCTTCTCTTTTGGGGGGAAAATTGAGTGAGTAAAATGTATAAATGCAATGAGAATACTCTTACAAAGGGTCAGAGGGTTTAATTCTTGAAGAGAAAATTTGAGAAATCATTGTCTTCCTGAGAGACCAATGCTGAGATAACCTGTTATTATTTCTATGTTAGATTTTCTATCATGTCAAGTTGGTTGCAGATGTATAGGCATTGACATGAGCACTGAGACTATTCTATAGAAGCTTTCCCTTGTTGATGAATCTAAGCAATTTTGAAGTTAATTTGTGTCTAATCTCTAACAATTTGTGTATGCTTTATCTCAGAATGTCTGCAAATTGTTTCTTTTGTTCTTATTGAAATCTTACATTGAAATTTTTATGAAATCACACAGGATCTCATCCCTATGATAGTTTAGTGGCATTTTTAATTTCATTTCAAGAAGATCCTTCATCTTGTGATGAGATAAACAAATTTAAAATCACTTCACTGTCATTTGTTGATAAAGATTGTCTGTAAGTCTTTGGGTGTACCTTAGGCATGATTAACCAGAGATTTTAATAGTGTTTAATTGAGTCTTTAACTCGATCCTTTAGTGTTAGAGTCTTAAAGATTGTGTGAAAACATGTTGATCCAGGCCTCCATTGAAGCACACCTTCTGGTTGAAGGAACATCTTAACTATTCTAAAGCTTTCTATTGTTGAGTTGTCCCATTTTTGTGAAGTTTCTCAAAGATCTGGTATAATCAACTTTATCCTACTTAATCTCCCACCATAAATCATTTAAAAACTATGAATCTGTCCTGAACTACCCCTATTTTTCTCTGTATACCCACAAAGGAACAAAATCTATTCACTATAATATGCATAATAATCAGGATTTCTTAATGTCTTCAGTAACCTTAGCCTTGTGTTGAAAGTATATCCATATTTTAGAAGTGACAACTCTTGAGAGTTAAATTATGGAGTATTGACTTTATTTTCCCAAGGTTTTCTTCATAAAATTTGTGCAAAAGAAGGATATCTCCATCTCCTTCATCAAACAAAGGTTACAGTATGGGTCCTCTCACCCTGGTCAAAAGGCATGGCCTAAAGTAGTGAGGATAGGTCAAATCCTCTTGAAGGTGCTATCCATCTCTCCACAAATCTGAGTGACAAAGGGCCAGTTAGATCTCATCCCCGGCTACAAAACGACACACATTATGATGTATCTGTATCTACGATCCATGTCAAATCTGTGATGCTTTTTCAACTTGAAATGGAGAAAAAAATTGGATACCAACATTAACCATACTATGGGCACACGCGAAGTTATGGATAGTGCTGATAAGCAAGCACACACCTACCATAAACCCCTGAAAACCAAGAAGGTTAACATTGGTTTGGAGGCCAAACCTAAGGAGGATACTATTGGATATTACTAGATAGAAAAGGAGGTTTCAAAGATCATTGATCTGTTACAGGAGTTTTAGGACTTATTTCTACGTGGGTACCATGAGCTTAAATGAGTTCACCACTCCTTAGGAGAAATGAAAATTGAGTTAAAGGAATGTGGATACACAATTCGGAAGAGAACTTATCTAATGAATATGAATCTTTGCATCAAATTCAAGGAGGAAATTGACAAGATGATCGCATTAGGCATCATTGAGGTTGTTGAGGAATCGGAATGGATAAGTCCAATGGTCATTAGCATTAAGAAGGATGGGAGGATAAGGACTTGTGTTGATTACATGGATTTGAATGTGGTATGTTTTATTGACAGTTTTTCAACCCCCTTCACTGAGGAGATCCTGGAAGGAGTATCCGGGCGTGAGATTTTTTATTTCATAGAAGGATTCTCAGGATATCATCATGTTATATTTATAAAGGAGGACCAAGAAAAGACAACTTTTTCCACTGAATGGGGAAGCTTTTCCTACACAGTCATGCCTTTTGGACTGAAGAACACACATGTTGTATTTTTGTGCATTGTGGTGCAGGCATTTCAAGATTTCATCCATAAGTTTCTTCAAGTATACCTTGATGATTGGACGGTATATGGATTAGTGAGAGATCATTGTGAAAATCTGAGGCTGATGTTTGAAAGATGTTGGTAGTTGAGGATATCCCTAAACATTAAGAAATATGTTTTTGCTACTCCATTTGGAACCCTTTTGGGGCATATCATATGTAAGGAAGTCTTGTTGGTGGATTCTACCAAAGTTACCATTATTGTGGGATTGGGAAAACCTACTAGCCAGAGCGCAGTGCACAGATTCCTTGGGCATATGGGGTATTACCAGAAATTTATTAAGGGGTATGCTAAGATTGCTGCGCCATTGGAAAATTTTCTAAAACACAAAAGTGCATTCCACTGGGGAGAGGCACAATAAATGGTGTTTAATACACTAAAGAATAAGATTATCATTGTACCCATATTACACTTTCCTTCTTGGGATAAGCCATTCTATGTACATGTTGATGCTTCAAGGATGAAAATTGGGGCAATCTTAGCATAACCTGGAGAGGGAGTTATTGACCACCCCTTGTGTTTTGCTAGTAGAAAGCTAACCCTAGCAGAATGGAACTATACTACTACTGATTGCAAAGAGTTGTCATTGATCTACGTGCTACCTAATTAGGTAGTATTTTTTGGCAACACCCTTTACATTCTACATGGACCACATGACATTGAAGTACTTAGTAAACAAGCCCATTTTACAAGGGCACATATGCCGGTGGGTCCTGTTGTTTCAAGAGTTTGAGTTTACAGTTGTTGTGAAATTAGGTAAGAGTAATTTAGGACCTGACCATTTATCAAGGATTGACTCAGGGGAGGACATGCAGAGCATTGAGGATATAATACCAGATGCACAACTATTTATATTGTGGCACACGCCCTATGACTTGGAAGATATTGCTGTATTTCTCAAGACGGGTGTGGCACTGAAGGGAATGAAGAATTTGGAAAGGAAGTAGTTAGCCATATGTGTCACACCCTACATGTTAATTAGTGGAGACTTATACAAGCTAGGTCACGATGAGGTTTTGTGTCGGTGTGTGTTAGAACATGAGTGCGTTGTAATCATGGAGGAAGCACACGATGGAATTGCAGGAGAACACTATGCATGGAAAGAAACCGCGCGCAAGATCCTTCTAGTAGGTGTTTGGTGGGAAATGTTTTACAAGGAATATATCGAGTATTGCAAAGCCTGAGACCATTTCCAGTGCTTTGGTAGACCAGGGAAAAGAGATGAGATTCCATAAAGACCAATTCCTAGTACAGAATTGTTTGAGAAGTGGGAATTTGAATTCATAGGTCCTATTTCCCTAGCCGCACGAAGAATAGGTTCACGTTATATCATTACATGCGTATATTATCTTACAAGGTGAGTAGAAGTGGTGCCTATAAGTGATTACACCTCGATAACAACAACTAGGTTCTTGTGGGAAAACATAATCAGTAGATATGGATGTTTGCTGAGTTTAACAAGTGATAGGGGTACTCATTTCTTGAATGAGACAGTTACGATTTTTTTAGCGGAATTCATGGTAGCACACCACAAGACTACCCCTTATCACCCATAAGCTAACGAGAATGCTGAGGTGTTTAACAAAATTTTGAATCACAAGTTAACCAATATTTGTGATGTGGGAAGAAAGGATTGGGATGATAAAGTTTTTACTGTGTTATGGTCATACCAGACTACTTATAAAAGACTGAACAAGGCCACACCTTTTCAATTGGTGTTTGGTGCGGAAGCAGTTTTATATATTGAATTTATGTTACCATCTTTGTGTATAGCATGCGTAAGAGGATTAGATGATGAACAAACACTTGGGGAGAGGATTGATAAGTTAATGCAGTTAGATGAGAGGCAGGCTATTGCTCACTGGAGTTAGAAAATAGAAAAAGTCAAGAAGAAGGCATGGCATGATAGACGCATCAAGAACAAACAATTTAAGGTTGGGTAGATGGTTCTATTGTATAATTCCAAGTTTCTGCTCCATTATGAGAAACTTAAATTCCATTAGATGGGCCCATACATTGTATCCTATATACTTGATTCAAGCACTTTCCAGTTACAAGTGTTGGATGGAACACAGTTACCAGTCCATTTCAATGGGAGTAGGCTGAAGCCCTATTATAAATAAGTCTTATTTGTGTTTGTAAATAAGGTAGTATTTCTAGTTATCCTAGGTTTTACTTTTTTGCAGTTTCCTTTCTTTGTGTTTCCCTTTCTTGTTGCTTTGTGTTGTGCACGTTTTTGTAGTGGTATCCACTTACAATTTCACAAGTTTTCTATGCGCAGAGGACCACACATCTATTTTTGTGTGGGGTGAAGTGATGTGACAAGTACTGGAAGCTGGTATTCGAAGCTATGTTTTGATGGCCCATGTTGAAGGACCAAAAGTGCGTAGATTGGAATAACACGTGTAGAAAAGGTGAACATGATGAGTGTGGTGTTATGGAGGCTTTACAAAAACCACATACAAGGGTGAGAAGTGAAAGAATAACATGAGGTAGGCGATGTCAAAAATTAGGATAAGGATAGAAGAAGTTCCTTAGGTGCTAAAAGCACACACGTAAGGATATTTGGTCAGTAAGGGTTTTGCATGCCAGAAGGTCGTAGAAGTTTTTGCGTAGGATTGGGTGCAGGGGGTAAAGTGATGAAGGTTGGCATTAGAAAAATACACCTTTAATGCAAAAGTACATTGGTAGATGTCATGGAATTTATTATGAAAAAAGCAAAAGCTATAAGTAGAAGGTTAGGGTGCATTATTGTTTACCTTGTATTTGTGTTAGTGAAGAGCTCTTGTGAACTAGGGATTTCTTGAAGAAAATTTGTGTGAAAAAGGGTTGTGAAGATTTTCATGCATAACTAGTTTGATTAACAAACTGGAGGGGAAAAAGAGTACATGGACATGAGCGGAGAAGGTTGTGTGGAAGAGTTCCGCAAGTGATTACACATTCTTATGGAAAAAATGTTTTCTAGGTTAGGGTTGTCATAGCTAAGGCATAGGATTGAGGGGATTTTCGCAAAGGAGTGGAGCCGTAAAGTTGAGCAGAGCTAGGATCAGGGGAAAGGAAGAACTTTTAGTGATCCGACGGAGAAATGACACCAAGGAAAGTAGCAAATGTTTCACCAAAGAAGGGCAAGGGAAAGGGGAAACAAGCCATTTCCACCATTTTCAATGAAGAATGGTATGCGGAGAGGCAATATCCAGATGACATATTGCTTGGAAAAGAATGGGTGTCTCATGTTAGAAAGATGTCTGTTAGTGACTACAACCATTGAATGAGCACCATAGAGAATGAGATGGCATTGAAACGGGTTCGCCTTAAAGACAAGAGGACACCAAATGGAATTCCTATCTACGATGATGAGTTTAAGGTGAAAATGGAGAAGGCCAGGTTATTACAAATCTATGAGTTTCCCTATTTCGGAAATCATGAGTGACTATACCAGTGGTTAATGTCGTACATACATGAAGACCACTTCTACTTTACATGACGAAGGATGCAAATACCTCCCCAACTGATTTCTAAGTTTACCAATCTTATCTGCGAAGGATAATCATTCAATTATGACTTGGATGATAAGGAGGCCATTAAGAAGACAATTTAAGCTTATGCCTACAAGAAGGAGTTGTGCTACTTTGACATTTCTATGATTTTTGAGCCTGTAATGAGGATGGCCGCATGCTTTATCACATAGTTGAATAAGAAGGAGAGATGGACACAGATCAACAAGGCTTGGTTGAATGTTTGTCGTAAGATCTCGAAGGGGACCATCTATAACCTATCAGATTTCATAGCAGAAAAAATCATCAATGTTGCGTGCGATGGAGAAAAGATCATGTTTGGTAATGTCCTCCTTACCATTGTATTTTCAGAGAATGGAGTGCCCGATGGGCTAGATAAATTTGTTTGGGAACACCTAGATGATAAATATTTCCCCGCCAAAAGATTTGAGCAATACACTTGTGACACCATGACGTCCGCCCACAAGGCATGCCTAGAAAAATGTTACAAATGGATGTGTGATGCATTTGGCATTAAATGGAGAACACCTAAGAAGTTACATGTTTTACTGCAAGGCAAGGCTGAATTTTCCATGTACCAACATTTTTGTATTGGCAGGTTTACTCTGATAGATGGCACCAAGGGTCCCTGGTGTAAATTGTCATTCTCCTTCACAACACAATACTTCTAGGCTAGATTCAATAGATTCAAAGAGGCAAAGAAGCTAAGGTTTGACCTCAGTACGGTAGACCAAGATTATTGCAAGCTGTGCATAACATTGATATATCCAAAGAAGTACGCATATGTGGAGAAGTATGTCTCCCATGACATACATATATTGAATCCAATGAAATTACCTGTTATTGGGAGGACCGAAACAAGGGTATACCTGTATATAAGGCCTAAGTATGAGAAATGTGCTTACATTGAAAATGATGTCTTTATCCCAGAAGACCCCATTGTAAGGAAGAAGGCCACGCCAAGGAAAAGGGTGAGAGATGAGGCCCCTGAGAACAAATCACCAAGTACACATACAATGCAGTATGTAGGCACGCATGAGTCAGGCATAAAACCAAGCACATATACACGGAGGAAGAAGTCCCCTGCAGAAGAGAAATAGAAGACACTTGGGGAAGAGGCACCAAAGCAAGAGAAGTCCCCTGTGAAAGAATAATCACTGGAAAGAAAGGAGTCACCTAGGGAAGAAGAAAAATAAAAGTCTCACATATTGGAATGAGCAGTTAGGAAGAAGAAAAAAGTAACCAAAAAGGAAGACTTAGAAGAAACAGAGAGCATGGAGGTTGACATGGGCAATGAAGAACATGGTGAGGCTTAAAACCATCCTGTGTATGATGTACATGAGTTAGAGGAAGATGGAAATGAAGATAAGGATGAGGATGACATAGGTGCTCATGGCAAGGGGGGAAGTGAAGAAGTAAACATGAAGGATCAAAAGACTCTAAGACTAACTAAGGAGTAGATAGAGGATGCTGTAGAGAGGGAGGTAACAAGAATTATAAAGGACTTGGTGGATCAAGAGGTGGAGTGCAGTGCCAAAGAAGTACTAAAGGAGACGAAGGAAAGTGAAAGTGTGGGAAAGGAGTATGAAAGCAAGAGCGGAGACCCCAACTTAGCAGTAAGCTTCCCAAAGGCAGCACACACTGGAGGAAAGGGCATAGTAGGGGTGTAGGAACAAGAAATGACTTACACCAATGATCCAAATAAGGTACTATACGTGTTTTTCAAAAGTATCGTACCTTCAAACCAACTCATTGCATGGTCTTCTTTTGATGAAGAGGTTACGTACCCGTGCACAAGGAAAATTCTATCTTGGATTTTGAGTCCCATGTTGATGAACCCAACTTCGGGGTCAACTGAAATGCATTGATGAAGATACCAGATGCCAAGGGAGTAAACCCTCTAGTGAATACCCAAAAACTGTTCGATGAGAAAGTTTACAATGTGCTCAACAAAGTATCAGTAGAAATTGAGGCGGCGCTCTTTGAGAAATGACAAAATAAGGGTCTTGGAGGAAGAGCTTGAGAATAAAAATGAAGAGATCAATGAAAGAGACAAGGAGATAAAATAGAAGGAATTGATCAGTGCCAGTTAAGGCATGAACTAAGGGATGAAAAGGCAAAGGTGTGTGAGGTCCATATGAAGATAGAGATTATTTCAGACGTCATAATCTTGAAGCACCCGAACCTGGCCCCTGCCTGAGAAAAAATATGAGTCAACCATGAAATGCTTGGAAGATTTGACTCACATCCTCACCATAGAAAGGAAACCACTCGCATTGGAGTCAGCGGAAGACATGATGGCACACTAGAAGGAGGAAGAAAAACTGAAGATTAGGGAGACATGTACTTGGTATTTCAAGCTCTTTGCAACTGTAAATACCACCACGCAAATGGTCGAGGTTGTACATGATAATTGCGCTTACAGAGACAAGGTAGTGAGAATATTGGTTGCTACGCATGAGGCAGATATGAGGGAATTTCAAGAAAATAAAAAAGGTAACAAGGTGGAGTGTGATAATATCATAGCCAAGGTTGAGAAAAAGTTGGAAGCAATCAAAACCTTACGGGGTTCGATTAAGAATTGACTCAAGGAGCTATATCCCTAGGTCACTCACAGAATGGACGCATTGGTTAATCTTAGCAAGTAACTAGAAGGCATTGTAGATACACTAAATGCTAAGAGAAACAAATTAAGTTTTGATGAAGTGAGCACTCTAGTAGGTGACCTACTTCAGCAGGCGCAGGGTGAGGTAGATTCCTGGGAAAATATTGAGGCAATTGTGAAGAAGGAATTCCCACTCCTCCTACATTAGTAACAGATTCTTCTATTCTTTTATTCTTTATTCAAATTGTCCCAGTTCCACTATTATTTATTCTTTGAAGAAGAAGGATTTTTTTGAGGATGGAGAACACATGTAGTGTGGGGTGATGTTGGACCCTAAATATTGGCTAAGTACCAAGAGGTGCATGTGCACAGGACCAGTGAGAAGAAAGGCGCTCAGGGGAAACTGCATATGACAAAGGGGTTTAAGAAGGGTTTAAGTGAAACCAGGGTGTGCGCAGGAGGCAGAACACGGGTTTAAAGGAATTAACCATATTTGGCATTCTATAGGATTCACTTGAGGAAAAATGTGAGGACCTCGAATAGGTGTGATGAGTGGATAAGGTGCCAGCCTGGAACCTTGGAGGTCAAGAAAATGATATTCCCCATAGGGAATATTCCTAGAAGACATCATTACAGAGAGTGGAGGGTTTGCAAAGGGATAAGCATTCACCTATGGAGGACCACATCAACACTTGACACATGATTTGCGCTTAGAGAAGGCATGATGGTGGGTGCTGATCTTATATAAAGAAATGCTTGGGCTAGAGACAAAGACAAACAAGAGATAGACATGACACTCAGGAAGAAATACATAGAGTAACGAAGTGCTACAGTAATGCTAGGGTTTAGAGCACTTAGTGCTAGAGGGTTGTAAGAACTATGCCATAAGCATATGTATGGATACTAGGATTTGTAGTAAGGGATAAAATGGTAAACAATATAGTTAGGATATCATATCAAAAGGGTTTGCAGAAGAAAAGTTTTTGTCATTTAATATATATAGTCTCAGATGACCCTTTTGACTGTAATGTGGCTACCATAACTCTTTCGACTATCAATGTCGCTACCAAAAATCTTTTAAATCAATATATATATATGGGTTTGTTTTGTATAACTTGTTTATGGGTGTAAACCCTCTTGTTATATGAATTATCATGGCTCAGATCTAGTTTTATTATACTTCTTACAATGTTTATTTAGCTTCCCTGATGCATTAATGTGTAGATCTATTAGTTACATGTTTCTACCTTTTGAAGTAAGTGAATGTATTTCTGCTTTGCAAATAATCCTCCATTAATGGTAGAACCTTCTCACAAAGCTCACATAAAATAGGGGTTTGGCACATGCACGTTCCTCGGGTGAGCCCCAGTTCCCACTGGGTGATAGGCCGACGCGCTTGGGGTTAGAAAGAAGTATTAAGGGTAAGTAAAATGACTATAAGGATCTTCTGTCAAAGTCGATGATAAAACCTCCCATCAAACACATATAACTTATGCTATAATTTTGGTTGACATTGACACCTCTTAAGCCCTTCCAGCAGAGATTCACCTACAAATAGGTGACAGGAAGTGGGTGTAGAGGTTAGAATATGAGGGATTAGCTTTTAGATGCAGAAGATTCTTCCAAACATGGCATCTTTCAGATGAATGTGAACACTACAAATGTAAGGAAAATCCTGCATGGTGGAATGATTCTCTACCAGATAATTTGACAATCTGTAGTGCCCACTCCTCTTCGACACTATTTAATTATGATGTTATTACTCTAGGATTGATACTTAGACATTTCGATAATTATATTTTGACTATGCGGATATTTGGACTATTTACATGTTGTGATTTAAATTTTTATTATGATGCACTAAATAGCGATGATGGATAGTTATATATGTTGGTTTTCAGTATTATGATTTTATACTAACATGTCATATTATGGATGCATAGCCTATATTAGATGTTTTGAGTAGAATTAGGATTTTATGGATGTCAAAATCAAATTAATTGATGATGATAGATGATATATGGCAGAATTGCTAATTTTAGATCATGATTATTGATTTTTATATGTATATTTAGTCTCGATGTTGTTGATACAGCCGTAAGGCCAGAGAGGTATTTTATTTTTTTTGTAGGAAATTTTATCACATACATTGAAAGGGGATAGGTGACCAACCACAAAAGGATGCCGAGTGTTTTGCAACATGGCCAAAATTTGACAACTTGTGTATAATGTTATGTTTTGTTGTTGCATGTTTTGTTAGGAGGTTCCCATGAGGGGTAACCTCATTTATGTGGCCATGGGTGTAATGTGTTCCTTTCTTTTAATTTTTTATTTATTGAATTTTTGTGCACGTGTTTAATTAATTGGAAAATATTGTTACTTTATTAACACTTGTTAATGTATATTAATTAGCTAGTTTAGCTTAAATTTGAATTAAGAAGGAAGATTTGACACGTGGGCAATAAATTGGGTAGATAGTCCTTGTCTGTTGCATGACGTGGATTGAATTAAATTCATTTAGGTGGTGTGTACTCCACCATTACTTCTAAATTATACTTTTTCCTTGTTGGCCACTTTTAGAGGCTTGAAGGACAAGTTAACCTTGTCCCTCACATCTCAAACTTTTTGACCAACCCTACTTATGAAGTATGGGACATATTTTGACCATTTTAATACATTTTTGAGTGTAATAAGGGTAAATAATTGTATTTGTTACTTATGACATTTAATTTTTTCCATGATAAGCATGGTGTGCAAATTGGAGTCTCAAGTGGGCATGTCATAAGTCTTACACATGCATTTAATTGCGTTGGGTTTGGTTTTTGACTTGTGTTTAGAATGGAGGGATGATGAAGTGGAATCCTACATGAAGCCACCTCATCATCCTCTCATCCTTTTTCTATTTATTGGATTATTTTGATGGATTTTGGGTTACTTACCTTATTTTCTTCTCTTCAACTTTTAGAAATTGGTCTTGGTTTTGCACACTTGGAGATTTCTTTTGGAGTTACATTTTGGATTGAGCTTGGTGTTAAATATTCTCAATCTTGTTAAGAAAAATAATTGGAAGCTTGATAAAGAGGCAGGCTCTTCTCTTTTTGCATTTTTGTATTAATGTATTTGATGTAGAAAAGGTATTTGTTTGTATATTGCATGAGTTTTGTGGTTATGTTTGTTTGTAAATGGGTAGATTTCCTTAAGTTGGGTGTGGGAGATGGATTTATGGGACCATTAGGGAGGGAAAAGGAAGATGTGAGGCATGCATTTTGGAGGGAGTGTGAGATTGAGTTCCACATATGGGGAGTGAAAAATATAACATGGATATCTTTTTCATTTTACAAGTGTAAAAATAAGGATTTGATTATGTTTTAAGTTGTGCACATGGAGGATTTTTGGTGGAACTCCTACATCATTTGGGAGATAAAAGGAGGTGGTGCCCATTTTCCATTGCTCCTTGTTGGATTGTTGTAGTCAAGATTTTGTGCTTGTTTGGGAAGTTGTTATTTTGTTTGAATGGATTGTTTGAATGTGTTATTTGATTGTGTTGTTTTGTGGCATTCTTGTTGTAGGAGCCTCTTGTAAAAGTTGTCAAATGTTGCATCATATGAAGAATGCAAGTTTGAAAGCTAAAAGTTGGGAGATGACCTTAAAAGAAGATTGTGTTTTTAGCTTGTTGGAAGAACCTCCATGTTATAATATTTAGTATTATTCCCACTTAGAGTGGAAGATTATAACTCTTGTATATTTGAAAGAAATCCATGCATATTTCATTTATCCCAAATTCATAGTGATATAGTTGAATGGAGAAAGGTTTAAGTTGTACATTGGTTGAAAGAAGCTCTCTTACCTTTGTATATCATTCAAAGTTGCTTTATGTATTTTAGAAAATGAAACTACTAATTTTTAAGAGATTGAACTAAGATCTTTGAGAAAGGAGTGTATGGTTATCTAGTTGTAATTTATAGAATTGTAATGGTGTGTGTTATTGTAAGAAGAGAAAGAAGTTACCTTTTCATTTCCTTTGTAAGAGTGAGCATATTGAAAAGTTGGAATTATTAGAATATTGAAATCATGGGAATATTGGAAAGTGCATATGTTTTAAGGAAATAATGTTGTTATATGAGAAACATATGTTTTTTTCTTCCTTTGTATTATTAGAGAGCTTAATTTGCAAGGAGAAGGAAATTTTTCTTATTGTAGGATTTACACTCTTGCTCCTCCTCTATAAATTTTTTGAAATAGGAATTTTTTATCAAAATTATTATCTCATTTAGAGAAAAATCATATAATTTAAATACTACAAATTCTTTGATTAAACAAGAGAATATTTACTCTACTTTTAATTGGGAAAATTCTTTTCTATCCTTCATTTGTCAAGCATTTACAACCACTAATATATCTATTTAACTAAACCCAAATGTGATTGTTTATTCAAGGCAATGCAAACTGAAAGATATCGTTATAATTATTCATGGCTATATAAATTGATTGTATAGATTTATATATATTTATATATAAATTATAATTATAAAATAGATTTAAATTAAATGAAAATTAATTTTACATATATATATATATATATATATATATATATATATATATATATGTATATATATGTATATATATATCGACAAATTCATAAAAAAAAAGAAATAAAATTTTAATTAAGTAGGGGGTGGCAGAACCCCCCCTTTTGTTTAGTTATTAAAAATATTAACATTGGAGGGGGTGGGAGAGGGGGGAGACCCCCCAATAATCAAACCCACTTTCTAATAAAACTCTGCCCCTTTACAAGTAGGTCGTGACCATTTTGTGCAGGGTATACAACCTTATTGTAATAAAAATAACAAAAAAGAAAGAAATGGAGAAGGGGAAATAATACCCACAAAGAAAATGAGTAGAGATTTGTTTTTAGCACAAAACTTCCATCAAATTGGAGCTCCCAACCCCCTCTAATGACCTCCATAGATTCTCGTCCTTCTCCTCTTTCTCCTCCTTGAAACCTGCAAAATAAGAATGTGCAAATGAATACAAAATTAGGGTAAGTGGAATTAAAAAGAAACCTATAAGGATATTTATGGCAACCCTAATCTAAGGGATATGATAGATTTAATATCAAGGCCTAGATTTAACCCTACATCACTTAAGTAGGAGGCATTTTTGTGGAAATGTAAATTTAATTAAAATGCATGGGTAAGGGGGTGAATGGGGCCACTTAACGGATAGGAAAAGTAGATGAAATTTGTGTTGAAAAATAAAGTAAACTTGCTGCTTAGTAATTAAATAAATTAATAGAATTTGTAAATGTTTTAAACCGTAAATATTTTCAAAAAATTAATTAATAATATTTAAATTAATTAATTTAATTTCATCTTCCATCAACTTGTGTAACAAGTCTTAACTAAGAAGTTTATTAAATTATGAATATTGTTTACCCTAGAAGACCCTTTTGAAACAAAAAAAACTATCATAAATTTTTTCTATTACATTATTAGGTTTTATTGGATTAAAAGTAGAAAATTTGTGGGCATTACACTTGGTATCAGAGCCGTGGGCTTACTGCTTGGACCTCGGGAACACTTGGAAACACAAAACATAAACAAGTAAACCTATTGTAACTCTGAACCTAGAACACACAACATTGTATGCTATTTTTAAAATGTAGAAAAATTAGAAAACAAAACAAATCCTAGATGATAAACTAACTCTTGCCTTGGTCTGTGCAGGAGGTGCAGATCAGACGAGGGGTTACTACACATGGACTTAGACCTACCACCCCAAGATCAAGTTGTAGTAGCTATACTGTCTCAGATACTGTAGACACTACACGATGTTAATGCCACTATACATGGAGTGTAGTGCCGACCAAAAAAAACCAAAATAATAAAAATGAGAAGTGCGTGAATAGTGGGTGAGTGGAGTGGGAAAATACGTGTGGCAGGAGGGAAGGTTTGTCAACATGTCATTTTCCTTGCTCACGTGAAGCCCAAGATAAAGTTAAAAATTTAGCAGTAATTAGATAACTATAGCGACTTGAGTGTTTTATACTCCTTTAATTAAATAAATGGAACATTGAAAGGACTCTGCTACACGGATCTCTAACTTTTAGCCATCCAAATCAGATCCATTATGGGTGAAAATAGCTCTACGTAGGAAGGAAAATATGTATTCTAATAACTCCTCATCTAACTATACACACATTTATTGATCTGGGCCGATATCTGCAGAGGAAGCTGGTTCAATATCTTTGAGATGATCTTCTACTACCTCTATTTTGCTTGTTGTGTGTAGCAGAGAGGAAATAGATTGAGGATTATGAGGCACTTTTACCAGGCGTAATGTTTAGTTGTGTTGGTTTTGAATCTTCTACTCTTAAGCACATGTGCTACATGCCATTTAACCTTTTTTACACTAATTTCCTACCTACTTATTATATTATACTACAGGTAGTTGTTTCATAGATTAAGATATTGGAATTTCCCTTTCTTGTTGCTCCTCGTATGGCTTTGCAAGACTTGTATCTTTCACCCTTCCTCCATGTGAAACCTTTTGTTAGCCCATCTCCAATAGCCTCCTCGTGCTAAAATAAGAGCTTTGGAACAAGGTATGGACGTCCATCCAAACAAAAACAATTAGAGGAACCTTGCTAGATGATGTAGTTGTAAATGGTCTTGTAAACGTGTATGCAAAATTGTGGGAGCATAGATAGTCACGTGAATTATTTGACAAACTGTCTTAAGGAAAAGCATGGATTTAGATCTACTACGTATTGAGGAGGCTCTCCCTTATCATTCTAGTTTATATATTTATGCCACTTCCACCAATTTTAATGTACCTAAAATACTGTTTTGGTTTATCCTCATGGCTCAGCCATTTTCAGATTTGCATTACGATGTATTTTTTTAGCTCAATGGGATTTTGGGTCGAGTTTTGTTCCTTGTAACTCAACCTTGTTTCTTCTCATAATTTGGGGGTCTCTATTACTTCCGAAATCTAATCTTGTTTGCTTTTTGATGGTTTTTCCATTAGATCAATACCTAGCTCACCATTTTCATGGCTCAGCTCATCAATTTTTTCTAGCTCATTATGTGGCTCGAGGGGCTAGCCTTCTAACTCGGGTTGGGTTTTGTATAATAGAACTCTCTGTAAGCTATGCACAACTTGTTGAGGTTTCTTCTACTTTTGGATAACTCTCATTATATCAGCTATGCAGTTTGTTATTTTCAAAAATTGTTGGTTGTTGGAGTAAATCCAATCCCAAAGTATGGACACGCGCCAAAGTGTAATAGAGGATGGGAAGTATTATGGTAAGTGTTTTTAATTTCTACTATTGTGAGGACATGCATATAAAATGTAGAAACCTTTCTCTTGGCATGCAAACCATTTGACAGAATGCTTGGAAGAGGGATGACGCCTTGTAGAATGTGAGTAAACCCACCTGGAGCACCACTTGTGCTATAGACGTTAGCATAGCCATGCATGGTCTCCTTACCTCCATCTTCTATAATTTTCATAATTTGGTTCTTCTTTTACATTATAGTAGAAAAATTATACCACTGAACAATTTTACAATTGGATATATAACCATACTTAAAAAGTGTAAAGCAATAAAACCCTACCTTATGATTTTTTGAAACTGTTTTACCATTTGAACATCAACTGTGGTTGCCACCATAACCTCATACGATGCTACTAGGGTATCCAAATCAAGGGCTTGTGTTCGTTGATATTGTTGAGAGTTAGATGTTTCATCAACTACACACAACCTTTTTCATTTACTTACAAAGTTGGAAAAACACCACATATAGAGACTAGAAAAACAACCTTCTAAACCATGTAAAAGAGATGTCAAATATCGTATGTGTTCCTTGTTATGTAGAGAGTCGTGTCAAGAATTAGGTCAATTTCATCTTACCATTTGCGTTTGTGCTCTCTGTCTCTGCCCTTCTAGGTGCCATGTTACACTCTTTTTGCAGTTTTAGGAAGCTACTAAAAGTGAAAAGTTAGGTTGTTGTTTTAGCTCACTGTTTGGACTCTAAGTGACAACGAAATGATTTTCCTCTTTCGCAATCCTCTAGTATTTCTACTAGACAATTGCTTGTAACATTCAATTTTTGAAAAACACTTGTCGAGCAAGTTTGGAAAAGGGGTTTTGTAGGCGTTCAGCTGTTGTTTGACTAGGTCAAACTGGACCAATTACGACTGGTGGTTTTAGAGAACCCGTCACCGTTTGAAACCCATTTTTCTAGTTCTCAGTTCTATCGACTCTAGTGAATTATCCACATAAATAGGAGAACATGTAGGAAATTTTTCGTTATGTGCATTTATCTATAGAAAGTTTGTTTTGGATGAGGTTTTCTTATCCCTTGAGCTAAAATTGGTTGATCATTTGCAACTTGGCCACTTACAACCGATGGCCCCGGAAAAACTGGCTACAAAGTCATAAACCATTCGTCAGTTCTAAATTCTACTAATTTCCTGTAAATTCTTTGGTATATGGGAGTACACATAAAGGAACTTAACCAGTGCGTATGTTTTCCCATCAGAAGATTTTTTTTAATGTGTTTTCTCAACCTTTAAGCCTTAATTTAGACATTTTTGCAACTATTATAAAAATGTAAAAATAAAGTTCGCAAGATCCCTAGTCAAGACAACAAACTGTCATGAAAACTTTTTAAAACTTATAAATAGTTGTATGAAACTCTCTCATGTGGTTTACTTGTGTGAAATGTGACTTTTGGAAAAATGGTGGTTTCTCTCTCTACCCTGTCTCTTTCTCTCTCCTTGGTTTAAATAGGAAATAAAATGAAATGAAATGAATATATGTATCTCTAACCCTCTCTTTTTGCATGTGCATTATTATTATTATGTAAATGGAAAACTAAAGATGATAATTATACTGGATTTAGGTGGATGCCCTGCTAGCCATTTTTCGTTGACTCATGGTCACATGGTTTTGCAGGGTGCAATAAGATGGTGAAATAGCCAATGGTTGTAATTCATTTGTGTATTATTGTATTTTATTTATGATCAATGAAAAAAAAGATATGTATTGTTATGTTTACAGTAAATTTTCATCTTTCTATTGCTTTCAAATAACAGTAATATGTCCATGTCATGTATAGTGGTTTAGGGATAAACTGGGTAATTGTTCCTTGTTATCATAGTTTTAAGAGGTAGCCCATTAATTATGAATGGTAAAAATTCTCTTGTTGACTGTCTGTGTTATACCTATGTTGTGAAAATTTACATCATGAATGGAAGGAAGAAGTATCTCCGGTGTGCATACAGATGATAAAACGGAAATGTTTTGTAAACACCTTCAATTCGTCATTCTCCCTTGATTAATGTAATAGCTAGTAGGTCTAGCCTTGACACTAGACAACCTTGAGTCTAGCAACTTGAGTTTATCTACCCTTTATCGGAGTGATCCCCACTCTTGACACATGACCCTCCTAGCTTGTACGGATGAAATTAAAGTGTTTACCAACTAATATTTCTTCTCTCTGGTGTCGTGCTTCGATAGAATCTCGTGATGATGGGTTGTGCCCTTGTGTCGTCATAGTTGGCAAATCTTAGTATCGTAGTATAAACCTATATATTTGGCCCTAACGAGGTGTTGAACCTATTCCTAGTAAATTACCAAGTCTCACGATTTAGTTCCATGGACTTAGAAATTGAACATGTTATGTATCTATGAAATGAGGGAATGTCTCTTGTGGGATCAAGAGGACATTAGATGGCATGGTCCAAATAGTTACTGCTATCACAAAATGATGGGAGCCACCTAATGATCTCTTTAGTTACTTTTAGCTAAATGTGTTACCTTGTTTAGTGACAATTTACGTCCCTTGGTATTTTACAGAGGTATTTATAGACAAGTAAAGCTATGTTTACACCTTAAATTGATATATTAGGGTGTAGATCCCTAAGTGCAAATTGAATTAATTCTAAACCTCCATAGTTGATTACTTGGAGGTTTTTAACTTGTGGGTAGAAAATTGTAATAACTCTTTGTACAAATTTCTTTGATTTGAATGATGTTGACTTAAGAGAAACCAGGAAAATAAAAATTGGTTCCGTAATCCCTTATTATGATTTTAGGACATTAAGAATAAAAGAAATTTCACATGAAAGGAATCTACTTGAAATGTGGAAACATGGGATCCTAACCTTTGAAAACAAATCACTCCCAGTGGTTCATGTGTAGTTTTCGGCTTCCAATCATGTACTTCTTAAGATGTTAGACAACGTACTTTCGTAACTCATTTATTTATAAAGATTGCTAAGTCAATAATGAGACCCTAGTTGCAATGCGAGAGTAAAACATATAAAAGTAAAATGATATTATAGGTTAGGAATAATCTCATTCTTGGAGTCCTTATAACTCAATTCGATATTTTCGTGGGCTTAAAAACAATATGAATTGCCCTTGGTGAGATCTAACTTCCAGAAAACGTGTATTTATGATACAGACAATTAGCCGTCGTTCCGAAGTCTTTATTCCCACTGTAACAAACAACAGAGCTATCCCAAAATTTATATATAAACCTCCATAGAAGTCTTGATGTAGAAATGTTGAATGGATTCAACAAGCAGTTATTGAACTATATTAACTATGATAGGGAAAGCAAATCATACCATGATTGAAGAATGTTATAAATAAATTAAAACATATCTTACAATCTAAATCTCTCTGAACAATCCTAAGATTGCGCGTTTCTTGGCATCATGTCAAATTCACTAGCCTGTTGAAAGGGTAAAATTTACAACATTGAATAATTTCCGTTTGAGAAGCATAATCTTAACATAAGAACGAGAGAATTAGGAAGCTTTATATGTAACTTGAAATATGGCAAATAATTATGTAAGCGGAATGGAAAGGGATAAAGAGCCAACTTATAAATTCTTGTAAGTTGAATGTGAAATGAATTTAAGAATCTGTAGGTGAACAAAATAAAATACAAAGTTCATTCTTCATAATACTCCTCTTGGAATATTACATTGCCCATGTAATCATGGTAATGATGTGTTGTGGGTTTGCCAATCCTTGGGTCCCTTTCTTGTGGTTGGCTCATTGATAGCATTAAAATTCATTGGGGAAAGTGTTATTCGACATGTATATGGTGTTGTCATGTGATAATGTGAGTCGATGATATTATGGTAATTGTCTTATGTGTCACATTGAGTTTGTCTTGGAACTTGGAGCCCTTGTCGTGTTGTGTAGTGAGCAATGTAACCATTGTTTTTACTTATTTGTGTGTGTAAACCAAACCACACACTTTATGATGTAGTAGGCAGGATAATACTATTTTTTCCCATCAGTGCTTAGGGTCATGTTTTTTCACATACAACAAATTTTGATATCCTTCCCTTGGGTTCGTATCAGTTATCTTTAACAGATTTTAGGGAAACGAAAAACATGGTTAAAGACTTGAGAAACTGTTTTAATCAGAGTAAGATTTTTAGGAGATGAGCTTAGTTTATGTTTTTGAATAATTAATTTAATTTCAGTTCTTCCACCAACTTGTGTAGAAAGCGGGCATTACATAAGAATTACGCAATTAAAGTTAGAATATTGGAATTTACCTAATGCCAAATCCGTTGAAGCATTAAAAAGCTTATTTTGAGGGAAGACAATAAATTGCCGGCACGTCGAAGCATTTTTCAATGGTCAACGCATAAACCACCTGCATCTTAACATTTTTTCAAACCTCTGCGCTGAACGTTAACTATATGGACAGTCAATGCCGACGTGCCGACAAATTACGTTCAACTATCATTGTAGGCTCAAAACAAGCTGAACTTAACTTGTTGGCATTGTCGGCATTGACTGTTCGGCAGTTAACGTTCAGTTGCAGGCAAGTTACATGTCTTCATTGACTGTCATTTGCAAGTTACTGTCTTCCCTCAAATATTATAAACAGTGCGTACACGTCCAAGCAATGCCACGTAAGCTTTGAATGTGTGGGAGTGAGTTTTTTAATGCAACAAATTATAATAACGTCCAAGACACTAAAATAGTTTATCAAATCTTAAAGAGAGAAAAAAACATACCCAATTAAAAAGTGAGAAACTCTCCGATAAAAGAAGATTCACGGAGATGGAGCTTAGTGTTTTTTTTAAATTATTGTCGTGTTTTCGAATATGCATTCTCACATTATAACTTTGGATTGAGAGTTCTTTGTTATTGTTTGTTTCTTTGTTTTTCTAAACACTTTATTTAAAAATTATTATAACATTTTATTTGCGAAGAATTTAAATGTATGAAAATTAGTTAAAAAATTTAATTAAAAATTAATTTTGTTTTACAGATTGAAAGATAATTTACATTTTTTATTTTTGTGGGGTCCCTATATATCAATATATCTTAACAACATTAAATATTGTCATTATTAATTTTGTTCACAATATATAACTAATATTTACATTTTTTATTTTTATGGGGTCCTTATATATCAATTTTATCTTTAACAACATTAACTATTGTCATTATTAATTTTGTTCGCAATATATAACTAATATAATTAAGAATATATAAAAATGCTAAAATAAATTTTAGGGATTATTTTTCAATTTTATTCACAATTTTTTATTTTTAAATTAATCTCTCGTTTTAAAAGATGGTGATATATTTAAGAAAACAATTGATTGAGAGAAATTCTAAAAAAAAAGAGGCAGGGAAAATCTCTATCGATATCAAGAAAGTCAAGGACTTTCTTCGGCAAACAAGCGTGTGAACAATAATGAATCATTCAATTAATAAATTGAATTCTCTTCAGCTTTCACCAGCAATACATGGCCTTTTTTAAGCACTCTCCCAATAAAGTGGAGGGCATAAATGACCTAACAAACCAAATGTCAATTGAGTTGCTAAAGATCTTCTTAAATTGGTTGAATGCATTTAAGAAATTCATTCATTTATCACCTTTTCTTGATCTAGAAGTCGAGGGGGTAAAGGCACTTGATCGAGCTATCAACTTTCAAATAAAAGATGAGAAAAAAGATTTTACGACATTTGATTGACATGAGAATATTTATATTCTTGACTAACAAAAAAAGTCAATATAAAAGATAACTCAAATCTAAAAATAAACTACATACATAATCGATTTATCGATTAAACATAGAAAAGACACTCCCACAACACAATCTCCTCCCCCATAACCTAGATTAAAATAAAATCAAATTAGATTCCTCAAATTTTGATTCCAATAGTTTGTTGGATCTTTGACATCTAAAAACTTATCTCCATTCACCATCTATTAGCACTGGCACAACTTATCCAACACTCATAAAATAATGGTCCCCCATCTCTCTACCAATCAAATTTAAAAAAAAATTTTAAAAATATTTACTTTGTGGATCATGATTTAGTTTCCACCATTTCCACCAATTTTAATCAAAGAGGTAAGCCCCTCGATTTTTTAATTGATTCATTAATTGTTTGCATTTTTAAAGAATTCTTTTTTATGATTTAAATCATGGGTTTACAATTCAATTTTATTAAATTCATATGTAATTACCATTTATTAATTTGTATTTGTTTAGTTGCTCAGCGATGTTTTCGTAATATCCTATTATTAAACCATCCAAACAATCGTCAAAACCCTGCATTTTAACATTTCCATAAATTTTGTCCTTCCAAACATAGATCCTGCCTCATGTGGCTCCTTCTGTCCCCACGGAGCCAACAAGAACATTAAGATTCTAATATTCATTTTTAATTACATTTTTTAATTTTTATTTGTTTATTAATTAATGATGTTTTTTTAATATTTTATTATTAATTTTTTGTTAAATTTAAATTTTGATTTTAAATTTTTATTAATTTTGTACTTTTTAATTTAATTATTAATTTAATCCAACAAAATAAAATTAAATTCCATTAAGAAATTTTTTTATTCAGAATTTTTATAAGACAAATTTTAATTTTCATGTCACATTTTTTATTAGTCCGTCCTATTTTATTGACTTTAGCCAATTTGTACATTTGCAATTTTTTTACATTTGATTATTAATGTTTATGAAGTTGTACTCCTCAATTTTACTAATTTAGATAAGATGGAATTACCTTTAGAGGTGATTTGTATTAAAGTGGTAATTTGCAAATAATTTTATCCCATATAGCCGTAAAAGATATTGTTTATTATGGAAATTTTTTGCATTTTTAATTGCATTTTAATTTTAATTTGACCCAAGAACTTAATGAAACACCCCTATAATTAACTTTCAGAATGGTTCCCAATCTTAATTGGTGCCACGATGGACCGAATTCAAGAATTTTTATTTAATATGGAATTTTAGATGGTGGATGTTTTTTTTGATTATCTTTCACTGTAAGAACACATGAAGTTCCCCTTTAATTTTCAATTAGAAATTATATTTGCGAGTTCGTGCTTAATTTTGAGGTCCCAAACTAATTTTGATTTTTCTAAATTTTTATGTTTTTTTAGGTGGTGAAGCATCTGTATAAGAGTAGACCAGGTGCATTTTTTATTTTCAATTCACTAGGATCCCCCCATGCCCCGAATATTTAAAAACTTCCTTTAAGTTATCCCTCCTACATTTGAAGGAGGTTGAAGAGATTGACACACTACATGCATTTTTAAGCGAGCTCATTGACACTCTGACCCAACATAGTAAGTAGATTTTTGCATCTAAGTGATTTGTTGGTGGAGGTTTTAGTTCTATTTTTACCACTACCACTATGGATCATGTGGTGCCGTATTGCACTGCAGGTCAAAGACATCATTTTTTGCTGGATTTCTTACATTTTGATTTTCTTTTCTATTAGATTTGAGATTTGAATTTGGCAAATTGTATTTAGAACTGGGTGCATTATGGATCCTAGTCTTTCACAGGTAAAATGCCAAATAAATATTTAATATATATATTGTAATGCCCACTTCCCTACGACACTTAGTTGATTATCATTTTGAGTTATGCAGACTTTGGATATGGACATGACTTATACTTATGTTGATTAGCATGATGTTTTGTGACTAGATGCATTTGTATTATTGTAGACACCTATAATTACGCCCAAGCAATTTAAATACTTAAATTGTGCTAATTATCCCCTTTCTCGCAAATCAACGACATATCGTCAAAGGAACTCATTTTCCCTCATATCATCATTAATTAATTACACTAAGCTAATTAATTAAGTTGCCTATCCAACAAATACCCTAATTAACGACCTTCCGTTAATAAATCACCCCTTCTACCTAGACTAATTAATTATTATTAATTAATTAGCTTTCCCTTCCATTTAACCAATAAATCAATATTTAATTGATTTAATCCCCTTCTAATAGCCTAAATCACACTAATATTCCTCTAATTGGCTTCTATAAGCTTACACCTACCTATTAATTAATCACCTTTGATTAATTAAAATACCCCCAACTCACATGACTTGCTAAACATGTATTAAACCCTTCTAAAGTAAGGTTACCTTTAACAAAGCAACTTTATCCATTCCTAATCATGTTTTACCTTTATCCCACATTCATGAGAATGTGTTGAATCCTTTATCCTTTGGGCTATATAAAGAGCCCTCCACCTACCTTTTTACTTACACCTAAACTTTCTAAGAGAGCAAATGCAAAGCATATAGCAAAGAGACTAAGAGCTTGCACCTTGCCCTTTTGAGAGTTCATCATCTTGAAGAGTTAAGCCTCTTTCTTAAAGTGCTTGGGTCATATGGGAGGTGTCAAAAGGGTCTTGTAGCCCAACTTTGATTAGCCCCCATTCCTAGGTTCTTTGAGCATTAAGGACAAGTATTTTGATAGCCATGGAGTTTACTTAGGTCCATTCATTTATTTGTTGTTAGAGAATAGAGGAGTTTAGATATTTAGCATTGTTAGTTTCAAAGTTTGTATTGATGAATGCTAGCATCTAACCATTGTTTAATTCTTATCATGATGGTGTTTATGCTTTGTTTTAGCTAAATTGTAGAACTATTTTAGGTGGTAGTTCTTGCTTCATTTGATTTAGCATTAAGCAAAGTATACATGCACACATTTGGCACGCCCGGTGGGACATACAGAAGAAGATCTTGAGTCCCATATCATCACTATCACCGCATACGACAACGCAGAAAGAGAGTCAGCAGGCACCATTACGCTGCCAATGGAGGTGGGCCCCACTTGCCATCAGACAAAGTTTCACGTCTTAGACTTGGAATTTCTATATAATATGCTTCTAGGCTGACCATGGATCCATGCCATGCAAGCAGTGCCATCAACATTTCATCAATGCATCAAGCTGAAGCATGAGGGACATACAGTAACAATACCAGGAGACTCAGAGCCCTTTGCTCATTGTAGAGCTCTTAATAACTTTGCACGAAAGGGTACATATGCATGTCCCTCCACAGATATAGCTGTCCCTCTTCATTATGAGGCCATCGAATCTTGAGTAGATTCAAATTCTCTTAGTTCTTGCACTCATGGGGCATCTACTTCAACATCTCCATTTAATTCATGGGAGATGAAAATTTTGGAATATGGCTATGGGGAGTATAATGTACAACAAGCGCTCTTGGTTTCTGACCTCTCCTTGTCGCCCAAGACTAGAGGTCGACCCAACTACCACTTCAGGAGACCTAGAGAGGAACATACTATTGGGTTGTTCCTACCTGGAGGCTTGTTAGCTGAGGAAAAATTACTTGATCCACCTACTACTTGGGTCCCTGAGGACACTCAGCCATCTTGTTAAATCAAACCCCAGAATATGAAAACTCTAGCAGAATGATGTACTCCATGGGCTACAAAGGCCTAGGATGTCGGAGGAATGAACAAGGACAAAGAGAACCAGTCCCTCTTCCACATTTCAAAACAGAAAGATATGGCATTGGGATTCTCCCTTATGGAGCACACCCCAACGATCAAGATGCGACTTGTTCTGAGCATGAGGATAGCTCCGATTATCTAGACAGCGATACGGATTCCTGTTGTAGCCAATATGAGGATCTGGCCTCCACGAACCTTTTCATGAATAATGCTGTCCTAACCATCACCCCCAATGAACCAACCCTTGACCTTGTATACCCCTCCCTTGTTGAATGGGACCAACAACGTCACGTGCCACTAGATTTATTCGAGAATGACGAGGCTATTGCAGAGTTCATGGGCATAAGGGATACAATTCCCATTGGAGATCACAAGAAGGGTTTCTTTATCAACTTAGACACCTGCGCCTACTTTGGTGAGGAGGCTGAACTTCGTGGTCAGCAAAATTTAAAGAAAAGCGAGGGCAAGAGTTCTAAAGAAAAGCCTCGGCAAAAATCAAAGTCCAAGTCACACAGTGAAAACATCTTTGAGGCATTGGCTGACAAACAAATAAGAAAATCAAAGGACAAACAAAGTGACCACACCAAGGATGAAAATCTCGTAGAGACATCCTTGGATGAAGATCTCAACCTACCTCCCGATCCCACGCGTATGGAGGATTTATCAAAATTGTTAGTTGAAGAAACCATTGATGTCAATATTGGTACTGAAGAAGATCCCAAGATAGTAAAATTGGGAGCATCACTCTCAGCCAGAGAACAAAAGACGTTCACTATGCTACTGCGAGAGTTTATTGATGTGTTCGCATGGTCTTACAAAGACATGCCCAGCTTAGATCCAACTTTGGTCATGCATAACTTGGTTGTGCACACAGACGCTAAGCCTATCAAACAGAAGCTTCGAAAGATGCACCCAAGAGTGGCCTTGTTAGTTAAAGAAGAGTTGGAAAGGTTGCTTGCAGTAGGATTCATCAGGCCAATTGATTATTCTGAATGGATATCGAACATTGTTCCTGTCCAGAAGAAACCTATTGGTATCCGAATTTGCACAGATTTTAGGGACATCAATAAAGCTTTCCCTAAAGATGACTTTCCGTTGCCCAACATTGACATGATTGTTGACTCAACCGCAGGGTATGAAATGCTATCACTTATGGATGGCTTTTCGGGTTATAATCAAATTAAGATCGCTGAGGAAGACCAACACAAAACAGCTTTCACAACTCCTTGGGGCACCTTCTATTATCAGGTAATGCCATTCAGCCTTAAGAATGCGGGAGCAACTTATCAGCGGGCCATGACAGTAATATTTCACGATATGATTCATGACATCATGGAAGACTATGTAGACGACATCCTGGGAAAGTCCAAAACAACAGAGGAACATCCTATCATTTTGCGGCATATCTTTGAACGCCTACGTGAATACAAAGTTAGGCTAAATCCAAAGAAGTGTGTCTTTGGTGTGCTATCTGGGAAACTATTAGGCTTCATCGTGTCAAGACGAGGTATTGAGGTAGACCCTGTTAAAGTATCTTCCATCACAGAAATGCCTCCACCTGAGAATATCAAGCAACTGCATAGCTTGCAAGGGAAAATTCAAGCCATTCGCCGCTTTATCTCCCAGCTTGCAGATAAATGTCACTCATTCACTCATTTGCTTAAGAAGGACATCACTTTCATTTGGGGACCTGAGCAACAACAAGCCTTTGCTTTGCTTAAAAAGTACCTGGCTAATCCACCTGTCCTCATGCCTCCCACTCCGGGAGAACCACTTTGCTCTATATTTCCACTACGCAGTATGCTATTGGTGCACTGCTCGCCCAATATGACCTTAGCCATAAAGAGAAAGCAGTGTACTATCTGAGTCACACTCTCATCGCCTATGAATATAATTATCCTCAGATTGAGAAGGCTTGCTTGGCTATTGTTTTTACCTTTCAGAAACTTCGCCATTACCTGCTAAATACTAAGACCAAGCTCATATCTAAGGTCGACCCACTCAATTATTTGTTGTTCAAACCCGCCCTCAGCGGTAGAATGGCTAATTGGATCATTCTACTCAGTGAGTTTGATATAGAATTTGTCCATCAAAAATCAATTAAAGGACAAGTACTTGCTGACCAGCTAGCGGAAGCACCTTTGCAAAGCACAGAACCTTTGAGTCTGGATCTGCTAGATGCATCTTTGCTCTACATTGAAGAATCTGTCGTATGGCAGATACATTTTGATGGATCTTTTACGTTTCGTGGTTCAGGTGTAGGAGTGGTCCTTATTACTCCTTCAGGTGATCCTATACCACAGGCTTTCCGCCTGGCCTTCCCTTGCATGAACAACATTGCGGAATATAAAGCACTCATTGCAGGGATGAAGCTAGCCATCAAGTGGAATATTCAACATGTGAAGGTTGTAGGTGATTCACAACTAATCATCAAACAGGTTAATGATGAGTATAAAGTTAAGGATGACAAGCTCATACCTTATAAGAAGTTGGTGGAAACTCTGAAGGAGTATTTTGTGCACATTACCTTTGAGAAAATCCCAAGAGCGCAGAATAGATCGGCAGATACTATGGCAACGATGGGATCTATGCTTCGTATTCCGCCAGGGAACAATGATATGCCATTCTTCGTAGAAAATCTATGCCAGCCCGCATATGACATGCCAGAATCTTGCTTGGCTTGTGAGGTTGTTGGTCCCCATTCACCATGGTATGAACCCATTTTCACCTATCTTAAGGACAGTACATTCCCTCCCGAAATCTCCTGCTCTGAAAAGTAGATCCTAATTCGCCAGATAGCCCGTTACACCCTGTTAGGAGGTACACTTTATCGTCGTGGCTACGATGGGAATCTGTTACGTTGTCTGGATGTGCCGGAGTCA